>VWZI01017528.1:1272951-1331837 GCA_013396835.1 Psilopogon haemacephalus | reverse complement strand
CAGCTCTTCGCCTGAGCTGCTGTGACTTTCCCCGAAGTTGCAGGGCTGAGCAACCTCCCTCTCAGCACCTCTCAGGCAACCAATTCGTGCGCCTTTGCCCATTCCAGCTATTTCCGAAGTGGATTTCTCTTGAGCGATTGCCACTGCTGTGAGATTTACCTCTCCCCGCCCCCACCCCCCCGCCTTCTAGCCTCAAAAAACATAGCACATAATAAGTAGTACTTGAAATAAATAGTACTCAACAATAATCACATGAAGCTTGGCAGTCAGTGCAACACTTGGCGAGTGGTTGTCCAACTATGCTCCAGTCATTGTCATNATATATACACACGCTGATTAGAGTTCAAAAATCACATGAAGCTTAGCAGTCAGTGCAACACTAGCAAGTGGTTGTCCAACTGTGCCCCAGTCAGTGTCATCACATCTTGGAACTAGAAAGGAAGCATGGTAAAAATTGTAACCCTTATCATCATAGATACCTATATGCTGATTAGAGTTCCATATATATATATATATATATAAGGAAAAACAGGGGTAAAACTAAGTACAAAATAAAGCAGAACTAAGATTACCAGCAGGGCAAAAATGACAGCTACAGCACGTCCCCACAAGTGAGTGAGAAGATGTCTGTCCTGTAATCCTGGGGGTGATGGGAATCCAAGTGAATGATAAATGTGGCTTGCCTGTTTTTTTCTTGGAGTCAGCATCTTGGGATTGTGTTGTAGCATACACTCAGCAGGATCGTGGCAGCCTGGGTTGTTGGTGTTGGATTTAAAACATCATATTCAGCACTCCTGTTCATTTCTCGTTGCGCTGTTGTATACTTAGTGGTTGGTAAGGCATTCACCTCTGTTTTCAATCTATAAGGAATTCCAAGCGCAGTGCTGATAGGAATTTGTTGAAAGTCCTTGGCAAAAATGGGTAAAACCTAAGGGCCTGCAGCTGTCCATTTTAGGAAAGCACATTTTTCAATGCAGTAAATTCCCAGGATTCTCAGATCAGGTTGTATCAATTAGTGCTTGGTAAGATACAATGAGGCTTTTAAGAGGTTCCAGAGGAGTGTACTGAAGTTTGGGATAGCAGCAATAAATAAAAATAATTTAGTAGGCAAACTGAAGGGAAATGATATTTGGTTCTCAGTCACAAAGTGTCACTTCATCTGCAAGATGTGTGAAGTGGCAGTACCTGAGGAGCGTTTAACAGGGAAGATTCACCATCCAAAGAGATGTGGAGGCATTCCACACCAAGATGTAACAACCATTAGTGAACCCTGGTGCCATTCACTGCCTTTGTAATCACTCAGAAATGGCTTTTTTGGCAACCCTGTGGCTCGCCCCTGGCCTTGCATGTCCTCTGGATGCTTATGCATGCCACTCTTCTGGTGTGGGGATGACACAGTGCCAGTGACTTGGTCAGAGATGTGAGTTACGGTAGAAGAGATGGCACAAAACATTTTGGATTGAGGTTAAGAGAATTCTTCCTTTCCCATTTCATTGCTCATCGCTGTGGGCTCCTTAAGCATATCCAGCTTGCAGGCACTGAGAATCACAGAATTGTCAGGGCTGGAAGGAATGTTGAGGTTCATCCAGCTCCAACTCCCTGCCATGTGCAGGGACACCTCACACTAGATCAGGTTGCGCAGAGCCCCCTCTAGCCTGGGCTGGGCTGCAAGACAGACTTTCTGTTAAATGACCTCCTTAATACTGGATGAAAGATTTTACCACTTTTTTTTTTTTTTCCCCTCTGGCAGAGTGTCCTGTTGTGACTAATGCCTAAACAGTACTTGTGGCTTGCTTGAAGGATCCTTATGCCTGAAATTCAAAACATTTCCTGGCTGTGCTCTCCTCTTCTCGTACAACATTCTCCATGTGGTGTGACTTCAGACAGTTGTCCCCTGCCCAGTGGCTCTGTGCATGAATGCAGCCATCAGACTTCGTACCAGCAATGTGACTTTCGGCCCAGGATCAGCTTTCTGATACTTGATGTGATCAGGCAAATGCCTTGAAGGGTCCTGAACGCTGCCTATGGCCACAGCATGAGCTTCTGGGCTCTGGCTGCTGCTCAGATCAGGTCGATGGGACTCAAAGCACACTCTGTGCTCTGGCTTGTCCCTTGTGGGAGCACTGGGGACACCAGCGTACAGCCACCCTGCAGAGCAGACCTGCCACAGGTGACCAAGCCAACAGCAAACTTAAAAAACTTAAGGCCCAAGTAACTGGTCTTTTAGCCTTGTCCTCTGTTCCCTAAAGAGCTAAAAATACTTGACTTTTATCTTTAAACGTTTGGATACAGTTTAAAATCCTTGCAAGAAACATTTTCCCCTCCTTTCCTCTGAGACGTCTGAATGACTGCATGCAGAACACATCCTGCATTGGAGCTGTACAGGGCACACCTGGCAGGACAGGTTGTGGTAGAGGCAGAATTTAGCCTTACCCTGTAGGTGTGCATCCACCTGTCCACCGTGCTCGATCCCTACGTGCCATACCCATTTGTCACTATATCATTAACACCATGGCCCATAAGCTGTAGACTGGCACCAAGATATGCTCACAAGGAGTTTCCAATCCTCCCATAAAAGTCCTTTTTAACACCTTTTTAAGCCAATAAGAATATTTCTAAGCCGTTCACATGTGCAGGAAGTGCTTTTTATTTTTGCCTTGAGTGAAAACTCTCCAGGTCTGTGCAGAGCTGGGTGGAAATCAGTGCTGTACCTTCCAGCAGGCTGGTGGTCATGGCTCAAAGGTCCCACACTCAATAATCCTGCAGGCTACTGAAGGCCTTTCATTACACGTAGGCACATCTTCCAGTTTCTGCAGCACCTCTGTACCCTCGATCAGTTGCCTGTGGGAAGGAGAAAGGGCAACATCAGCTTGTGTCTGCCAAGTTGTTTCTTCCAGCTCATGAGGGCAGAGCAGAGCCCAGAGGCTTTGCCCAACACTCTCCTGTCCATCAGGGCCCGCCTCTGGCTAACACCAAGCTACACTGGCTTGGCAGAGGGGAAATTTAAACTAGTTAGGAAGAAGTTCTTTAGAGTGAGGGTGGTGAGATACTGGCACAGGTTGCCCAGGGAGGTGTTCAAGGCCAGGTTGGATGAGACTTTAAGTGACCTGTTCTAGTGGGAGATGTCCCTGCCTATGGTTGGGGGTTGGAACTGGATGAGCTTTGAGGTCCCTTCCAACCTAAACCCTTCTATGATTCTATGATTTGTAGCCTTCATCCTGGAGGGGCCCTGGCAGCTTTGCCATGGGGTTTTCCATCTCGAGCAAGCCAGGCCAGGGCAGGGAAAGGAGGGATGGAGAGGTCTGATTTGGCTATCCTGCTGCTGGCCAGAGGTGTCCGCAGCACATCTGCCACAGAGATTTCTTGGGTGCATCCCTCTGGGCAGCAGCATCCTGGGGGGTCAGGGCAGCATCAGCAGGGCTGTGTGCACCTACCCAAAGGCCACATATCGTTTGTCCAGGTGGGGAGCTGGCTGGAAGGTGATGTAGAACTGGGAGGCGTTGGTGTGGCGGCCCCGGTTGGCCATGCCGAGGATGCCTCGTCCCTTGTGGTGCACAGCAAAGCTTTCATCTGGGGAAAGAGTCTGGGCTGAAAGGCTGCAGCTGGCTCATTCCCTTTCCCTCTCGTCAGCTCACATAGGCTCCTTTCCTTCTTTCCCCCTCTCCCTTTCCCTTCTCCTTTTTCCCTAAGGGTCTCAAGCCTCATGTGAGCTCAGTCCTGGTTTGAATCAACAGTCATAAAATGCCTTAGGTCAGAAAGGACCTCAGAGATCATCTACTCCAACCTCCCTGCTGTGGGCAGGGACACCTCTCAACTAGACTTGTCTGTTCAAGCCTTCCTTCCTTCTTTTTAAATGTTGCAAATGTTAATGTTGCTTTTTCATTACGTTGTATTACTTGTTTGTTTGTTTGTTAAATTTAGCTTATGTTTGTCATTTCTGCACTTCCACAGTTGCAGGTGGGATTCAGAAGTAGCTCCCCTCATGTCCACAGAGGCAGAGCTGCTGGCTGCAACACCTGCAGTGTCCCTGAGCCTGAAACGCTGACCGAGGTCCAGGCAACTTGGAAACAGAGCTGAGATGCTGCCAGTGTTTTGAATGTATTGTTTAAAGTGGTGTGGGGTGTCTGGAGATCTGTAGCTAATCCACTTCTGCATTTCTAAGGTCCTGTCCACAAATGTGGGTGTTCAAAGATTGATTTAGGCATCAGGTGACCACCAGCAGCCCTTTTGGGCTGAGAGAAGGGGCTGGTGGAGCTGAGCCTGAGACAGGGGACATCAGAGGAGACAGACAAGATTACACATCAAAAAGCCTCCTCACTAAAGCTGTCTGCACCTGCTAATACAATCAGGTAACTGTGACTGAAAAGCAAACCCTTCTGATGTAGGGAGATGTAAAGAAATTCCCAGGTCATTCTGTGGATAAGATCAGATCAACAACTTGGGGTTTTTTTTGTTTGTTTTGGTGGAAATTTGCTCCTTGTGTGGTAAAATAGCTGAGGGAGCATACATACCTTCAAACGTGGGACCATAAATTGACTCTCCTCCACCTCCCTTTCCAGTTAGGATGTCTGCAGGTTAGATCAAAGCAACCATCAGAGATCAGCTGTTGTCAGGGGTTATCAGATCATCCCACCCCCACTTCTGCTGTGTCTGGGGTTTGCTCAGGAGCCCTGGAGACCCACCTCCTCCTTGGATCCACCAGCTCTTCAGGAGGCGATGGAAAACGGAGTTTTTGTAGGTGAGCTCTCGGCCATCGCGGCAAGACTTAGCTCCTCCAGTGCACAGGGCACGGAAATTCTCGCAGGTCCTGGGACACAGGTCAGAAAACAGCTGCAAAAGAGGAGAAGAGGGAAACAAATGAAATTCCCAGCTCAGAACATGTGAAGGGGGCCCACACAGAAGTTGGGAATGGGCTTCTTGTGACAGGACAAGAGGAAAAGGGTTGAAGCTTGAGGAGGGCAGACTTGGACTAGAGATTAGGAAGAAGGAGACCTTGTAGTAGCCTTCCAGTATCTGAAGGGGGTTACAGGAGGGCTGGGGAGGGACTACTTACAAGGGCTTGTAATGACAGGATGAGGAGTAATGGATTTAAACCGGCAGAGGGGAGATCAAAACTGGATGTTAGGAGGAAGTTCTTTGCAGTGAGGTTGATGAGACACTGGCACAGGTTGCCCAGGGAGGTTCTGGATGCTCCCTCCCTGGAGGTGTTCAAGGTCAGGTTGGATGGGGTCTTGAGCAACCTGGGCTGGTGGGAAGCCTCCCTGCCCATGGAGGGGAATTGGAACTGGATGATCTTTAATGTTCCTTCCAATCCGACCCATTTTACGATGTTCCCTAGCCAGATTTCTGTCCTCCCTCCTTCAGCAGGTGGAACCACCACACTGGGGATGCTTGTTTCTCACTTGTGCTTCTCTCCCCTTTAACATACCTCAAACAGCAGCCTCCCAATGGGCTGTTCCTCAATGGCAATCTCCAGGAACACAAACACATGCTGTTTAAAGCAGAAAAACAAGTGCAGTGAGGGAAAGGCCTCCTCTCCATGCTCTGCTTGCTTCCTAACGCAGGCTAGGGTTCAGCTGCTCAGGGATGAAGTTTCCAAGGTCTCAGAAAACATCCATGGGATTGTCACTGCACAACAGCATTTAAAAAAAAAAAAAAAAAGTGGAGGATGTTTTCCCTCATTTTGGTCAGAAATAATTCCAACAGGGAGTTAAAAGCAAACTACCAGGTTTCTTCATACTTTTAAAATTCTTCTTCATTTCCATGCCCATTGCAGCCCATGCAATGCAGGCAGGAATAAATGAAATAATAAATGAGAGGCACTGAGGTTCTGCTCTCCTGTGATGCTCCCCATCAGCCTCTCCAGCCCCAGCTCTGGCCCCACCACCACAAGGTAGAAACCCAAGCCCCTGCCGCTGCTGTGCTTGCTCTGCTTCCTCCTGGTGGTACCTGCCCTCACCAGGCCTTGTGCTTCAGGTGTAAAACCCTGCTACCTGCCTGGCTCTTTTTCAGGTAGTTGGTGTAGAAGTCCTCAGCAGCTGCTTGATGGAGTGCGCTGGGCTTGGTGTCCTGATAGTTCCACTCCTGGGAAGACCACAGGAGCAGCTCCTTCTCATCCCCCAGCAGCTGGCCATCAAGGAAGCACATCACTGAGGAGCTGTATGCCCACACCTCACCTCTCAGCTCCTACATTGCAGAGGGACAACAAAGCCTCCAGGGATTAAGCACACACTTTGTCAAGAAGCAGTCAGTAACACCCACCCCAGGTGAGGGGGCCTGTGGTACTTTTATGCCTTTCCTACTTTTAAAACCATAAATCCTGTCATTGGAGGAGACTGGGCAGCAGCTTTCACTGAGGTGTGTCTGCCTTAAAGATCTAGGTTCTGCTGCTGAGGGACATTATTGTGATAAGAGTCATCTGGGTGGCACTTTAGGGGCAGCTCAGAGTCAATAAACAGGAAAAGCATCTGGAGAGCCCCATCCTGACTTGAGGATCTCTGAGAAGATTCAATAAATTGGGGTGGAAAAGCTCATTTCTAGAGTCTAGCACTAAGATGGGAGCAGCTGCAGCCCTGGGAACAGGACTCATGAGAGTTACCCTCTTTTTCTTCTGCAGATATTCATGCCATGCAACTTCTACCAAAGGCTGTATCACAGGATCTGCAAACTTGCTTGGAAACTTCAGCCTCAGAGCCTGTGGTTTCAAGGTCAGGAAAGTAAAAAAATTGGTTACAAGCAGCTTAAGAGCCTCCCACACCCTACCCTAACCTACCCTACCCTACCCTACCCTAAGGAACCACAACCACAGCCATGTTCTAACCCAGGTATTGCTCTGCACCCCTCACACCTCTGGACTAAGTCCCAGCACTTGCAGAAGTGCCTGCCAGCTGCTCTAAATCCCTTTTTTGTGGAAGTAGTGTCCTGGGTTTCCTCTGAAAGGCAGCTCACAAACATTACTGAATTATCCTGGTGCTTCCTCCACCACCTCCATGCAAGAGGGATGTACATGGTGAGAGATCAAAGATGAACATCATCAGCTGCATTTTCTGCATCCATTTTTGCATGCATGGGGAGTTACAGCCCTCTGCTGACCCAGGAGATCTGGCCCAGGAGCTTGGGGCAAACGAGTGAAGGCTGCAAGATGAATATTTCCAGTCTCTGTTGCTTGTCCCAGAAGCTCATCACTATTTAGATATGGGACATTCTTGTCCATGGATTTAGCCTCATCTCCTTGTGGGCTGGGGTGCACAAGTGCCACAAGATGGGAAGGACCTCTGGAGATCCTCTAGTCCAACCCCTCTGCTAAGATGGGTGCACAGGAACGTGTCCAGGTAGGTCTCCAGAGAAGGAGACTCCACAACCTCTCTGGGCAGCCTGTTCCAGGGTTGTCACCCTCACAGGAAAGAGGTTTCTCCCTAAGTTCAACTGAGACCTGCTGTGTTCTAGTTTGTACCCACTGCCCCTTGTCCTATCTCTGGCCACCACTGAGAGAAGAGCCCAGCCCACCCTCATGGCCTCCACCCTTCAGCTATTCATAGAAATAAGAATTCTTCCTAAAGAGCTTTGCCTAAAAGCACTGCCAGGTGCAGGCAGTGCTCTGCTTGTTCGCTTTCAGGCTATGCTGCTCCCAACCCTTCCCTCAGGTTGCAGCCCAGGGCTTACCTCTGCTGTGCACTTGGCCACATGGAAAGCTGGGTCCTGGAGCAGCCCCACCACGGTCACCACCACCATCACACACTGCAGCCTGTGGCACTCTGGCCACCACCAGCCCGAGTCTGTCAACAGAGCTCAGCTCCATGGCAACAGCAGACACCAACACACTCCTCCATGCATTTCTAAGCACTTCCCGAGTGGGTTTAAACCCTCCAGAGGGTGGCAAATGCTCTGTCTTCCCCTGAAGGAAGGAAGGAAAACGGGGTTAGGCAGAACTGCTCGGCAGAGGACTGAAGCTCATTCTGGAGCTCCTGGCAGATGCTGTCAGCACGGGGTTGTTTAAAAGAGAGGATGAAGGTCATGTGGCTCTCGGTAGCTAATGACAGACACCCAGCAAGAAGAGGTAGGAATAAACCTACCTAAAGTGGTGGAGTCGTGGTCCCTGGAGATGTCCAAGAAAAGCCTGGATGAGGCACTTAGTGGCATGGTCTAGTTGACTGGCTAGGGCTGGGTGATAGGTGGGACTGCATGAGCTTGGAGGTCTCTTCCAACCTGGCTGATTCTATGAAACAAACATGAGAGCAGCACTTCCCCATGACTATGCAAAGGTCATCCAGTCCAATCCCCTGTTGCAGTCAGCAGAAACATCGTCAACTAGATCAGGCTGCCCAGAGCCCTGTGGAGCCTCACCTTGAATATCTCCAGGGAAGGAGTCCCACCCATTTCCCTGGGCCACCTGTTCTCACACTAGCTTTCATTTAAGGTGAAGTGGGAAAAGACTGAAAATAAACTCACCTTCATTTTCACATTTTTCATTTGTTAAGGCCTAAACTCTCAATATAAATCCCAAGTATGGTGTTTGCAAGCCCAAGGGACGACTGAGCACATTGCTTTCAGTGCCAGCAGCACTTGATCTGGATTTTAACATCTTGATACACTCTGTGAGATATCACCAGCAGCCAAACTTGGAACACGAAGCTTATTTTCTGGCATGGCATTTTATTAAGATGGGGACAAATATTAACTTTTTTGTTGTTGTTAGCAGTCAGTCATTGAAACCACATCTAACCTAGTCAATGAAAATAGCTGCACAACTTTAACCCCATTCATACAGCTCATGATGCTCTCTGAGTGCTTCCAGCCATTAAGTCCCCACAAAAACACTCACCAGCTTTTATTAGAAGTACCATTGCAGTCTGCTCTCCAAAGTACAAAAAATAATGCTTTAAATATACACTGGCTCCTAAGCTTGGACTGGAGCCAAGTCTGACAGGACTGAATCCTGTCAGGAAGAGAATTCTGCACTTCATTAGACAATGCCTTCAACATCAAGAGATCTTCAAAGTGCCTGGCAGAGCATCTGGGCACTATCCCCAGTTACCAGGTGACAAAATAAGGCACAGAGGTCAACTACCCTGCCCACAGTCACACAGAGAGTGAGCAGCAGAACTAACAGAGAAGAATTTGGGCTTTTCAAGTGTCCAGTGTAACCACCACACCTCGCTGACATTAGTTGAGTGCAGTGGCTTAAGCATTTCTGGGGAGCAAGACTTGTACAGCACACAAGGAACAGAAGGAATGATCCAGGGCCAGACCAAAAGCTGCAACAGTTTCAACCCAAACCAAACCACTTTGGTAGCCAACAAATCAAAATGCACTTCAGGGAGAAACTTATGCACTGCAGAGAGAAATCTCATGAAACATAAGACATGTGGTGTTAGCTTTGCAAGCAGCACTGCTTGCCTCAAGCTTGACAGCAGCTCAGGTAACGTAGACTCAGAGAAGTTGTACTTTGGGATCAGCAAATGTCTTGAACACTTCTCCTCCCAGTGACTCTAGAGAGTCATTCAGAAATACATATACAGGGCCAAATATCTTCTCAGTAAGTATGGATGTAAGTGAGGCACAAAACCCCACATGAATCACTTGTGAGGTATAGACCAAGTGGGCCATAGAGATCTCTACCAAGCGGGCAGAGAAACGGTCACCTGGAAGAATAAAAAAGTCTAAAATAAATAAGGTTAATAAACTGAAATTCAGCCTTCAGAATCAGCCCAGAATGTATTGTCAGTTCAACTCTGCTGCAGGAAAGAAAGTGGAATTGCTGCCTGGATGAGAAACGTGTGACAGCCTAGCCCTGGGATGCCAAACAGGCATTTCAGAAAGCCTGCCCTTGAACAGGATGCTCGTGAGATGACTCATTCACTGACAGAGGCTGCTGAGGGGATTCAGAAACATGCACACTTGGATTCTGTTCTCCACTGCCTTGCTGGGAAGGTAGGTTGTCCTGGCCAGGGTGAGTCTGCTGACTTGGTTCCTGAGTCAGCCGCACGTGCTGGGCTGGGTGTGAGGATTCTGCTAACTGGATTTCTTCGTTCTGCCCTTGGTGAGCATGGAGATGTTCCAGCGCTTCCTTGGAGAGAGCAATGACATGCATTTGCTCAGGCTGGGCAGGCTCTATTCGGTTGGGAATCATACCGATGCTTTGGATTTGTTCTGCTTGCTCCTGCTGAGCCGACAGCAACAAGTTCTGCAGCTGCTGCGGCGGCTGAGCCAGCAGCGTCAGGTTGGCAGCCTGCTCGGCGGTCACGTCTGGAGCATTCTCTGCAGCAACGATGCTGATGCCT
The DNA here is from genome assembly GCA_013396835.1 of Psilopogon haemacephalus. Lineage (NCBI taxonomy): Eukaryota > Metazoa > Chordata > Aves > Piciformes > Megalaimidae > Psilopogon > Psilopogon haemacephalus. The sequence goes on along the minus strand of VWZI01017528.1, from coordinate 1,321,557 downwards.
TGGTTGTGACTGGGCACAAAGTTGATGTTATGCACCGCGTCTGTAACCAGCAGCTGAATTTCCTGCCCTCCAGAGGTGGCAAGTTGATACTGCTGCAGCTGCAGGATGTTCCTCACTTCTGGATCCGTGTTGGTGCTCGGGGCAGTGCTGGCTTCCTGAAACTGCTTCTCCTTGCTGTGAATTTTCAGATGGGCCTTCAGGTTGTCCAGGCGAGCAAACTGCAGGCTACACTCTGGACAGGAGAAAGGCTTTTTGCCTGTGTGCAGGATACAGTGTCTTCTCTTTGCACTGGAATCAGAGAAGGATTTCCCACAGGTACCACAAGAATATGGCTTCTCTCCCCTGCAGAAGAAGGTGATTTGCTGTCATGAAAATGTTCACTCGGCATTGCTGCTTTCTGCAACTTATTACAGACTATAAAGCTTGGGTTATTAGCTTGTTCTGCTAAACCAGGAGCACTTCAGAACACTGACATTAAAAACCTTCTCTGTGTGACTTCCTCATTACATCCACACAACGCTTCCATGAGTACATAGTCAAGAGCTACTCCTGTCATAAACCCAGAGGTACAAACTCCCTGCTTGCCAGACCATGGCAAGAGTGCACCAACTTCCTCTGCACAGCTGTAAGCACAGACTGCTTTAAGAATGCTTACTGACAGTGTGGCCTTTAAAACAAGAAGTGTCCAAATCCTAACTTGCTGCCAAATTCCAAGGGACAGGAGATTTAACTGGAAAGAAAAAGTCCACAATGGTTCTTCAATGACTTACAATCTGACATGGCTCTGTATAATGCATCACACTGACACAGGTAAAAGCTAACTACCACTAGTAACAAGACATGAGCGACTACAGGGTGACAGGACAATGCTCCATTGTTACACCAGGGCCCACAGACAGAAACCTGCAGTAAATCTTTCACATCAGTAATAGGGTGGTAAGCACATTGTAGTTACACAGGCATAGGACATGGACAAGAATCTGGCAATGTCTTGCCACAGTAAGATTTAAAACAGGACATCAAGCTACTAATTATCTCTTTAAGTAAACGAAGTGAAAGCGTTTATCTTTAACCACCCATCCAAAGTACAAACAAGCCCTGAGCGTTCTGTATTGGAACAAGATCCACCTACAGCTACCAGAGAAGCAGCTGCATTCTGAAAGACTGCAGCAAAAATGAGACATACTGTACCTGTGAATTCTGATGTGAGTCTGAAGAGAGCTTTTAGCTGTAAAGGACTTGCCACAAATTTCACAAGTGAAGGGCTTCTCACCTATCAAAAAGAAATCTGTCATCACTTTTGATACAGCACTTCCCACCCAGGTATTGAAAAGCATTTTGTATTTTACCACATGCAGTATCAAATGTGCACTGCCAAATCCTCATGCTCCTAGAATCATAGAATCAACAAGGTTGGAAGAGACCTCCAAGCTCATCCAGTCCAAGCTAGCACCCAGCCCTAGCCAATCAACTAGACCATGGCACTAAGTGCCCCATCCAGGCTTTGCTTGAACACCTCCACCACCCTCCTGGGCAGCCCATTTCAATGTCAATCGCTCTTTCTGTCAAGAACTTCCTCCTAACATCCAGCCTATGCTTCCTCTGGCACAACTTGAGACTGTGTCCCCTCGTTCTGTTGCTGGGTGCCTAGCAGAAGAGACCAACCCCACCTGGCTACAGCCTCCCTTTTATGTTGTTGTAGACAGCAATGAGGTCTGCCCTGAGCCTTCTCTTCTCCAGGCTGCACACCCCCAGCTCACTCAGCCTCTCCTCGCAAGGAAGATGTTCCACTCCCTTCAGCGTTTTTGTGCTGAACTCTTTCAAGCAGTTCCCTGAGGTCCTTTGTGAACGAAGAGGCCCAAAAGCAGCCATAATATTCCAGATGCAGCTTCATCAGGGCAGAGCAGAGGAGGAGGAAACCCTCTTGACCTATTAACCACAAAACAAGACAACCAACAGAAACCCTGACAGGTGGCATTACCTGTGTGTGTCCTCAGATGTTTCTTTAGCTGAGCTGCATCCATGAACTTGCGACGGCACTGGTTGCACTCCGGCAGCGAGCGGCCTTGTCGCAACAACAAAAAAAGTGTCAGTGCCTAAGTGATCCCCTGTATCTCTTCAGTCATCTTTGTTAAAGCTCTCCTGTAAAACAACCACTTGGATATAACAGAGAGATAAAACACAAAGCGATGCACTGCCTCCTGCCTATCTTGTGCTCCTGTTTCTCCATTTATTATGGGAAAAGAGGGGACTGACACCTGCTCTCCCACACACAAATGCCTTCTCTTGAAGCTTTCTGAATTCTGCTTCTCTTCAGCATTTTCTGCATGTGTAGCTTAATCTCCACTCTGCTCTAGAAGCGAGGAGGACATTTCTTAAAGCTTGTTTGCCATTACCAGTCCAAAGCAGTAGGAAGCCACCAGGCAAGCTGCACAGCAGGCAGCTCACACAATTCCTAGCTTCCATACAACACAGACAGCAAGGCTGAGAGAACTGAGCTGTATGCCCAATACAGTGCAAGCAATTTTTAATCATAAGAGTCCTTCTCCATCCACTTATTTTCTCTATTATTTCCTAAATATTCCATTTATTATTATTTTGTCTCTTTCATCCTGTGCATTGTGCTGTCAGCAACACATCAGAGGAGCAGAGACCAAACACAGCCCCCAAGAAGAATTCTCAGCCTTAGTCAGTCTTTAGGACTAATCAGCACTGGTTGTCAGCCAGCTCCTCAACCAAAATTTGTTATACCTGTGTGCACTCGATAGTGGCTCTTGAGCTGTCTCTTTTGGCTGAAGTATTTCCCACACTGATCACAGGTGAAAGCCTTCTGCCCTGTGAAGAAACCCACTTGTTAAAAACATGAACTGCACCCAAAGCAAGCATAAATAAATGAATAAACTGGCACACGCGAGAGAGCAGAAATACTTTTTTGGGGGAGGAAAGAGGTGGCATTTGCTGGCAATATTCACCTGTGTGTAGGCTCATGTGCTCCAGGAGAGAGTGCTTTGTTGTCAGAGCCTTGCTGCAGACGGTGCACGTGTAGGGCCGCTCCCCAGTGTGCATCCGCTCATGGACCTGGAGAGAATGTTTCTGGGAGAAGCCTTTGCCACACTCACTGCACTTAAAAGGTCGCTCCCCTGGAAGCAACAGATAGCAAACTGAGCACACATGCACTGGTTGTCACTAGGAGTTCTAAGCTGACAGTGAGTCACAGAACGGCTCAGGCTGGAAGGGACCTCAGAGATCATCTACTGCAACCTCCCTGCCATGGGCAGGGACACCTCAACCAGATTTGGTTGCTTAAAGCTTCATCCAACCTGGTCTTGCACACTCCCAGTGAGGAGGCATCCACAGCCTCTCTGGGCAGCCTATTCCAGAGTCTCAACACCCTCGTACACCCCTTAGTGCTCACCTGTATGACTTCTCTGGTGAACAGCCAAGAAGTGGTTACACTTAAACACTTTGCCACAGTCTTTACAGCGAGCTTCAGACCCTGCACGTTTTCTTTTGGCCTCGCTTCTCTTTGCCAGTCCTTTCTCCTCATCATCACCGAGAAGTTTATAATCTTTTAATTTGATTGATCTCCTTATTCTCCGTTTGCTGTAACGGCTCTGAGTGCTCTGGATTCCTTCAGATTTGGGATCATAATTCTCATCTTTCTCAGCTGAGAGATCGACAGCAGCTTCTGAGCCACCAGAAGGGTCATTTTCTTCTGCATCTTTCCTCACCGGCACCTGTTCGCTGGCAGCTGTTCCTTCTGCTGCAGCATCTTTTTTCATGGAATTTTGCTTGTTTTGCATGGAGTTGTTCTCTCTAAGCTGCATATCCTCAGCAGAATTTGCTCCTGAGTTTTCTTCTTGGACACTCCTGATTTTCCTGGGCCGCCCTCGTTTTCTCTTTGGCAGTTCTTCATGTTTCTTGTCGCCGGCAGTAACGGCAGCACTTGGGCTGTGGCCAGCCTGATAATCAGTGCAGGCCCATACCAGGTCAGTCACCTTCAGCAGCTGTGCAGTGGCCAGAATTTGTTCTGTGCTTTTTTCACTGGCACGGAGGCATCCAGTGTATATGAATTCTAGCAGTGCCCCAAAGGTGTCTGCAACCATTCCCTCCAACATGTAAATCGACTGTCCTATGTCACCGTCATCTACAAACATCATGGAGAAGTACTCGCTGCTGGCAGCGAGCAAAGCTTTATGGGCTCTGAACTGCACATTCTCCACTATCAGAGTAATGTCACACAGGAAATCCTTTCTCCTTTGCTCTTCAAAATTAGCTAGAATGGTGTCTTTGTGAGCTTTGGAGTGGATGACGACCAGTTTCTCAGAGGCATCAGGAGCTGTTTCTGTCATTTTTGCTGTGGATATGACAGGAGCTGCCTACAAGAACAGAACAGCTTTAATCAGAATCAACCAGGTTGGAAGAGACCTCTAAGATCATCAAGTTCAACCTATCACCTAACCCTTCTAATTAACTAACCATGGCACTAAGAAGCATTTCAGAAGCCTGCATTATAAAATATCTAATATAATACATATATATATTATATATATAACAAAATTACATATATATAACCAATATATATATCTATATAAACACCAACTATATAAATATATAACCAAAACAACCAATGCTTTACATGCCAACAGCTTTCAACAGTTTTAGACCCAAGGCTGAAGCCTCTGAAATTTCTAAAAAGAAACTGACACAAATGCTGACACAGATTTTCTTCAAACGGTGTTTTTCAATCCCAAGAAATGGCTCCAGCTGCTTCTTTGATCAGAATTCATCTCCCTTGCTCATCTCTGAGGCACTGTGAACCGCATGGCAGCTAAAAACAGGCTGCCCCTTCTGAAACCTCCTTTCACAATTGAAACAACTGGGCAAAAAGGAATGTTTTGTTCACAGCTCCTAAGTGGAAACAAATAACCAAAAAACCCTCAAAAGCTCAACCACAGCTTCAGCACTGCAGATCACAGATGTCAGTAGATAATGAGAAATGTGACAAAGCTGTGAAAGCACAGAATGATATGATTACAGAATGGGCTAGAAGGGACCTCCAAACACCATCCAGTCCAACCCCCTGTGCAGTCAGCAGGGGCATCCTCAACTAGATCAGGCTGCCCAGAGCCTTGTTGAGCCTCACCTTGAATCCTGCAGTGATAAAATGTCACAGGCATTAACAAGGCAGCACTCGAAGCCTTCTTTTCACCACTTCCACTCTCCCAAAATTCTCTTTCAGAACACTCACCTGCTAAGCTTCAGCCTATGGAGGTGGGTAACAAAAGCAGAACAGCAGCTTTTGTAACAACTCTCTCTAAATTAGTTCTTGACTATGCTAACTATTAACCATCAATTTGTCTTGTTAAGCTTCTTCTACTGTAAATATGCAAACACAAAAAAACAAGAAAAGAGTCCATCTGTTTTCATAAGAATCCACCAAGTACTACAAAAGTGATGTGCCAAAAATGTCCATTTCAAGAGGATCAGCCGAGCCAAAGATGAAACAGATTTCCTGCCTGCCGTTGTAATTTCTAAAACCAACTATGTGTTTGTATTTAGTGAGCATGATTCCAATCACCTGAACAACTGCTGTAAGAAACAACATGTACTATGTACAGGTGGTAGCTAAATGCTGCTCAAATGGTCAACAACTGAGTGGTGTTGCAACCTCATTTAGCTACTGAACAGTTCATGCTGGAAAATAAATTAGTTTCTGGAAGATGTGTGCCTGATGTTGGAGGAGCATCTCACAGCATGGCAGCAGGTCCAACAGAGCTCTGCCTTAGAATGCATCACAAAAACTCCTTCAGAGCTTCGCCTGCAGGCATCCCCTAGCACCTACTCCTGCCTCAGGTAAGGTAGCAGATGGTTTTGATCAAATAAAGGACTTTGGTATTCAATCACAAGAGAACACCATTAGTGTTTTCACTTCAAAACCCAAGCCAGCATTCTTACCTAACCCCCCCAATAACTCTAGACTAAGGCTCTATACATGGGGACGGCACCCGGGCTGCCAGCAGCGTGGTCACACACTCTTCGGTGGATCTGCCGGCGAAGTCTGGAAGTGCTCAGGAGCAACAGGCGGGTTTTGAGGGGCTGACCCCGAATAAGAGAGCACGACCTCAGATCGCTCCTCAACACGGGCAGGGAGAGCGAGGCCGGCGGGCAAGGACCGGCTGGCGGCGCACGCCGCACCGCGTGGCGTAGAAGCCGAAAAACGCGCGGCGGGGAGCGAAGCCGAGAGGAACTTGACATCGCCTCACCCGTCCCAGCGCCCCATTTAAGCCCCCAGCTCCGCAACCCGCTCCCGTTTTGGCCGCGCCCCAGAAAGGCCTCCGGCTTCTTCAGCGGGGCGAGGCGGTGCCGCGGAACAGAGCGCAGCTGCGGTTCAACTCCGCGGTACAGGGACGGAGCGGGCGCTGCTCCCCGCTGCGGCCCTCTGTGGGGCGCTGAGGGACACCTAGGGCAGAGGACTCCCGGCGGTGCCGGCACTCACCGCTCCGCCACTGGCCCTTCCGCGCCACCACCGCCGCACTTCCGGCGGCAGCGCCTTGCGCCCTGACGTCATGCGCAGCGCACGGCGCGGAGCCGCGCTCCGCCCCCCGCCCCGCCCCCCTACAGCTGCTTCCACCCAACCGGTGGAAAAGCGCTCCGGGGTCATCGGCTGCAGCCATGCCCACCAAACCATCACATTAAGTGCCATGATTACACGTTTCTTGGACACCTCCAGAGACGGTGACTCCAGCACCTGACCGCTCTTGCAGTAAAGAAATTGTTCCCAAGACCCAGCAACAGAACAAGGGGACACAGCCTCAAGTCGTGCCAGGGGAGGTATAGGCTGGATGTTAAAAGGAATTTCTGCACAGAGAGAGTGATTGGCATTGGAATGGGCTGCCCAGGGAGGTGATGGAGTCATCATCTCTTGAGGTGTTCAAGACAGGACTGGATGGGGCACTTAGTGCCATGGTCCAGTTGATTAGATAGGGCATGGTTGGACTGGATGATCTTGGAGGTCTCTTCCAAGCTGGCTCATTTTATGATTAAACAAGGAGCGATTTAAGAGGAGACTTTAATGTTCAGATTCCACTCTGAATCAGGAGGGGGGGGAATGAAAGTCACAGCCCGCTACACCAAGCTGGGACCAGCCTCTTTCAGGGCAAGGAAAGTCTGGAGCCTGCTGTCAAAGCCCAGAGGCCTGCACCGTGGCTCTAGGTAGGGGCCAGCCATGGCTGCCCTGAGGTAGGAGATGAGGTGGCAGTGCTCCGTGAACTGTGCCAGCCGCCTCCGGTATATCTGCCGCACCGGCTCCAAGCTCCTGGGGTTGTGTGCTGCAAGAGGTGAAGCCATGGTTTAGTGCCCCTGCCTAACTTGGTGCTATTACACTACAGACATTTTAAAAGGTATCAAGTCTGCACTGGTTAATTTTATCCTTGGTACAGATCAAACTGCCACAGGCTGTGCCCAGTGATGGCAGCTTGGTATTTCAGAAGTCCCTAACTTTGACTCTGAAAGATGAAGGCTTTTGTAAACAAAACCAACAGCTCAGCTACCAAAGACCTCAGGCCGGGAGGGGCATGTAGTACTTGAGGCAACAAGGAATTTGGGTAAGGTGGCACATACCCTGAAATGGCACAGTGCAGGGATAGCCCTGGCATGGATGGTGTGGCTGGTGCCAGGTCACTCTCTTTCCTTGGCATGGCTGTTCTATGGCCTAAATGTTTAGCCAATAAAAAAATATCAAGAGCTGACTGACAGAGAATGAAGGAAATGTCAAAGCCAAGAACTTTACAATGAAGTTAACATTGTTTCCTTTCTCCTTCTTCTCTGCCCCAAGCCATATTTTGGCGTGCACTAACATTGAGTGCCAATCCTCAGGGTATTCTTTGTTAATTGTTACCCTAAGGCAAAGGGAAAGGAACAATTTAAGACAGCCAAATCATACCAATTTTTTTCCTGTGGATGGTACTTTATAGCTTATTACAGAAACTGGACAGCATGAAGAACTGTGCTATGAGAGACTTTAGCCCACTAAGCTTTAAATTGTAGACAACTGCATTTAACAGCTCCCGAGTGATTTTTCAGGCTGCACATAGAGCCCTTGCAGCAGTCAGGTTTGAAGGGCACTAAATCACTCTAGTGATGCACAGCTTCCTACTCTTTTTTTCAGGAGTAAATCTCTCTGCATTTATGATTGATTGCCTGTACCTTTTCTTCTCAGATCCTATAAAGCAATCCGTTATTGTTGTTGGGAAAGGTGCAAGAGCAACTAAACCACTGTTGGCTCCTATTTGAATGCAACATTAGAGCCTGACATTAGTTGAGGATGAGAAAATCTTACTTCAGACAGAAATAGGATGTAAAATATTTCCAAGGAACCACAACATGAAGCACTTTGATCAGCTTTTTGACAAAGGACAGCCTGACTACTGCAAAGACACACCCAACAGCAACTAATGTTGTGTTTGCAGTGTACTGGAACGCTGTGTCTTAGAGCTGGAAGCAGTTCGAACCGGTACTAGAAGAAGAAAACTTGTTTTCCTGGATTCCAGTGGTCATACTCTTTGCCACTGCACAAAGAGAAGAGATTTGTGCACTTGCATAACCTTTCCAATGCTAATAATGATTTAATGATGCAATATATGAGCGAAGCATTTCTGGTATGGACATGATTATGTTATTTATGCTGAAAACAGCCTTTGTGGGAGAAATGAAGAACAGGACAAAAGCAGTTTTGCTGGCTGAAGAGCTGTACATATCACAGGGGCTTATCATGTGCCTGTGCTGTTCAGTGGTCTTCCTATGCTAGCAAATTTCAGTGTTAGTCCAAGAAACTTCTGAGAGAGTCTGGAAACTGTCAAGAAACAGAGGATGTGAAGAACTTAAAATATTAAGATTGCCATTCTCAAAAAGAATCAGTAAAAATTTTAAGTAACAAAAGGCAAGGTAAAGATCATCCTCATGGCCCTTCTCTGGACACATTCCAGCACATGCATATCTTTCTTGATTAGTTATCAATGCTGGATCAGGTGAATTCCTGCATTTCTATAATTCACATTTTTTATAGGATAGTAACTTATACACTACCTTTTAAGTGGCAGGCGACAAACAGCAGGGCAGTTTTTTTGACACTTAGAAACGGAAACTTGGGCTTCAGGCAGCCTACTTCAGTCAGAGCTTTTATCAGAGAAGTTGCTACTCCCTAAAGAAAGAAAACAGTTTTAAAAGACCATTACAGAACTCTTCTACAACAATATATATTCCAAACTTCCTTCTGACAATCTTGCAAATCTAACAATACAGCACGATACCCAAGCTGCTGAATTGCAGGAGGTAGCAAATAGTATAAAATAGGAAGAGAAGTGACTATGAATCATTTTTCATTTCATATTCATGTCTCAAAATGTAGCCAGCGACCCTTAAATGATTCCAGATAGGCCTGTGTGTTAAAAATCAAAGCAATATGTAATCTTGGAGGATATGATAAAACAGAAGAGTCAGAGAATCCATTATATAATACTGCAGTTTACTATTCCCCTCTGATGGCCTCCATCTGTGTTTTCCCCATCAAATCCATACATATCCATTATTTTAAAGCCCTCCTCTCAACTGTAAGTAAACAACTTTCAACTTAATATATCCCATTAGTAAACATAAGACTTCCAGTACTTCAAAAAATGAAATAAACTGGGTGAGATATACAATCCATTGCCAAAATCATGTTTTAAAAACTGGCCTGTTCAAGGTATCCCAGCAGAGGAGGTGTAGTGAGTAGTGTTGGCTACTTTCACCTTCATATAATCCCAATTAGTAAACGTAAGACTTCCAGTGCATTAAAAAGGAATTAAACTGGATGAGATACACAATCCATTGCCAAAGTCATGTTTCAAAATTTAATACCAAACACTGACCTGTTCAAGGTATCCCAGCAGAGGAAGTGCAGTGAGCAATATTGGCTCCTTTTTTGGAGGCAGTTTATGTGGAAGCTTCAGGTTGCAGTACTTCTCTGGTAACCTAACCAGAGAAAAAAGGAAGCACACTTTAAAGATGTATAAACCTTGACATGATTAAAGATGAAAGGGCAGCTGGTTAGTATATTCACCTCATAAATTTCAGAAGTTTTTCTTCACTCTCAAAAAAATAGACCTTCTCTTGATATTTTGCTGCATGCTCGCTATTGCCAGGCACCAAAGCTTCATACCTGAAGATGCAGAGTGAGAAAGGCTATTAATTCACAAGAAATGTAAAACATCATTCAGGAGCTGTAAATTCACAAGCTCCTGGCAGCCTTCTGGTTAGTTAGCAAGTACATGAACAACAAAAAAAGCTGCAATTAGATCATCCATGTTTCCATTGCTTGATTGACAGTTAAAAGCCTCAAAATCCTAGTGTCTGCCTAAATAAAAAAAAATCTGCTTCTTAAGGGGCTTTTATTAAAGCGCTTCTTTAGAGCTCCTCTAGTTAAAATGTCAATTTCAGCTATTCAGGAGATTAAGAAGGGGCAGGATAGAATTGACTGTGGTTCTACCTTGATGAGAAATTCCAGCATACTGAGTTAATCAGTGGGACTTTATCGATTTCTTCTAAAGATTGTCACGGCTTATTTTGCATTTGCAAAGGTTTTGTGAGATTTGTTTGGACTTTTGAAGGCTTATGCTAGAGAAAATTCAAATTCTATCTCAGTAGTCTCCATCACAAAAGACAGTAAGCCAACACAGATCCTCGTGGAGCCTGTAGCCACATGAGTTTCCAAAGGTGATGTTACATCGATTTCCAAAGCCACAGGCACAATGGAGAGAACTGTAATTGCTTTTCCTGTCCAAATCCTCAACACTATTAAAAAGTACTTTGAAAGTATTTCCTCATTAATATGTTAAGATACCCAGACTGTGATTCAGAGTATGAGAAGTGCAGTGGTGTACCTCAGTTTCCCCTCTAGGTAAGTGACTGGACAGTAGCCCTGCATTTCTGCACGAAGAGGGGACAAAGCCTTCACATCTGCCGCTGTCAGTTTCTGTGGTAGCATATCTGGGAGTGGGAGAGGGTGAGGTGCCAGTGGTGGCACATAAACTTCTGGTTGGCTCAAAAATTTCTGTAGAATCAAAAATGAAATGGTTTCATAGTGTAAGAAGCACTGTGAGCCAAGCTCCACACAGTCTAGATACTCGTTTATTCTACAATGCCTCTCTTAGTGTGCTGGAGTACGTAATTTGTTTTCCAGCCCACACTCAGTTGAAGTCATCACTGTCCACCCACCATCCATCACTATCTCTTGCTATCATTAGCCACTCTTTACCCCCAGTCTCCCCAAAACAGATGGGGAAAGGAGGAAACAGTTGTTTTTAAATGAATGTTTGATCTGTGCCAATTTGTATAGACTCTCTGTGGCATTTTATCTGCCTGGACATCTGACAGCAGATGTGTAGCCTGAAGACTAACAACATTAATTCAGCTCACATCTGTCTTGTTTCTGTGTGGAATCAAAGAATCTAAGCAATGATGTCCCCTCTTCCTGGAATCCCCATCTTGACCTGCTTGACACTTACATCCAGTTCCTCCTGTGAAGCCATTTTGTAGTAGTGCCCTCGAAATTCTGCAGCAAACTGCAGCGACATTGCAGAGCAATCAACCAACTCCTCCTTTTCTGCCAGGCTGACAGGACAGTACTGTCCAAACTCCCCCAGCCGGAGCTGCAGCTCCTCAGGAGTGATACATAAATCAGCAATGCCAGCTGCTTTCCCTGTTAATGAAAGCAATTCATGTTTCATTAATGAAAGACACAGCAACATAAAACATTTCTAATACGCTTCAGGAGATATTAGAATTCACTGTGAAAAAAATGTGAAATAATGAGAATTCAGATGCCTGTTTTTATAGGTTGATATTAAACTGACCCTATTTAAATTGCAGCCTGTTTTGCCAGTTGCAGGAAAATGTTTCTAGCACTTAAGAAACAGAATTATTATTAATGATGTGGGATACTCTGCACGCTTAACACATTAGCCTGTTTTCCCTGGGAGAGTTTTAATGCCAGATTTATTGTTTGACTCCATTGTGTTGTTAAGGAACATTTTGGCTATTATTTTAGTTCTTTAGATTGGTGAAAAAGAGCAGAAGCTGTGATGAAAGCCTCCCCCCTTTATTCATCCACATCTTGCAAATGCTAAAGTTTGCCTGGATTGAAACCTATTGAAAGTCTGGATGGAAATGTCATATGAAACTCAAACATCTTAATAATTGTGCTTTTCAAGCTGATGGAAAAAAAAATAGTTAACTGTATTGTAAATTATTTTTGGCTTATGGATGCAATTTTTAAGAAGGGTGCAGCCGCAGACCTGTAGAAGTTGAAACCAAAGGGTGGATAGAAGATAAGAAAGTCTGTTTGCCTGTCAGAGGAGCCTTGGCTAAACTTTACAGGCATGTTCAAAAGGCCTATTTAATGCTGACCACACAAAAATTCAATTTGGAACTGTGCCATTTTAGACTCAAGTGGTTCTTCCATAGCACAGAAATTAATTCAGATGGCATATTTAACCTTAATTCTGAACTTGCAATTAACATTTCCCCTCTCTTTCCTTCTTCCTTCACTGATACTGAAGTGAAGCTGTGAGTCATTGTTCTCCTTGTATACTTTGGGCTACCCTTTGTCATTTATCATCCAGTATTGGGGAATCTTCCATGGACCATAAGAACTCAGATTTCCTCCAGCTGTATTCTATTACCCCATTTTTTGGAGGATGGTTTCAGACTGCTCTAGAGTTGGCTTTGCTCTTGCTCTCTTCGAGGTGAGATCAAAGAATTGGAGGATATCTGTGTGCAGAGAATTAGCTTCACCCAAAGCAAGTTAAAGTTGAACAGCAGCTTCTTAAGATAACAAATATTATTGTGAGAAACTTTGTTTTTCTTTTACCTTCTCTTATTCTTTCCAGGTATATCTGAATTTCTTTAACAACCACTTGAACTTCTTGCAGTACTTTGTTCCAAATCCACCACCTGCTCCGTAAGGCATCGATCACACACCAGTTCTGATGCTCCTTCTCATAGTAAGTCCTAATTGCATCAATGTGCTGCTTGTAGCAGGCATTTTTAATAGCTAGACTCTCTAAGCTGTCATGATTAGGGTAAGGTGGTCTGCAGGCAACGAAAAATAACACTGATTTCAGTCTGGAGATTAGCATTTACACCTGAAATTCCATGAAATGATCTAGAGCTCGCTTTAAGTCCTTGTCACAAAGTTTGGCTTCTACACCACTGCAGAACATATTTAGGAAACCAAACTTTCTCACTGAGAGCATTACCAGTTTGCATATGAAAAGCAGCACACTTCTGGCCAGCTATGTTCAGAAAGAAAGCGCAAAGCTTCTGCTGTTTCTGCCCCAAATACAACTCAGTAATTCTGTAGAGGATATGGAATGTATCAGCACGTGTTAACAGACAAAACCAACCAACAGACCATTACACAATCAGAATCATTGAGGAAAAAAAGACCTCTGAGATCATCAAATCCAGCCTATAACCTATCACCATGATGTCAGCTAAACTACACCACCAAGTGGAGCAACTGTGCTCTAGTTCTGGAGCCCGCGACACGAGAAGAACATGGAACTGTTGGAGGAGCGCAGAGGGCCACGAAGGTGCTCAGAGGGCTGCAGCAGGTCTGCTATGAGGACAGGCTGAGAGAGTTGGAGCTTTTCAGACTGGAGAAGAGAAAGCTTCGAGGAGACCTTATAGTAGCCTTCCAGTATCTGAAGGGGGTCTACAGGAAGGCTGGGGAGGGACTATTGTAATGACAGGATGAGGAGGAATGGGTTTAAACTGGCAGAGGGGAGATTGAAACTGGATGTTAGGATAAAGTTCTTTACAGTGAGGGTGGTGAGACACTGAAATGGGTTGCCCAGGGAGGTTGTGGCTGCTCCCTCCCTGAAGGTGTTCAAGGCCAGGCTGGATGAGGCCTTGAGCAGCCTGTTGTAGTGGGAGGTGTCCCTGCCTATGGCAGGGGGTTAGAACTGGATGAGCTTTGAGGTCCCTTCCAACCTAAACCATTCTATGATTCCGCAAGTACCATATCCAATCTCTTTTTAAACACCTCCTGGGATGATGACTTCACCACCGCCCTGGGCAGTCCATTCCAGTGCCTGTTCACCCTTTTGTGAAGAAAGGCTTCCTAATACCCAACCTAAACCTCCCCTGGTGCAGCTTCAAGCCATGCCCTCTTGTCCTGTCACCAGTTGCCTGGGAGAAGAGCCTGACCCCCACCTGGCTACAACTCCTTTTTAGGTAGTTGCTTTCTTGTCCTGTCACCAGTTGCCTGGGAGAAGAGCCTGACCCCCACCTGGCTACAACTCCTTTTTAGGTAGTTGCTTTCTTGTCCTGTCACCAGTTGCCTGGGAGAAGAGCCTGACCCCCACCTGGCTACAACTCCGTTTTAGGTAGTACTCCTTTTTAGGTAGTTGTAGCGAGTGAGAAGGTCTCCTTTAAGTCTTCTCTTCACCAGGCTGAACACCCCCAGCTCCCTCAGCCTCTCTTCATACAACATTAAATTGTGCCCTGGACAAAAGGCTGTGAGACTTTTGAAATGGAAGTTACAATCTCTACTGGAAAACAGGCTTCATTTGTAATTATGCTGTTGTCTGAAATCAAGAGGTAGGGTGATTATATTTTCCAAAATGTATCATTGGATAATATTTTGGAAAATGCCATATTTACATATGCATAAATAAGAATAATCCATCTGATGGCAAAATACCTTCTGCAAGACCAGAAGGGATATTTTGACTAGAACACAGAAACACATCTTGTTTTGGCTCTTAATTTAAATGATGCAAACAAAAACACCCCAAAAGATAAACCTCTCTTTTAATGGGATTAATTTCTCTGCAAGTTGTATCCTTCATAATTATCTGATATTGTAGCTTTGATTTGTATTTAGCCATACAAAATGTAATTAGTTTGGTATTTAAAATGAAAAGTTTAAGGTAGATGTTTTCAGAAATGCAGCATTAATTTAATTTTTTTTCCCCAATGCAAAGTGCCTTTAGGCTTTCAGTAAACACTGCACTGATTACTTGATTAAAAAAAGAAAGAGACAAAATGAAAGAGACATGCAGTGATACTCTGAGCTATCTGGAACTTCTTAGAAACATTTCCTTTTAATGAGAACCAGGTTCTTACACAATTTAATTTTAAGGTGGATGTTCTGTTCTTTATAATTCTCTGTCCATTTGTAAACTACTTACTGCTTTTCCTCCAAAACAACCAACAGCTCCTTACCTCCACAGAAAAACAAAGAAGGAGACGAGCTGATTGTAAAGGTTTAGAGGGTGACTGAGGAGTTGTATGTTATTAAAATATACCTTTGCCCCATCTTTTAAAAAGAACTCAAATAAAGACTTAAAAGAGCTCTTTAGATGAAGTATCAATTTCCCTTATGATGATAATAATTGATGAATATTAGACTGCAACAGCAGAGTGCCCTACGAAGGTTTCTGATGTGTGGTTTCATTAAAACCAATTGAAGTAAGCACTGCAAATCTACAACCTCAGTCATGCTATTGGGGATCTGACAAGAATGTGCCACAAGTTTCTTATGTCATGTTTCTGGTTTATGGGAACCAAAGCATTAGAATGTAGAGGGATTGGTATCCCTGCCTTTTCTTGTGTGGAATTTGGAGATGGTTGGGTTATGCACCAGCTTAGATACAACCTCTCTAGGTGTAGCACTGAGGTGCATGGAGACATTAGAGTATCATGTGGGTCAAAGGATTGTTGTCAGGGTGCATCACTACCTATCTGTGCTTTCCTCATCCTGTAGTGCTCTTCTGAACACTTCTTTTGCATCCATTTCTAACTCCAAGATTTTCACTGGAATTATCCTAGCTGATTCTAAGAAGTTCACTTGTGTTCTTGTTACGGGATATCCATCGATGACAACTCTGCATGCAAACAAAAAAAGAAAGGCAGTCAGTTTGTAATTAACCATGCAGCCTAAGTGCATCCCTGGTACTTTCTCAACAGAGACAAAAGTCTACACCCATGCCATGAAGTTGTCACTGCCCTGACTCAAAAGTCTTCACTTTTAAGAACTTATAATTAAAAAATAAAATAAATAAAGGTCAAGTAGATAGCATAAGAAATAGAAGACAGTAAGGAAAGACACAAAGGGCAAAAGATGTAGGAATGGAGAACAGATAGGAGAAAGGGGATGGATGTCACCAGTGAAAATGATGGACTTGAAAATTCAGACACACCAGTCATTCAGAAACACAGTTTCAATTAAGACAAATCTCCACATGAATTGGAAGGATTAGTTTTCAAAGTGAAAAGCAAAACGATTTACAGTCCTTGAGAAGTTTTTTTGAATCATCCAGATGAAATGCTTTCCACATATTCGTAGATTCATGGAATGGGTTGGGTTGGAAGGGACCCTAAAGATCATCCAGTTCCAACTCCCCTGCCATGGACGGAGACACCTTCCAGTAGACCAGGTTGCTCAAGGCCTCATCTGTCCTGGCCTTGAAAACCTCCAGGAAGGGGCCATCCACAACCTCCCTGGGCAACCTGTGTCAGTGTCTCACCACCCTCACTGTAAAGAATTTCTTCCTAATATCTAATATTTAATTCCCAGGGGGAACACAGAAATGACTGCCTGTGAAGGGACTGGCATGTCCCAAAACAAATCCCCATCCCCAGAGAAGAGACTTACCCAGTGGTACTACATATGGGGTTCATCAGAGCCACATCTAGAGCCTGAATGGCCAGCTCATCAGGCACAGTCTGGCCTTTGTAAAGGTGCCCCTTTAACCTGAATGCCAGCTGGCTTTCTGGCTGGCTGCTTAACACCAGCCGGATGGCGTCTCCCATGCTCAGGCGCAGCAGCCCATACACGCTGGCAAATTTCTTGGCAACTGCAAAACATTTTGATTTCAGCACACAATGTCTATATAAACAACATCACAACCTAGCAGCGTTTTAAAGTATGTCCTTAAATCTTACCAGGCAGCAGCTCAGCTCATTCCCAATGAACAGGTTAGCAGGCATCTGCTTAGGTCCCCAAAGGGTTCAGAGCTTGGCAGAGAGATGCACAGAGCATGCCCAGTGAGCTTACAGCTCAATTCAGCACAAACCTCACTAGCAATGGCTAATATTATTGCAACATATCTTAGAAAACATGCTTGCATTGCTGCCTCTTTCACAGAGCAGCCTAGAATTACGTTGTTTCTCCAGGAAATGGGGAATATGGTTTAAATGAGATAATTTGAACCCATCTCTTCTAATTAGGCTATGGTGTAAACTGAATTATTCTTCTCCCTCAATAAAAGGCTGAGACCTGTGGATTGAAAGAATCATAGAGGAAGAGGGAAGGGGCAGAAAGAACTAAATCCTGGTTTGTTTTGTTGTGTTTTTTTTAAATCTAGAAGTTTGGAAACAGACTGGGGAATGTGGAGTTTTGGGTTCTAGTCATAGAATTCTAGAATAGTTTAGGTTGGAGGGGAAATGAAAGTTCCAACCCCCTGCCATAGGCAGGGACACCTCCCACTAGAACAGGTTGCTCAAGGCCTCATCCAACCTGTCCTTGAACACTTCCAGGGAGGGAGGTGTCCTTATCCTAGGAATATTTCTTAATTTTAACATTAGATGATATGGACTGAAAGAAATAAGAAATCAGTAGAAAATAATCAGAAATAATGCAGAAGGTATAAATAGTGCAAATCTGGATTTTCTAAGTGCCAGACCAGCTCACTAACTTCTTAAGAAGCTGAGATAAAATTCAGATGGAGAATGCATAAATATCTGACTGTAAAATGAGCCACTAGAGAACATAAGTAAAGGATTCTATGTCCTGCAAGAAAAACAAGGAGCCAAATGACCTTCATGGTTTATGATTTTCTTAATATCATCAATGACAGACACAGCTTTGGTCAGTAGATAACATTTTGCTTTAGAGGTAATATTGGCTCCTACCTGTAGTCTTCCCAGATTTTGGAGGTCCCACAATTGCAATCTTCACTGGCACAGCTGGTTTAGGTTTTGGCTGACGAATATATTTGATGGGATTTTTCATAAAGGTTTCTTGATTCTCTTTACTTGAAAAGAAATAAATATATTGTCGATGGATCAGAGCAAAGCCTGTGTTTTCATGGCCTTGGTGTGGCCTGATGACATCTCCTCCGCTGAGCTGCAGCACATAGAAAATGGGGAGCAGCCAATTAGGTTTGACAAAGCCTCCTCTCTCCTTCCATCCTCCAGCTAGAGGAGTAAAAACTGCATGAATCAAACCATCAGAGCATCCTGAAGTTCATATGGACATCATGTGTTGTCTGACTGAGGAACTTCCATACCTATGCAATTCTTGTACACAAAAAAAAATGAAGCAAGTGCCAAAGAGAGAAAGAATATTCAGTGTTTCCAGCAGGTGGTACCATAACACTTTCTGGCCATCAAGACAGTGCAGAGAGGTACAAAATAATCTATCTACATACATAGTTTAATTTTCAAATAATAAAGAACATAATTTTATTCCTATATTAATGAAAAACACAGTTACCTGCCTGACAGCAGATGTACTGAGAATATTGTTTTCAGCAGAAGTCAGGCACTGATGAAGAAACCAGGAAAACATATCAATACAGAAAAGAATATCAATTAGGACAAGGGGCAAGGGATATAAACTACACAGGAGGTTCCACCTCAACATGAGGAGGAACTTCTTTCCAGTAAGGGTCACAGAGCACTGGAACAGGCTCCCCAGAGAGGCTGGGGAGTCTCCTTCCCTGGAGACTTTCAAGACTCATCTAGGTGGGTTCCTGTGTGACCTGCACTAGATCATGGTCCTGCTTATGTGGGAGGGGTAGACTCCAGAGATCCCTTCCAACCCCTAGCATCCTGTGATCCTGTGAATAGAGTGTGGTGAAGGGTAAAAATCACAAAGCAAAAAAAAAAAAATCTTGTGTTGAAATCCATGCACTACTGCTGCTGAAATCCTCTCAACCACATCAGACAGCTTACTAGGAAGTCTGTAGGGTTGGTGGATCACTGAGATGCAAGAGGAGCAATAAAGGCAGAAATGGTCACTGCAGAAATGTTAAGTTAATTCTTGCACCAGTGTTTACTATAGAAGAACTTAGTCATGTCCTTGTCCTTCTTGGAAGGACTGCCTTCAAGTGCCAATAAAGAACAGTTTAGAACAAACTGTTGGCATCTGTATTAAAAATTGCTCAGCCCACGTTCTAAGGGGACTTGAGAGAGAAACTGCTGCTGCTTACTGTGTAAGCTATTGGCCTGCCTTTCACGACAAAGGAAGGTGAAGAAAGTGACCTCCAGGATGGATCTTGGCAAACAGTGCAGTAAATCTGACCCTGTCTTGAGAAAACTGAAATATACTGAGATAAAAAACAGCAGTTCCAGGCATACATATAAAATAATGGGCAACAGCCAACACAGCTTCTGGCAGAGGGAAACTGCCTTCACAAATCTTTCTTTTAAGGAGCCAGTAAATACACAGAGGTAAGATGATCTGGTTGTTGCACTGTTCTGCTGTGTAGTGTTACTTTGCCAAAACCTCTGATTCTGAGGTTCCTATTCCTGCACAAAGTAATTTCAGGGTATGTGCCCTCAGTGTTTAAAGATGTGAGGAGTCTGGTTCTACTGTATATCTGCTACCATTCCTCCCTCATCTCGTAATATTTATTCTCTGCTTATCTAATCAGTTGTATAACTACTTTCCTCCCCCCCACCTCCTTTATTCTAAAAGTATTTGGCATATCTGCCTTTCTAAAAAAAGAAAAAAACCACCACAAACCAACTCCACTCCTTAATCAATTTCATCATTTCTATTGTATCCTAAAATATCCTCCAAATGATTCTATTTCCCTTTCATTATTACCAGCACATACATTTCCACGATCAGCACACCACTCTGATTTTATCTAATAGCTTTCTCTGACTCCTTTCTTCTCACTGAATTGTATTTCTGGTTGCTGAAAACCCCACTGCACAGCATGGATGGAGAAATGGAATCACAAAAAAATGTAGTGAAATCTAATAGAACAAAGTGCAAGGTCTGATGTGTAGAGACTAATAAGAATTTCACATATAAGCTGGAGTTCAGTAATTGGAAATGACAGAAGAAATATTTACTTCTATTAATATGTCTCTAGGCTATTAGATGCCAATTTGATGCAGCTATGGAAAAGGCAATTGTAATCCTAAAGCATTTTAAGTATTTTGATTATATAAAGCTGTAATAAGAGCTGATCTGTGTACAATTCTGATTGCCAAGGTTAAAGGAAGATAAACACTACCTGGGAACAGGTGAAGACTGAACATGAGGACTATATGAAAAGCAGTAAAAGTTACTTGGTTGATTAGCATAGTAAAATAAAGGGTAAAATGTCTCCTTCAGGTGCCAAGGTTCCTATCTTTCCTGGGGAAGCTATGTCACTGGGAGCAGCCATACACTCAAAAAAAGGCTTGGGTTGGAAGGGACCTTGAAGATAATCCAGCTCCAAACTCCCTGCCACTGGCATAGACACCTTCTACTAGCCCAGGCTGCTCAAGGCCTCATCCATCCTGGCCTTGAACGCCTCCAGGGAGGGGGCATCCATGACCTTCCTGGGCAACCTGTGCCAGTGTCTCACCACTTTCACTGCAATTTCTTTCTAATCTCCAGTCTAATTCTGCCCTCCTCAAGCTTAAAGCTCTTCCCTTTTCATCCTATCACTAAACATTCCTCAAAAAAAAAGTCCCTTCCTGACTTTTCTTGTAGCCCCTTCAGGTCCTGGATATATTTTCATGTGAAAGATATTTTTGAAAAGTATTACTTGATAATGCCTATTCAAGAACATTACCTTGACTGGATCCCACTGACCAAAAGCACTTGGGAATTTATATGAGAAAAAGAGCATCTTCTGTGCAAGTGGCAAACTTATTGGGTAGCATTTCTCAAAAATGCTGCCACGGTTCTCCACCAGAGAGCTCAACTTGCTGTAGATTTGGTAGCACACAACACGAGGCTTCCGTCCTCCATTGATCTCCACTTGTGGTATTGACATTTTTTCAAGCTCTTCCTGGTTAATGAAAACATAATGAAAGATGAGAATCATTAACAGCATCAGCTTTGTAATCATGGCTGACAGCAAGATTTGCTGTGAGCTGTCAAGGTTTTCTTGAGCGTGTTCTCAGCCACCATGAATCAGTAAAATCTGCTTTCTGGTGACAATTGTCTTCCTGCCCACTGAGGTTTAAATTACCCATAGTAATTCAAGTAACTACTGCACTATTGAAAGCAAAACAAAACAAAAAATGTCCAGTCTGACAATTAACTCTGAGGAATCTACTATGATAAAGCTAAAGCTAGAGAAGCCACTTTATTCTGGTAAGACCTCACGTGGAGTAGCGTGTTCAGCTCTGCAGCCCTCGATGCAGGAAGGACATGGACCTGTAGCTAGGAGTATCAGCACTATCTAGTTCTGATATGCCATTCTGTGACTCAGAGATTCACTGAATGGTTTGGGTTGGAAGGGACCTTAAAGATCATCTAGTTCCAAACCCCCTGCCATGGGCAGGGACACCGCCACTAGAACAGGTTGCTCAAGGCCTCACCCAACCTGGCTGTGAACATCTCCAAGGAGGGGGCATCCACAACTGTCCTGGGCAACCTGTGCCAGTGTTTCACTCCCCATATCATATGATATTATTTCTGCAGGATGTCTCACCTTACATATAACACCTGCAGCATTATGCATAATAAGGAGTGGTACCTGTACACCTTGCAAACTCTCTGTTTCTGATTCAAACTTTTCTGTAATTTCATTTTGTATGCGCTCAACAGCATCAATCTCCTGTTCTTCATCCTCTTCCTCCTCCTCCTCCTCTTCTTCTAAAAACTCTTCTTTAAGTATAGCTTCAACATCTTCATTTTCATTCTCATCTTCCTCTTCAGTTGCTTCATAATGTTCTATATGTGCTAAAGCCTGGAAAGGTAAAATACTTTGTTGTTTCCTGTGTATGATACAGGTGTTCTGAAGGAACATATTACAGAATTACAGAATGTTAGGACCTAGAAGGGACCTTGAAAGACCATCTGATCCAATCCCAGATATTATAGATATTACATATCTTTTTTTTATTATTACTATCAAAACTATTAATTCAACAAAACCTCATTTTGGGGTATATCCTATTTCAAAAGAAAACACAGAGGTATTGCAAAGTACATACAGCACTGAACCAGTCCCAAGAGTGCTTTAAAAACCTGAAATGCTACACAGCAGCCCTTTTCTGCAGTTAGCAGGGACATCCTCAAAGAGATCAGCTTGTCCAGAGCCCTGTCCAGCCTCACCTTGAGTATCTCCAGGGAAAAGGCCCCAACCACCTCCCTAAGCAACCTGTTCCAGTATTCCCCTGCCCTCATTGTAAACCTTTTACTGTTCCACACTGCCCTGAAAACTCTGTGGTGAAATGTTCTAGAGATTTCTAAGATATGAATGAAACACTTCCACTTAAAATCCTTTTTATTAACTTTTCTTACCTCTTGCTTCTTTTGCTTTCGTTCTGCTACAAGTTCTTCCCTTCTTCTAGCAATCCTCTCATCCTGTCAGTGAGAAAAGATGTGAAAAGACAATGATGTATGCTAACAGCCTTAGCGGATTTTAGCCTCAGAACTGGATGCCATGGAGAAACACTCAGTGTGGAACTGAAAACTCTACCGCAACATATATGAGCAAAAAATATATTTTATGGCCATATTCACATTCTATGTCTAGTTGCCTTTTGCCTAGGACTTTCCAGATGTCTACCCTTCTATCAGGCATTTTGTGGGCTGCAAGCTAATTAAAATTGCTGTACCAATTAATTGCACAGAGGAGGAAAGGAACCCTGAACTCTTTTTGATTCCTGTGGTAAATCTGGGAATGCTGCCACTGTGTCTCTGGCTCCCTTATCCATTCCTCTGTCTGCTCTTCACTGCTTTGGGAGTTTCAGAACCCGTATCCAGACCTCTGCTGCTGAAATTACAAAAATAAAAAGGAGGCAGGACTAAAACCTTACCCTTAGTTTTGCTTTCAGGTCTTTCAGTTTCTTTTTCTTTTCCTTTTTTTTCTGCTGTCTTTCTTTCCATTTTTGCAGACGAGGAGGAAAAAGACGATCGAGAATGTCGCTGTCCTCTACTTCAATAAAAACTGCAACATCAGGACAGAGTCCTCTCTCTGACAAATACTGAGCTTCATCTACAGTACGAGGGAAACCATCCAGGATAAATCCTGTGGACCTAATTGGAAAGCAAGATATTTGTCATCACACAATGTAGTTTACAGTGAGTGGAAACGAATGGAATAGATAAGACATGGCAGAAGGGACTTTTCCTGCTGAAATGGCATCCTAGAAAGCCAGCCTTCTTCCTAGGAGCTGATGAGCTTGTTTAAGCAACAATAAACCACATGTATCACAGTGTTATGGATGTGCTTTCTGATATGAAAGGAAGCCTGTGGCGGATACGTCACTGGATGCATGCAGAAGGTAAGCTGATTGGCTGTTACTGTGAAGAACACAGATACTTGGCTTTGCTTTTTAATATTTACAGTATATGGAAACCAGTATTTACAGCTGGATGCAGCTACAGCCCTCCATGATTTACATGAAAACACAAGAGGTTTCTTCACATTTCTGGCCTGTAGGCCCATGACAACCACCCAGCTATTCAGGAGGTTTAATCCAATTCAAGTGACTAAGTGCTTCTGTCCAGTTCAGTGCAGAGCCCAGGAGATATTCTGTTCCTGTCAAAATACTCATTAAAACACAGCAACAAAACCAAGAAGGAGAAGGAGGGCCATGATTCATAACAAGAGCACTGAAATAATCTCTGCAATAGTTATTTGTAATTGTGGATACAATGGATGATATACTTCCTAAGATTAATTAAAGAAAGAGAGAATCTAATTACAGTTACCGGAATGGCTCTTTGCTCCACCAGTCAGGAACAATGTTATCGAGGACTTCTGCAGGCAGGGCCTCATTATCCACTAGATTTGCCTTGATTGCTTCTTCCTCCTCAGTTAATTCCACTTCCTTTATATAAAGAAAATACACCCCAAAAAATTAACCAAAACAACCAGAGAAAAACAGGGGAGGAAAGAAAGGAAGAGGAAAAAAAAGGGAAAGAAAGCAAAGGGGAAAAAAAAAAAGGGGGGGGAAAGAAAGGAAAGGAAAAAAAAGAATGAAGTATGTACCTAAAACATTTTGCTCCAAAAGAATGCAGAGAACACTGCTGGGGAACATTTTTAGCCTCCTGTGCAACTGCAGCACATGCACCTGACTGAACCTGCATATTATGACCACCTGAAGGCCACCAAAACTTCCGACTATTATTGTGAATTTAGTTCTTTTTTCCCCTCAGTTTCTCTTCCTTCATCCCTTTCAGCATCTATCCCTATTGTGTAGAAAACAAAACTATACACTGCTCTTGGAAATGGTTTGAAGAATGTTTGTGGCATCATCACGAACTATTATTTTCAAATTTCATTAAGGAAAAAAATTGACAGAAGTGATTTTTATCGCACTAGAACTTTATAAGAAATTCCTTTTCTGGTGGTTTTGGTGTTGTGTATGGACAGGTTGCCCAGGGATGTGGCTGAGGCCCTGTTCCTGCACACATTCAAGAGCAGATTTGGTGTGGGCCTGGGCAGCCTGCTCTGATTGGAGGTGGTCCCTGCTGACTGCAGCTGGATTGGACAAGATGATCTTTGAGGGTCCCTTCCACCCCAATGCAACCTGTGACATAATAATAAGATCAGATTCCTACCTGTTTGCTTTCTTCAGTCTCAGTTTTAGTCACGCTCTGAGAGAAGTCTTCCAGTTCCTGTGCTAGAACGGCAATTTTATCATCATCTTCTTCAGGTTCTTCTTCAAAACTGGGCCCAACCTTCTCTTTAGTTTTGGGTAAGATCAGTTCCTGCAGATATTCTTCAAACTGAATATGGAAAATGCCCAATTTCTCTGCTATCTGTCTTGCACAAGTACTTTTCCCTGCTCCATGAGGCCCAATTAAGCACACCCGTAACGGAGGAGCCTACGGGGAAAAATTGGAATATTTTATAGCCATTTGGAGCCCACAGCACTCTCACTTCCAAAATACCATTCTAAAAATTGCACCAAAACCAGGCAAATTATTTTGCTTTTTTTTTTTTTCCCCAGGCTTTCTACTGCTGTTTCAAACAGACAACCTGCTCTCTGCAAATACTGAGCACCGTGGCAGCTGATACCAGTAGGGACAATGAAATTTCATTAGACAATACTAAACTCTCCCTCGTTTTAGCCTTCTTCCACTTAAAAAATAAAATGAAAGCCTTAAAGAGAGTAAAACTCCCACAATGTGTGTGATTTGTTAATCATGTTATGATTATTGTAGGTCTATCTAATTTTCCTCTCTTTTCTGCTTTGTTTGCCACATTAATTGAATGTGCTAATAAAGACTCATTAGGGGAGCAATGTGCTTTATTTGTTTCAAGGGCTTTACGTTTGCCTAGAATAAAAAATAAGCAATACTAGACAATTATAAATTACCACTTTAACCTCTTATTATCTGCTTAAGACAATTCTGGAGCTTCTCACTTGTATTGGTTCATTGTGAGCCACGTAGTCCTCTGGGTTCTTCAGAAATTTATCTCTGTACTCAGAAGTTGAGAAGTAGTAAACTTTTTCTTGATATTTAGCTGCATGTTCATAGAGTCCTGGGCAAAGGACAAAGTTCTCTTTCAGACTGACTGGACAAAAGTGTTTTGTGTCCCCCATGTGTCTTTTTTTTTCCTTAAGTTTTTCTTCATCCTGAAAATATGATGAGAGTCTTACTGGCCAGTCTAGTGAGAAAAACACTGAGGAAAGACTGATCCTTTAAAATTTGAAATTATATCAGAGTTACCTGTTGAAGACCAAAACTAACCTGAAAATATCTATCATAAAATCTTTTCCTGACATGTTCTAGAAAGTCATTCTCTGTTGCTTCTAACTGTGCAGAAGCAGACTTGTTCAGAAAAGGCAGTGAGAGAGGGCATTATGAAGTCAGAATAGTTATACAATAAAATTGATTTAAAAGAACTCAATCAGTTCAGTACTGCTGCATTACACTAATTGGAGACAGAATGAGGGGGAATG
Source organism: Psilopogon haemacephalus (assembly GCA_013396835.1). Lineage (NCBI taxonomy): Eukaryota > Metazoa > Chordata > Aves > Piciformes > Megalaimidae > Psilopogon > Psilopogon haemacephalus. The sequence continues at coordinate 1,295,412 of VWZI01017528.1, read as the reverse complement.
GCCTCAAGCTGAGGCTGGGGAGGTTTAGATTGGACATTAGGAAAAAGTTTTTCATGGAGAGAGTGGTCAGGCACTAGAATGAGCTGCTCAGGGAGGTGGTGGAGTCACCAACTCAGGATGTGTTTTAGGGTGGTTTGGATGTGGTGCTTGGGGATATGGTTTAAGGTGAATCTTGTAGAGTAGGGTTCTAGGTTGGACTTGGTGATTCTGAGGTGCTTTGCCAACCTGGATGATTCTGTGATACCCTGTACTGCTAAGTTTGGGGATAGGACCCTTCAAATATAGGATGAAAATAAAAGCAAGGCAAAGCTAGAGCCTTAATTTCATTAAAGCAGGTGTCTGAAAAGCATCAATAGCTGAGATGAAACAGAGGATTGCACATCAAGCCTCTGCATCTTCTCATGTTTATATAATGCCTCACAAAATTATTTTTAGTTGACAGAAGTCAAAGTTCACTTATGTTTCTTCAACAAACCCCCTCTTTGCCACCTGGCAGAACTAGGCACATTTGTTCTATTAGCATGGGGTATTTATGCTTCTCACTGGAGTAAAACTACTATTAGCCAGAACACACGGATACAATGAGGTGTACTGGAGCATGCACTGATACTTATTTCCTAAGGAGGCTGAAACTGGACCATACAAAATCAGGTGCAAGCTCTGACTTATTTGGGGTTATTTTGAAAGTGAAAACAAATCAATTACAACAAAAGCATAAATAGACAAAGCCAGACCACTCACTTCTACTTCTTCATCTTCATTTTCTTCTTCATTAACTTCTTCATCTTCCTCTTCAGCAGCCAGGTCTTCTTCCTCCTCCTTTAAGTCTTCAGCAGAAAATTCCCAACCATGGTATTTAAAAGGTTCTGAAAAGGTTATTACTTGGTTGAAGTGAATTGGTGTTTTCTATGGGAATTTGTAGTAAAAATGTGATATATAAGCATGCAGAGCACACATTGCTGTTTGCAATAGGCTTTTACTGTTTTGTATTTTAAGGAGAAAAATCATCAGTCGGATTTTATTTGGTTATAAAGCTAGCACAAGAGGTGTTTTGGTTAATAAAACAGCTAAATTATTGTAACAGTAAGAAAAAAATGCATTTATGTAATTTATTCAGTGGTTGTTAGGGACTTGAGCACACAAGTGAAGAAAGGTATTTTCCAAGGAAAAAAAACAATCAATTTTGTGAAAATACAGGCTTGAAAGAGAACCCCTGCAGGTGGGCAAGTTAGATTATTACAGCCCCTGAAAGTCTCATGGATGTCAATGCATATTAGCATAGAATCACTGAATTGTCAGGGCTGGAAGGGACCTCGAGGATCACCCAGTTCCATCCCCTTTGCCATGGGCAGGGACACCTTATACTAGATCAGGTTGCTCAGAGCCCCATTCAGCTCGGCCTTAAAGACCTCCTGGGATGGGGCTTCCACCACCTCCCTGTTGTCTATTAGTGACCCTTAGTTAGCTCTCCATTTCTCAAACCAGTAGCCTAACATGAACAGAAGGAACAATCAACTGGGGAAATGGCACTGTCAGAATGTTTAGGGAGCTATCAAGTATAACATTTGTATAACTACGTATACATATTTGTCAAATCTATACAGTCCCCACTCTTCCTGTGCTTTAAAGGCTGCTAGTGTGCTTTTCATGTCACCCACAGAACACAGCATGTCCTGTTCCCACTTCAGGTGAATAATACAGAACTGAGCATAACCTACTCCCCCCTCCCCACCTAGTATATTCATCACACAAGCTCTTCAAACTTGAAGTGCAAATCACAACCAGTATTACTTACCTTCCATAGCCAGCACAATTTGGTTAAGCAGACTTTCTGGAGTTTGCTCAGCAATCTCTAGAACAACAACTTGAAGTAGAGGTGACAGCTGGATTTCTGACTCCACTGTTTGCCAGCCATGCATGAAAAGGTCAAGCTTCCTTTTAATCGTTTCCATTTCTGGTAGATTTGGAAAATCATCCTCTGCAAACTCAGGCAGCACAAGTTCTGAAAAATGAAACAGTACATCAAAGGCAAAAAGAAAAAAAGACTTGAGACGACCTTGTAGCTCAGCTAGAAGATGACACTGACGTGCCTAGATGGTGCCATCACCGCCTTGTCCTTAATAAACCACCACCATCTGCGGCAGCAGCAGTGTAGTATTCCTGCTGCTGGGCCCATTTCCTGCACTCATATAATTTTCAACCCCGATTCTCTTCTTTTTTTTATAATTTTCCTTTTTTGTGCTGTTTAATTAAGTTAGCTATCAGTGCCTTCACCTAAACTGACAGAAATGTACTGACTTCAATGGTCTGCTGTAAGCTTGCTGGGCCTCACAGGACGCATGCTGCTTGTCTCTTGCCAGAAATGAAGCTGCAGGAAAGAGCTTGAAATGCGGGTGCAGTCATTTTCTACTTTGCTATAATTTCCCTTTTCTCTTTTTGTTTCTATCTTGATTTGAATGAAAGGGCAGGAACAGATTTTGACACAAGCAATAACAGGTTCATTCTATTCCAACACGCTTACTGATTTTGACCAAAAAAAAAAAAATAAAGTCCCATTACTACTACTTTTCCTTACATAACTTCTTACAGATAAAAAGAAGTATTACTAAAAATGAAAGCCTTATGCAATGACTTTTTTTTTTTTAATACAACCCCTAAACCATTTTAAAAACAGAGTTTTATAGTTATTTCTTGGCATGAAGCAGTCAATGCTCACTATGTTAAACTGCAGCACTGTAACATTTGAGCTTGCCCCAACCTGAAATTTTTTAGCTCTCCATTTCTCAAACCCAAACTAATTTTTTTTCTGGCTCATGAAAAGTCAGACTGCCCTGTTAAAATTTCCCTCTTTCAGAAACTGACTATTTCCTCCCACAGCTAAACGTCTCTCAATATTCTCTTGTGGATTATTAAAGAAATTCACAAATGCCATTTTCCAAAATTGAGCCAGATCAAAATGTGTTGTTACTAAGTAGTGATTAGGCACCAGTAAGATTCAGCAGGAAACAGGACTACACATAGTGGCAGGAGCAGAGGTGCTGCCTAACTTTTGTCAAATGTGCCACCAACTAAGCCTTGTGCCACCTGGCACAAAGGGATCTGGGGGTTGTAGTAGGCAGCCCAATATGAGCCATCAGTGTGCCCGGGTGGCCAAGAGGGCAAATGGCATCCTGCCTTGGATTAAAAATGCTGTGGCCAGCAGGAGTAGGGAGGTGACTGTCCCCTTGGACTCAGCTCTGGTGGGGGCCACACCTTGAGTACTGTGTTCAGTTTTGGGCGCTTTAATACAAGAAAGATGTGGAGGTGCTGGAGTGGACCAGAAGAGGGCAGCAGAGCTGGGAAAGGGCCTGGAGAATAAATCTTATGAAGAGCTACTGAGGGAGCTGGGGATGGTTGGCGTGAGGAAGAGGAGGCTGTGGGGAGACCTCATTGCTGTCTACAGCTACCTGAAGGGACACTGGGGGGGCTCTCAAGAGCACAGCTCTATAGAAATACAGTAAATGTCTAGATAATTGGGTGCTTGTCACAACTCTGTCCTTTCTCTCATGAGGCTAAAACATTTATTCATTCAAAATCCCCATTTACCTGAACCATATACATGATAAACTGATGTGAAATAGATTAAGCCCTCTATGGCCACTCATATGCTGGCTCAGGGACCTGAGGGCAGCTCTGGGCATGCTTGTTCCCTGCCCTGGTCCCTGGAGCTGGTCCCACCTGTCCAGGACCCAAGATTCCATGCGAGCCACTGGCCCAGCAACACTGCAGCAGGGCAGGTCCCAAGCTCCTCACTGGATTCATGCTCTGGTCTCTGCCAAGCTGGGCCTATCCCTGGGACATCTTACCCCAGCCTCAGCTCGTTTCTGACCCCAAGGAGGCAGCCAGAGCCTAGAGCCAGAGCTGCCCCGCTCCTATCTGAGGCGATGGAACCAGTGCTGGCTGCAGGGCTCTGTTCTGGTGGCCTTGCTGCCACACTGTGCCTCAGTTCCTCGGGGAAGAGTTGGCATTCACCATGTCCTGACACGCTGTCCCCAAAATGAGCTGCAAAACTTTATTTTATTAACCCAGCCACTTTTAAATAATAGCTTAACAAGTAAGTATTTTGGCAAGTGTTTCTCTGCTCTTTCATAACAAAGAATACTTAACGAATCTCTTCTCTCTGAAAGCTTTGAACAGCACAGCTATTAGACCAACATCAGTGGCCCAAAATTCCCTCTGCTGGAATGATTTTTAGTCTAAACATAAAACAGGGGTGCAAAAGGGCATATCATTAAGCAGAAACCCCATGTAGATTTCTAATAATTTGATCCTGAATTTTAAGCCAGGTTTTCCTTGAGAACGTTTATGAACATTTGCATTTCACTAATCTGTAAGTTCATTCTACATATGGCATTCCATTAATTAGCCCCTGCAATGACATCTCTGTCTCTTGCCATGCCTCTGAATATGAATGTGAACATACTTCCCTTTTCATGTGGATTCAAAAAGTGTAAATGGCACAATTAATTATGTTGCATTCGGCAGTGATGCGTTCCAAATCAGACAGAGATGTAGCCAAGTAAAACCTGCTTAATTTTGGGCAACTCTAATGCATTTTGTAATGATGATTCCATTAGGAGCACTGATTTGAAGTAAGCCAAGGATACATTAATAGCTAAGCCACACTAACTGCTCTTTGCACGTGTTAGCCCCAGCACATTTACACTGTAGCAATCACATGTGCTGCCTTGTGACCCACAGCCCTGTTCAAAGCAATCACATATGGAAGATGGGAATCTGTGCTGCTTGGATCATCTTTTATAGTCCTGCCCTTTAACAACCTCTCCATTCTGAGTGGGTTGTGAAACTTTGTAAATATACAGACGGAACAATGGATTTAAATTAACATCTGACATCACCTGAGAGAGTATTGAACATGGTAATGAATCCAGTCAACAGAGAGCTTCCCCACAATTTGTTACACCTCTCCTGACAGGCCTCACTAGGTTAGCAAATATTAGGGGCTGGAAATGACCTCTGGAGGAACATCAAGTCCAACCTCCTGCCAAAGCAGGATTACCTAGGGCAGGTCACACAGGAACACACCCAGGTAGGTTTTGAATAGCCAGAGGAGACTCCACAATTTGGGCAGCCTGATGCAGGGCTCCAGCACCCTCACATAAAGAAGTGCCTCCTCATGCTGAGGTGGAGCTTCCTCTCACCCATTGTTCCATGTCACTATGCACCACTGAAAGTAGCCTAGTACCTTCATCTTGACACCCAGTCCTGAGGTATTTATAGATGTTGATCCGATCCTCTCTCAGCCTTCTTTTCTCAAGACTTAAACAGCCCCAAGTCTCTCAGTCTTTCCTTGTAGGAGAGATGTTCGAGCCCTGCAATCATCCTTGCAGCTCTCTATCAGACTCTCTCCAGTAGATCCCTGTCTCTTTTAAATAGGGTAGCCCAAAACTGGACCCACTATTCCAAAAGATGGACCAGAATGTGTTCCAGCATCAACTCTAGGCACATAACTCCACCAAATTACCTCTGAGAGTTTTCCTGCATAAGGAAATGTATCCAGCAGCAATTTTTCATAGATTTTCATAGATTTTAAACAGATTACACAGGCAAACTGGAGATACTTTTCGCTGGAAAACAGGAAAAGTAACAAAGAAAAAAGATTGCATTTCTGTGGAAAAGGGACAACTCCAAAATTGGACAGCTGGAACACTGTTTGGTTTGGGTAGTTGAACATTATCATGACAGGAAAGCTGCTGAGTCTCAGGGATCAAAAATACTGAAACTTTTTTAAAGTAAGACTTTACTTTGCCATTAGATATAAGTTATAATGATTCTGCTTGCAGAGATTATCTCTAGCAGGAAGATACTATTGAAGAAAAAAGAAATGTAGTCAGTAAAAATATCTGAAAAGATAGTAATGGATTAAAAATAACCTAAAAATGCAAACAAGTGTCCTTCAGAGGCGATGATGGCCTGCCTAACAGTGCTGCTCACACAGGTGACAATCTTCACCAGCCCTAGATCTGGAGTTTTCACTGGGAATGCCTCTGTGGCAGTTTCTCATATTCTTTTGCTGTGTGTCTTTTCTTTTGCTGAGCATAGTTACCATAGAGACAAACAATCCTCAAAAGGCTTTCTGCCCCCATGTTCTCCAAATGAGTTGCTGGGGAAGGAAAGGCTTTAATGTCTTTTTTCTAGTGTTTTGTTAGTATTAGATAGGGCTTGTTCTACCATAGGTCCATATTCAGCAACTAAAAAAAAAGCTTTTTTTGCCTCCACTCTCTAAGCCCTTCCAAAGCTAGTAGAGAGAAACCAGAAGCCAGCATGCCTTCTTCATTAGTTTAGCTATCAAAATAAACAGAAAGACAAAAAAAAAACATAGAGGGGAACAGATGTCAGTTCCAAGGAATGGAACTGTCACTATTTCATTATGAACAGATTTTCATTTGTCAGTTTGAAACAGATCATGGAGGGTTGCTTTTTAAAACTAATATAGACTTTTCATTACTTATAAACATATGCTGCCAACTCATTTTCAGCAGATTACAGTGAATTTACTTAGACAAACTTACATTTGTACAGATTTATGGTGTTTGAGGTGAAAAAAGCAGTTTGGTTTACAGATTAAGGTGATTCTAATGCATCAAAATGTCTCCATTTAACAACTTCCTCTTTAAAATACAATGGTTTATGTTGGATTTGTTTCTCTTTTAGACTTTAACATATGCTAAAAATTCTAGTAGACACTACCTTGTAGTATCTAGTAAATACTACCTTGTTAGCCTTCCAGTATCTGAAGGGGGCCTACAGGATGGTTGGAGTGGGTGTATTTACAAGGTCTTATAATGACAGGATGAGGAGGAATGGGTTTAAACTGGAAGAAGCTCTTTACAGTGAGGGTGGTGAAACACTGGAACAGGTTGCCCAGGGAGGTTGTGGCTGCTCCCTCCCTGGAGGTGTTCAAGGCCACTTTGGATGAGGCCTTGAGCGACCTGTTCTAGTGGGAGGTGTCCCTGCCTATGGCACAGGGGCGTTTGAACTGGATGAGCTTTGAGGTCCCTTCCAACCTAAACCATTCTATGATTCTATAAAAGCTATTTTTTCAAAGAGCAGGCTGTCCCATTAAGGATAAGTTGCCTTCAAAGTGTTTTTTGAGAGAAGGCTACTGCAGGATTTCAACTATTATATTCATTAGCTTCTGCAGCACATGGAATCGTAATTTTACCTTATACTAGAAAGAAGAGGAGTCCATGTGAATTCTAGCAAGCCATTAGCAGTACAATGAAGGAAAAGACAGGACATATTTTGGTCTTTTGCCTTCAAATCAGAACTTTTTTTGGAAGTGAGAAAACCTGGTGCATTATTTTTAACAGGAAATATCACCATGCTTTTAGAAGTGTTGAGGTAACTTGAACCTGCCTTTAGAGGAAAAAAAGTTCAGGGATGATATTTACATTCAGTTTTCAAACCTTGCCGAAAAGGAAGGCACACAAGTATCAAGAATTCAGTGCAAGTATCAAGTATTTACTGTGCTCTTTGCAGCCCAGAGAGTCAATGAGATCCTGGACTGCAACAAGAGCAGTGTGGGCAGCAGGTCAAGAGTAGTGATCCTCCCCCTCTACTCCATAATGGTGAGACTCCACTTCGAGTACTGTGTCCATTCTGGAGCCTCTTACAAGAGGGATATGGATATGCTGGAAGGTGTCCAGAGAAGGGCCATGAGGATGCTCAGAGAGCTGCAGCACTTGTGGGGACAGACTGAAAGAGTTGGGGCTGTTCGGTCTGGAGAGGAGAAGGCTCCCAGGTGACCTTTTTGTGGCCTTTCAGTATCTTAATGGGGCCTATGAGAATGCTGGGGAGGGGCTTTTTAGGATGTCAGGTAGTGATAGGACTGAGGGAAATGGAATAAAGCTAGAAATGGGTAGATTCAGACTGGATTTTAGGAAGTTCTTCAGCATGAGGTGAGACCCTGGAAGGGGTTGCCCAGGAAGGTAGTGGAAGCCCCACCCCTGGAGGTGTTTAAGACCAGGCTGGATGAGGCTCTAGACAGACTGATCTAGTATGAGGTGTCCCTACCCATGGCAGGTAGTTGGAACGTGATGATCCTTGTGGTCCCTTCCAACCCTGACTGACTCTATGATTCTAAGTAAGAGAGATTTTATGTGCTGCAAAGCCTACCTGTAGGTTTGGGCTCTTCTTCATAACCTGCTGGGTCGCTGGGCTGCTTCTGGGGCATTTGTTCAGTTTCAGGTGGAAGCTGCTCATCACTGTTCTCAGATTCTGTTGGCACAAGTACAGTCATTAGTATTTTTAACAAGCACATTTTAACATACAATTCTTGATACTAGCAAGTAAGAGAGATTTTGTGTGCTACAAGGCCTAACCTGTAGGTTTGGATTCTTCTTCATAGCCTGCTGTGTCACTGGGCTGCTTCTGGGGCATTTGTTCAGTTTCAGGTGGAAGCTGCTCATCACTGTTCTCTAATTCTGTTGGCACAAGTACTTTATTTGCTTTTGATACATAGAGGAACACAGTCAAGTAAAATGAATTGTGATGCTCTCCGATAAATAGAGTTCATAACATACACAGAGGAAAATGACATGCAGAAAAATCTGTGCAAAGTGGATGACACTTTGTTAAGGCTGTCAACATTGCACACTCTTCAGAGGCTTCAGTGGAAATAGCTGTGGCACAGAAGCTAAGTATATCTGAATTTGTACACTGTCTAAACAATGAAGATGCTTCACTTACAAGAGTAGTGCTGGAGAGTGCCAAAGAAGACAGATATTAAATTAAATTAAGATGATGTCATTTTTCTAATAGATGTTCAGAAAGTGATAAGAGCTTTGAGACACCCTGAAAACTCTAATCATAGGCAGGGAGGAATGACAGCAGTTGGAACCCAAATCATCTAAAGCAGAACAAACACGGCCTTGACTTAACTCTCCACAGGGTCGTTAGGAGATAATGAAGGCATTGTCTGGGTGTGAGATCTGTTGAATTTTACCAGAGAGGCTCTCCCTCTCTGAGGGATTACTACCTACAGGATATAAGATGCATTAGGGGATGCCAGAAAGAGCATTTTGGGATTGTGAGAGTTAACAACATCGTGAAGCACTTCAAGAAGGTCTAAAATCAAGGAGAAGGAATCAAAGTGAATTGGGAAGGAACATGCATGGATAACAGAGTAAAAGGATGAAAGGGAAAATGGGAATTAAGACTGATTCCTGCATGGTCCTGGGGACATGATGCTGCAACAGTCTCACTACTACTGACCATTCAATACTGTTCATTTCTACCAGATTGAGCAATTCTTAATGCATGTTATGAGAGTCAATCCTAAAACAAATCCCAATCCCCTTTAATTGCTTCAGACAGCTTTGCAATTTTCTCATTAGCTATTGGCTAAGTTATACCAATGCTTTAACTTGTGAGGGAACACAGATTTTAATGTGCAGAAAGTTTCAATCCAAGTAATAATCCAGTTAGGAAAGTTACTAGAGGAGATAGAGAACCCTGTCCTTCCTTTATTGAAAACTGTAACTGTGCTGGGAGATTGAATACACTTCTCTCTTCTGTAACATCCATTAAGAATGACACATTAGAAATGAGTGCCTGAATCAGTGAAGGAAGCAAAGCTATAAAGTCATTCTTCCAGATGCTGAATGTGGAAAGGAAGTCAAACCCATAAAATATGGGCAAACCCCACACTGCTAAATGATTTGGAACACGTAATTAGAGAAAATAGAAGGCAAATGATAAATACTTTCACCTTTCTCCTCAGAAGCCTCTGGAGACTGATTTTCCTCTGATGTCTGCATTTCTTGCATTTCTTTTCTATAAGTAAAAGATTCTTTGTCTTAAGTCTTATATAAACACTGCTGAAACAAGTTGCAGGCATATTAAAGTCCAGATGTGGAAATGCACTGCTGGGAATCAAAATGCAATTTGGCTTGTACAAAATGAAAATCAAGCATTCATCTAAAATGTAACTGACTCACTGCATCAAAAGGCTGAACTAATGAAAGGCTACTGGAAATCCATTTAACAAGAGAGTCTTCTGCCACCACAGTTACTGATCTAAATGAGATATTCCTCCAAGGTAGCACATATTGGATTGTTTCCTACACAGCACAACTAGACTTAGTGTACTGTTTTAGTACATTTCTGTTATATTTAGTACATTTCTGATACAATTAACACCAAGTAAGGCTAGAATCTTCTTGTGTTCAGAGATTTGGAGTATTTTACCTTAATTCTTCTTCTTCTTTCTTTTTTAATGCTTCATCTGTTAACCTTTTCAAAATCTTAGCATTAATTTCATCTCTGTTTGCTGAGTATGTTCTGGCCAGAATACAGACTCCTGCAGTACAATCACACAAGAGTAGTTCACGTGTCTGTATAAAACTAAAGTTATTTGTGTTAGGAAAATTATTTAATAGATGACAGATAACTTTTCTTAGAAGTGTGCTTCATATAAACACAGAAACAGAAAATATGAAGTTGCATTTACTAACCCTCTCTTTCTGTGTTCTTCAGACAGACAACAGTGTCAGGCAGAAGTCCTTTTCCTAATAAAGCTGACCAGTGATCTGCTGACATAGGGTAGTTATCAACTACCCATCCTCCTTTTTCTGGAGCACCAGGAAACCTGTCTTTGTTCTTCTTCATAAGCTGTTAAAAAATGTCAGTTTCAGTAACAGAAAAAGACTAAGATTATGAGCTGTTCAAAAAGACTGCACAATGGAAAATTATTTTCTAAATGTTATGACTTCTCTCTATTGTCATTTCAGGTCAATAAAGGTAAGACATTCAGAATTTCATGCATCTGGATGGAATAAAAACATCTTAAACAAAAAGAGATTAATGAGCTGGTAATTTTTAAAGGTTGCCTCGAAGAATTTAGATCCCACTTTCAATAGTGAACAACTCAAAAACAATTCAAGACTCCGTGTGCAGCCCAGACAGTAACTTCGTGCTGGGCTGCAGCAAGAGCAGCTGTGGCCTGCAGGGCAAGGGAGGGGATTCTGCTCTTTTGCTCTGCTCTCCTCAGACCCCACCTGGAGTATTGTGTGCAGTTCTGGAGCCTCCAACACAAGAAGGACATGGAACTGCTGGAGCCAGTCCAAAGGAGGCCACCAAGATGCTCAGAGGCTGCATCAGCTCTGCTATGAGGACAGGCTAAGACAGCTGGGGCTCTGCAGCATGGAGAAGAGAAGGCTTCAAGAAGACCTTATAGTAGCCTTCCAGTATCTGAAAGAGGCCTACAGGAGGACTGGGGAGGGAGTATTTGCAGGATGAGGAGGAACGGATTTAAACTGGAAGAGGAAAAGATTTCAACTGGGTGTTAGGATAAAGTTCTTTACAGTGAGGGTGGTGAGACACTGAAATGGGTTGCCCAGGGAGGTTGTGGCTGCTCCCTCCCTGGAGGTGTTCAAGGCCAAGTTGGATGAGGCCTTGAGTGACCTGTTCTAGTGGGAGGTGTCCCTGCCTATGGCAGGGGTTTGGAACTGAATGAGCTTTGAGGTCCCTTCCAACCTAAGCCATTCTATGATTCTAGGATAAAACTTTGTATCAAATTCTTAGTAGTGACTAAGAGTATTAAGAACAGGGCATGCACACAGTAATACTTCCCTCAGGCAATTCTCCCAGCCTTTCATAATTTTAAGCCTAGGTATTTTGCACAGCAGAAATAATTTCTACATATATATATATAAGCCCTCAATAGATCTGACTTTAAAATCTTGCTCAGTCTCTCCTCAATCTTATGTAAGCTTTCAGACCACATCACATAAACTAAATTGATCTTTCACAGATATATAGAACAGTTTGAGCTAGAAGTGACCTTGAAAATCATCTAGTGTCAATCTCCCTGCCCTGGGCAGGGACACCTCCCACTAGAACAGGTTGCTCAAGGCCTCATCAACATGGCCTTGACCACCTCCAGAGAGGGAGCATCCACAACCTCCCTGGGCAACTCGTGCCAGTGTCTCATCACCTTCACTGTAAAGAATGTCTTCCTAGTATCCAGTAATTTGCCCTCCTCAAGCTTCAATTCACTCCCTCTTGTCCTATCACTACAAGCCCTTGTAAAAAAGTCCCTTTTAAACAGAAAAAATTAAGAACATATATCAATTATGTAAAAACTATTACAGATTTAGGAAAAATAAGTGCCTTGCTATATAACACTTCTAGTTTTACCTCTTCAATAGCTCTCTCCAGTACTTCAGCATATCTTTCAGGTGCCAGTGTAACCTCAGAGTCCAATGCACTTCTTATGGCTTCCTCTACCATTGCTTTAACTTCTGGGTGGTCAGTAGTTAGGGCTTCTTCTACTGCCAACTGAACTTCTGGGTGGTCAGCAGTTGTCTCTGACATGCCTAAAAATACAGATACACAAAATTCTGAAATAATGATTTCCTCTGGTCAGGAGACCAATTAAATCCAGCCACACCGCATCAGTCATTTTAAGCACTACTATACAATCACGCTGCGAAATAATCCAATCTGATTGTAGTTCTAGAAGGTATTTTATAAAGAGAAATCCTTGCTTAGTTGAGTAAGAGCAAAATGGCCTGACTGTCCATTTGAGCCATAACTAGAAAAGGCAATTCCAATTCAATGGAAAATTTTAATTTCAGAAAGAAATCATTTAGTAAAAAACCACTAAATTCCCTGCACAGAGGAAATCCAAATTTTGCTGAAAAGATTTTAAAGAACAAAATAATTCCTGAATTCAGCATGCTGTAAAAACCCTGGGCACCTAAAGAAGTCTAAAAATGACCACAGCTAGAGTCTTGTGAATGTGCCACTTGAGCCAGCATCTTGGAATGCTGCTCCAAAGGGGAAAAATCTGTAGATTGTGGGTTCATATCAGCCTAGGTGACAAGCTGCTTTCTTTTTGGGTTCATATATACCTAGGTGACAAGCTGCTTTCTTTTTAGGTTCATACCAACCTAGGTGACAAGCTGCTTTCTTGATCAAAACATTAATTTTGCAGTCATTTAACTTGTCAGAAGGTCATTCAAATGGAAAGCTTCCAGCTAAGTTTCAGTCAGAACCAATTTCTTCTTCCAAAAATAATTCAGAAAACTTTCTTAAATACTTGTGGCCCTCTGCTTCAGAGCATTTACTGAATTCTGCACAAGCTGCCCTCTTCACTGCATGTTCATTTAGTTAATGCACAACATCATTAATGCACAACAACCATAACAACTTCTGTGACATTTTATAAGTCAATGTGACAGCAAAATTGCTTCAGTTAAGGAATATAAAGCAAATAATATGAGTTGCAAAGACCATGGAACACATTATTCACCTGATTCTGCTGTCTGTTTTTCTAATCTCATCCTATCTTTCACTGCTGCAATAGCCTTTTCTACTGCATCCCTTTGTGCTTGCTCAATCTTTTCTTCTCTTAATTTTTCCACATGGGGTTCAATGAGTTTGGCCATATCCAGAACCTAGTGAAATTATTTGAAAAAATAAAAACATCACACAGAAGAGAAATACAGCATCTGATCCAATTTCTACACAAGGAAATTAATTCAAAAAAGCTTTTCAAATTAATATATAATTGAAGTGCAGAGGGCTATTTTGTGGGGGGGAAATTTGCACTTACACTTAATACAAAAAGAAATATGTTCTGTCTACAACATAGGAGTACTACAAGGATGATGAGGGGACTGCATCACTGCCTTATGTGAGGAGGCTGAGGTACCTGGGGCTTTTTAGTCTGGAGAAGATAAGACTGAAAGAGGATCTAATAAATCTTTACAACTATCTGAGGCCTTGGCAGGGACAGGCTCTGCTCACTTGTTCCCTGGGACAGGACAAGGAGCAATGGATGGAAGTTCCAGCACAGGAGGTTCCAGCTCAACACAAGGGGGAACTTCTTTCCTCTAGGGGTCATATAGCACTGGAACAGGCTCCCCAGAGAGGTTGTGGAGTCTCCTCCTCTGAAGCCTTTCAAGGCCTGTCTGGATGTGTTCATGCGTGACCTGAGCTAGATTGGATGGTCCTGCTTTGGCAGGGGGGGTTGGACTTGATGATGTCTTTGGGTCCCTTCCAACCCCTGATGTCCCGTGAAACTGTGATCTATGATCCTGTAATTATCTCAGATACAGGAGTAGAATCATTCTAAGACAGAAATTCTTATGCTAAGAAAAATAATTGACAAATATTTGTCTTGCATAGAGGGTAAATAAACATTTAGATACTTTTCTATAAATCAACTCAGTTGAACTATTCTACTTCCTCTGTAATCCATATGTTTGCTATGTGTACGTTAATCACACAACAGGAGAAAGAATGTGCTTAACCAATTCCCAAGCCTCAGCTGATACCCTCTTTACAGAAGACATTTATAAACCTACCTTTGCTTTGTATTTATCTGCAATTAGGTTACAAATAGTTGTTCTTCCAGAGAGTGGAGGACCAAACACTAGTACTTTACAAGGAGGAAGTGGCATTGGGGGTAACAGGTAAGGCCGCGGATTCAGCGTAAAGGCTTTCAGTGCCTCTGGAGACGACAGGACATACATTTTACCTAGAAAACTTAAAACAGAAAAGAAGGCTAAGAGCTATAGACATCACATAACACAGTAACAAAGAGTGGAAAATTCTGCTAACCTGACAGCCAAGTCTGGGTTTCCCATTACTATATCACCTTCCTTTAGAGCCACAGGACATGCTTGCCCCCACCTGCTCCTGCGCCATCGGTATCTGGGTGCTATCAGTTTGTAAGAAGAGAGAACCCGGAAGAGCTCATCCTGTTTGTTAAAACAACAATAGCAGAGGATGGAATTTGTGTCTGAAGCTTGTGCTTAGCCTTTGTCTGAAATATTTTGTTGGAAAATAAGCAAACCTAAGAAGAAATTTTTTTTTGTTATTTGATCTTATTTAATACAAACGGTATTTAAAACAGTTTCTGTAGGCTTTATTTAATATTTTCGGAAGCTAAGAATGCTAAAGACACTTAAAATTTATAATAATTTTTTTTCCCCTCCTATGCTCTTTTAAGTAGATTTAGGTCCCAGAATTATTTTAAATTCACATTTCTGGAAAATCAAGGCTCAAAAAATGCCCTTATTGCACAAACTGGTTGCTGTGAAACAAAAGAGGTGATAAGCTTAGAGCAGAAAATATATTTTAATAATTATTAGCCACTCTCAATTTAGGAAAGCATACTTACACTTCCTAATCCCTCCAGCTGACTTTCCTCTTGCTCACTTTGAAGCCTAGTTACAGGAGCTCCATTTTGAACACCCAGAGACTGAAGTCGAGCTACCACTGACTGAAGAGAAAAGTAACTCTTAGTACCAACCAAAACTGCTTTTATGATCTGAAAGGACCCCCAAAGTACTCTT
The DNA here is from genome assembly GCA_013396835.1 of Psilopogon haemacephalus. NCBI lineage: Eukaryota > Metazoa > Chordata > Aves > Piciformes > Megalaimidae > Psilopogon > Psilopogon haemacephalus. The sequence continues at coordinate 1,280,044 of VWZI01017528.1, read as the reverse complement.
TAAGTGGTAGATTTTTATTTATATAATGGCTACATGTGTGACTCCAAGCTAACGTACTAGTTATTGAGCTGAGTTTTAACATATTGGCATTTACTGAACTGTAATCTTTCCAGTCTCAAAGCAAAATTTGAGGCAAACCCGTTCAGCTTCTTCTGAGCGAGGTATACAAGGGAAAAACAATGACTTAAAATTATCATCTAAACAAACCCTGAGGAACCAGTATAATCAAGAGTAAGGAGGCCTCTAAGAATACAGCTACCTGAATTTTGCAACACTCACCATCTTCCATTCATATACATATTTAGTATATATAGGCAGTGCAAAGCCTCTGCATCTCATTATGCTGTGAATCCTAAGCCTTCCAAATGACTTTTATATGCAACATTCATAGAGAAAACAATCCACAGAACTGAGCAATTACATTCTAGTGGAGGTTGACTAAGCTGTTGGATAGCTTGCTTACCACACAGAGATCATCTGGCTGCTGATTCCCATCCAGTTCAATGAGATACTGAGAGTCCTGTTCAGCCATCCAGTCCTGTTTGGGAACAATGACACACTCATCAACTAAGGATAGTTATCCACATAATGCCACTGAAGGTCATTCTGTTGCTACAGACAAAGGCTAGAATCAGACAATCTTTTCATCATTAATTTCAATATGAATTTCAGAGCTTGGTGATATGTTGTAGCAGGCCTTGTGCCCACTTCCATACAATAAATTTCAAATCAAACACCACCCCCTCCCAAAATAGTGCAAGATATTTTTAAAAGGTAAGATTTTTTTAATGTATAATCATATTATTTTGCTTTTTCTTACTTCTAGAGGACGAAGTATTATATCCTTGTATGATTCAATTATCTTCTCTGCATTTTCAAGCATATCTTCTGGCCTCTGCACTAACTGATGCAAAAATTCTGGCATTGTAAGTGGATCTTCTGCAGTCTGCAGCATGAGAAGTTAAATGTTTCAATCAACAAAAATAATGTACTGAGCTAACTTTTGCCTTTACACAAAGGTAAATAAAGTAGCTTTCCAGAGCACTGCAACAAGGATGAATCTGATAAAGTGTTGTTTCTGCAAATTGAGAGGACTGTGCCTGCAGCTTCCACTGAGAAGTCTATGGCCACCAGTACAAACCAGAACAATTCAACTTGAATTCAAAATCAATTCTTTCATGAAAACAACCCAAGAAAACAAAACCAAATATATTTGTACTGCTCTAACACCAAATCCAGAATACAAGCTAGTATCCCACAAGAAACTACTAAAATTTGCTGCAATAAAAAAAAAACAAACCACAAACCTCAGAACTCTTTTTTATTTACTTAACCAAGAGTCAATATAGACTCCCCATTCTTCCAGTAACGTTGAGATTTTAACCCTCCCTTTTAATTTATGGCAAGAAACAGTTCAGTGACTTCTGAGGTAGAGACTAAACCCAGATGAAGCTATACAACAACCATTCTTTGCTGTTGTTTAAACCTATCACTTAAGTATTATCCCACATGTCTTTAAAGAAGAATGGAAACTGAATTAAGATTCAAATCAAGCAAAATCAGTCCATAAGGTAGTATGGAGGGTTTTTTTAGTATCAGAATTTGTTCTGCTCTGTCTACAGTAAATTAAAATACTTTGCACTCTTTAGAAATGAGCAATATTTACCTCCTCTTCTTCCTGCTCTTCTTCTTCTTCACTCTCTTTTTCCTGCTGATCTTTCTCTTTCTCATGCTTGTCATAAGAAAGTGGGATCCTAACATTAGGATCCCACTGGTTCCTCTGGTATACCTGCCCGGAATCAGGGTGTTGCCTTTGTCCTGATATTCTTTGGCATAAATCATAATCTGAGCACTGGCAAGGAATAATTGAAAGGAAACCATGTATTTATTGTACTGCTGGAATATACTCTATTTTCCCTGGAAGTTCAGATTAGGGGATAGAGTGACATTACCTTAATGTTAATCAGGACATCTGGTTTGAATTTTAGATTCTTTATTTTCTCTATTTGCTGGGAAACTGTCATGTATTCCTCTGAGGGGGAAGGAAATCCACTGAGAACATAACCTGCCAAATACATTGTATTAAATATAGCTTTTAGGAAGGTTATGCCCAATATAGGATTAGTTATACTCATCTCCTTTAAACAATACATCTGCTTAGTAGCAGAACTTTGAGCCATATACATGATATAGCACCATCAAAAAATCATCCACCTAGGTCTCACTTCAGATGAGACACAGACAAGAAAGTGACTTCAACTTTATTTATCAACTTTATAGTCATGTTTACAGGCTCTAGAATCTCTGTGACACACTTTTTAGGCATTCATCATCAGACTGCCTCAAAGATGGGAACTCAGAAGACACAGATGTCTCCCCAGGCTTTTATTCAAGTCCTGACATGTGGATAAGAGCCTGATGTTTCTTCTGTTGCTTCTCCCCTCAATTTTTGTTCCCCAGTCATCTCATTTTTTCTTATTTATTCCATATTTCTCTGCCTTTTGACTACTGCTAACACAATATAGGACTGACATGACACTTTCTGATCTGTCATCTTGGTAAATTAATCCCTAAATGCACTCTTAAGTTTGTGAATATTCTACAACCAGGGGAGGACAAGAAAATGTACTGCCACTAATACAAAATAAATTATATTTGTGCAGTAATGGATGCAAAGTGTGTTGAAATTACGGCTAGCCCGTTCTATTAAGGCTATAAATATACTTACCAAAATGAGCAACTTCTGGTGACTCAAGCCTTTTCAGAATCATTTCTGTAACCAGTTCTTCAGAAACACTTTGACCTTTGAAAAGCAATTCTTGGCACTGAGGTAAAATGAAAAGCATAGTTTTATGTAATTTGTATTTGTCAAGAATGTGACAAAAGTTGCTAGAAGATCAGACCTTTACCTTAAGCCCATATTCTGTTTCTTCACGAATATTCATTTGAATTACTTCTGAAGCTGAGGAAGCACATCAGAGAGAGTACAATTATTAACAAAAAATATTTCATATACAGACATGCACATGCAGATACATACACAAAGTATGTATATGTGCTGTAGGTAACCAGATCATTCTTGAATGAACAGCCATTATTACACTGTATCCACTCAGAATTTGGTGCTTTCTGGTAATATCTGGGTAGAGTCTTTTTTTTTTCTGCAGCTTAACCAGAGAGTTACTACAGACAAATGCACAACAGCAGCCTTGTAGGATTATTTTAACTGCTGGTTTATATAAAATTAGTATTACTGCTGTGTAGGGTTCTACACTTCAGCCACAACAACCCCAGGCATTGCTACAGACTGGGGACACAGTGACTGGAGAGCAGCCAGGCAGAGAGTGATCTAGGGATATGACACCCAGCAAAATTAAAAACACACACTGATGTGGCAGTGACATCACAGCAGAATGGCCTGGAAGTCTTCCACACTTCTGCACCATTGATATAAATAGACACTTCATGGAAGTTTTCAAGAATGACCCTTAAGGATACATCTATATTAAAAATAAACTGCATCAGGAAAAGGTCCTAAAGCAAATTGGCTCATGCCAAGGCAGCAAAAAATCTTTCTTCCCAAAACACTGTGGCTGTTCCCAAACTGTTTCTATTAGTAATGGTGACTGTTGTGCATCCCATGAATAGTAGTTCAAGAAAGCAGGATTTTCCATGGGCCAAACAGAGAGGGAATGTACTAATGAACAACACAGACAACTGCAAACCCAGCCCCTTACATGTACCCAGGCTGTGTTTTATTTATGGGCGCTGACCAATTCACTGGAAATGGACAGAAACTATTCTGACAAATTAAAACACCTTTCCTACTAAATAATTCACTATCTTGGATTACTTTTGAAATAAATAGCACAGTGCAGTGCAGACATCAGTATACTGAGGCAAGTCTAGGGAAGGGCACCAAGATGATTACAAGTGATGAACACACTAGCAGAGGCTTTGTTCAGCCTGCAGAAAACTAGTCTAAAACTAAAAAAAAAAAACAACAAAACAGAACAACCAAAAAAGAGCCCATACAGCAATTTTCTAAGCCTCTCAGTAACTAAAAGACCATTTTTTAGTGATTGCATTTGTGGCAGAATGGTTACTTGGTTCTTATCAGTAGTCTTTACTGCAATCAGAAATATGCCATTTTGAATTACAGGCAGCAGCAAGAATATTCTAAACTAGAGAGTCTTAAGTAGCTCATACAAAGTTTTGAATATAGTATATGTTTACCTTCTATAAAAATGCATTTCCATATTTGTGCCAGCTTTCTAGCTAATGTTTTCTTTCCAGAGCCCTTAAAGTCAAAAGGACAAGGTAAAAGAAAAGCAGAAGAAAAAAAAATTAAAAGTGTTACACAACAGAGAATATCTTTTTCACATGATAAACCAAATTAAAAGCTACCATCAGTGGTAGGGTTATGCACTGAGCAAATATTCTCGTTTTAATACCGTCCTCTATTTTATACTGCCTACCACTGCTAATATACTGTTACTGCCCTTTGCAGTTAATTATCTTCAAAGGAATCATATTGACTTTGTTTCTGAGTAACTCTATCTAAAACTCAGCTATGACTTGTGCACAAATACATAAGAGAAAGTTTTTGGGCCTGAAATATAATCTCTTCAGTCTCAAAGCAAATTCTGAGGCAAACCTGTTCAGCTGCTTCTGAGTGAGGTATACAAGGACAGTATTCTTTCCCTAAAATAACGATTAAAAGTTGCCCCTGTTAGTCCACAAATCTGGCGTGGAGAGTGACAAAACATTTTATCACCTAAACAAACCCTGAGGAACCAGTATAATCAAGAGCAATGAGGCCTCTAAGAATACAGCCACCTGAGTTTTGAAACTCACCATCTTCCCTCCACCTGTAGGATTATGCCCTTCTTTCTAGAGCACACTTAAAGACTTTCTCAGATAGTCTGTTTGGCCTAGATAAATTTTACAACTAAAAAATACCAAAACCCCACAAATAAATCATAATGTACCCTTGTACCATTGTTCTCTTCTCACTGTGCCATACTGCAATGTTTTGAAAAGTCAAATTGTTAGCAGAATGTCTGAAGAAAAAAATTCTGTCAGATATCTTACTGGCTTTCCAAGTATAAGCATGCAAGTAGGCTTGGACAACAGAAAGGATTTCTCAGCCTCATCTTCATCAAAGATGTCTGCAAAGGGCTGAGCTTGTTTTTCATCTTGTGAAGCCATATTGCCCAAGACTGGGAGAAAAAAAAATACAATAGCTTACACATGTGTGAAATGACACAACACTTCAAAGAGGAGCTGAATAATTATATGATAGGAGGCAAATTGCTTTGTAATGAAAGCTGTGGTAAGAAAACAAAGCATTGAGAGAACATACACAATGCACCCATTACTAGGAGATGAACTGCTTCTGCAAAATAAGACTATCAGAACCACCCTTAACACCCAGCTGCAGCTATATGGTCATTAACAATGAATTCTTCCTGACCTCAATGTGCCTGTTGCTCTTTTCTCAATAGCATGGAGTTTTCTCATCGCCACTGCCTTTCTATTCCAATTACCACAGGCTTGTAACCTCTCTCGGGTCCCTGTAGGGGACCATGGCCCTGCTAAGACCCTTGAGAGCTTCAAGACACAGAAGGGCCCGGTTACACTCAGTGGAACCACTCACTGTCTGCAGAGGTGCGTACAGGAATAAACCTTTGCAAATCAAATCATGGTTCATGGCAAGGAGGTTGGAACTGGATGCTCTTGGAGGTCCCTTCCAACCCTGACAATTCTATGATTCTGTATATTCTGTGATTCTCTCATAAATCCCAGCTCTTTCAGGACCCAGGAGATTGCATATTCAGTGCTATGCGGCAATGGAAGAAGTTTCTGACGAAGGTGAGCTGGAGCAAAACTTGGGTGGACCTTTCAAACAAATAAGAACCGAAAAACACGAGGAGCTTGATGAAGCATGTTTGAAGAAGGCAAAACAAACTCCTCACTTTCTTTAGACCCGGAACAAAACTTCAGTGGACCTTTCAAACAAATACAGTCCAAAAACATGAGAAGCTTAATGAAGCATGTTTGAAGCAGGCGAAACAAACTCCTCGCTTTTTATAGACCTGGAGCAAACTTGAGTGGAGCTTTCAAACAAATACAGTCCAAAAACATGAGAAGCTTGTTTGAAGAAGGCAAAACAAACCCCTCACTTTCTTTAGAGGGCTGCATACGACTCCAGTGCCCCCTGCCCACCTCAGTAATGTTTAAATTAAACCCCTTCGGGTTGAAAAATCTGAAAATGTTTGTTCTGAAACATCAACTCGAAACACTCTGATACTTTCAAAACAAAGCCTTCTGAACGACAGGGGACAGCATTTTAGTATTAAAAACCCCACCACACACCAACCCACCCTCAGTTTCTCTCATGGGAACTCACTGGCTGCACTTCAGCTCTTTATTTCCAGCAGATTCGCTCCTTCCCAAACCTCTGAAGAGCGATTTCCTGATTACGAAACCCACCTCAACGAAACCAAAGGAGTCATCCAGGGCACTCGCCCCAGCTAGAAGCCCGCCGGGGCCTAGTTCCCCCCGCAGCCCTCCAGCGCTCCCACACGAACGCTCCCCTCAGCCGGCGGCCCCGAAGGACACGAGTGTGGCCTAGGGACACTTAGGCCGAGAGAAGCTCGGGGAACAGGGGAACTAGCCGGGGCACAAAGGCTGCCCACAGCCCGCCTGTGTATCCCCGTAACCCTGGCTACCGGAGAGCACCGCCCCGCTTCCCTTCGCCCGCCTCCTCGGGAGGAGGATGCAGGAGACTCCCTCCCCCCCCAGNGCCAGCCGCGCCGTGCCGTGCCGGCAAATCGCTTCCCCGCCCCTCCGCCGCTGCCCGTGTGGCGCCTGCGCGCCCGCCAGCCCACACTTCCGGCCGCCCCCGGCCCCTGCTCCGCTGCCTTGGCCCGGGCCCCGCCTGCCGCTGCACCTGGGCCTTTCCCGCCGCAGCTGACGGGCAGCGCCCGTCCGCCTTGTCGCCGTCCTGCTTTGGGGCCGGGCCAAGGCTCGGGCCCCTCGCGGCCGTCATGCCTGCGGCGGCGGGCGCCGCCCCCCCTGACAAGCCCGT
>VWZI01017528.1:1244367-1272928 GCA_013396835.1 Psilopogon haemacephalus | reverse complement strand
TGGTGCTGTACGAGACCAGGGCTGTAAGTAGCATCTGCACCGCCAGTGGGGAGCGGGGAGGTGCCTCGGACTCCCGCCCCACCGCCCCCGCGCCGGGGGCGCCCCGGGAGGGTGTCTCAGAGCTGCTGTCACGCTGGGCCGGCCCTGCTCGGGGCTGCTGCCTGGCCCAGCCGGCGGCTTGTCAAAAGTTCCTTAGCTTTCTGTTCTTGTGCTGTGTTGTTTTTGGGGTTTCTTTTGGGTCACACATCCAAAACGTACGAACAACAGAATCCTTGTTAGCATACAGCACTTCGACACGGAGATGCTGCGGTGTGTTCAGGGATAGGCGGTGAAGCTGGTGAGGGGTGTGGAGAACAGGGCTGGTGAGAAGCAGTTGAGGGAGCTGGAGAAAAGGAGGCTGAGGAGAGACCTCATCACCCCATAGCTGTCTGAAAGCTTGGAGTGGGGAGGGTGCTGGTCTCGTCTCCCTACTAACAAGTGATAGGACAAGAAGTCGCCTCGGGTTGCACCAGGGGAGATCTAGGTTGGATGATATGAAAGATTTCTTTACAGAAGGGTTGTCAAGTGGTGAACCAGGCTGCCCAGGGCAGTGGTTGAGTTGCCATCTCTGGAGATGTGCAAGAGACATATAGATGTGGTGCTCAGGAACATGGTTTAGGGGCGTTAGACTTCGTCAGGTTAGAGAAAATTTTAAAGGAAAAAATGCTGCTGATTCAGTGCCACATTGGGCAGCTGGCAAAATTCTCACTTCTCCCCGAGGTACCTCTCATGCATAAAATGTGACAATCATGCAGTTTCCAGCTGTGACAGGCAGTCACTGATACGCAGGAAGCATCACCCAGACATAAAATTAAATTGCTTTCTCCTGGTTCAGGTTACTCTTCTGATTTCCCTAAGGCCATGCACATTCTATACACAACATAAGCATGGAGGGTCCAGAGTTACGGCAGCTGCAAGGTAGCAGAAAACCATCCTGAGATTCCTTGCATGAAGCCTTGAGAGTGCAAGGAAGGGACGACTTGTGGCAGAAGTAATGAAATTCACACTCATCATACTGCTTAGTCCTGTAAAACTTCTCTGTTACAGCAGGAAGAGATGGCAAGGATGAGAAAGTGGAAATAAATTAGGGTAGACAGAATCATAGAATTAGTCAGGGTTGGAAGGGACCACAAGGATCATTTAGTTCCAACCTCCCTGCCATGGGCAGGGACATGCTACTCTGTGGTGATCTTTTTTTGGTTATCTTTTGGTTTAAGAATACAGTAGCATCATTTGTGTCAAACAGGAGAGGCTCTGGTAGTAATACTGGAGCCAAAGAAGAAAGTCTCCTAGGGATGAGGAAAACTAAATTCACAGTGTCGATTGAAGCAATAGGGAGCGAAATTCTGTATTTTCTGATAATGTTTATATATGGGGTGGTTAATGAGACCTGCCTATTACACTGATGCTCTGGGTCAATAAATAACATGGAGATGAGAATTGTATTTCCTGTTTGTCCAGGGAAGGTGAAGTCTTGTTTAGAAGTAGTCAGAATAATGAACTGAAACCATTGCATTCAGATCAATGCCCATTATCTTTTGTTTTATGCATCTCTTTACTGCTGAAATGCACACCAGAGGGCAGTGAAGATATTTAAGGAGCAATAAAAAGATCAAGAAACAAGACATATCTTGTTTTCCTTTCTTCTTCAGAAAAAGATGGGACTTTTCTCTGTCCCCCAAATGAAGCCCAACTGAAAGCTATGGATTCTCTGGAAATTATTCCCCTGAAGTGGTGTGATGCTGAACAAGTCAATTTGTGCCACCTCTATAAAGGCATATCACTTGTCTATCTTTCAGGATATTAGGAGGCTTAATTAATATTAGTTTATTCTAATCAGGTTCTTCTACATTCTCCATCTCCACAGTATCCAAATGACTTGCACAAGCTTATTAAGCGATGTGACTAGCATAATTACCTGTAGATTTTCCTGCCCTATTCCCCAGGGAAAACTATGTAGATTTCTTTTGATTTACTCCTGTTTGTTTAGTTGCTTTGGGTTCTTGGGTTGTTTTTTTTGGGTTTGTTTGTTACGGTGTGTGTTCTGTTTTTTCCTACAAGTAATTTGAACCTTTTGACTAAAATGTAAGATTCACTGAGGTTGAATGGGAGCAGCTTTAATGTAGAAGGTAGCTGCACAGAAAAAGCTGCAGAAGCTTTACTGAATTGTGAAGTGTGCTGATTTCTGTGGGTGGTTATCTGATGCACTTAAAAATGTTGAAAGCAGTGAACAATCTACTAGGCAGTCATTAACTATCAGTGGCTGTGAAGCTTGGTCTCTCAGGAATTACCTTTCATCAGCAGAAGACAAGTCCTCTTGGCTGACTATCCTATTCACTATGAAATGGGATTCCGGGAATGGTGATGCCATAAGGGAGCAGAAGATGGACCTGGGACAAGAGGAGGAGTTTTGTGAGGCTCGGGAAAGCACTGTTTAAGTTTTAAATGTCTCTATATACTGCCAGATATATGGGAAATAAAATAGAGAAGTTTACTCAGGGAATGTATGTGGGATCTGAGGTTCTTTGTGGATATAGCAGCTTCTTGGTAGAAGAGCAGTGATGAGGACACCACAGGTTTTGAAGGCTCTGTGCTATGCAAGCAAAACAGAACTGAAATTCAAAAGAGGTAGTACCACACTGCGTATGAAAGAGGTGCCCTCAAATGTCTGCCTAAGTTGGTTTGGTGACACAAGTTTTATTTCTGTACTCTTACAGATTTGGGGTTTTTGTGAATCTACTTTTCTGGATGCAGAGATGATGAGAGGCTTGTGGAGAAATGGTCACAACTTGAATGTAACAGAGGATGAAGAAAAATAGGTGTTTTATATTGATTTTTTTTTTTTAAATTTTCAAAGCAATGCTTGGTATGGACCTAAAATTAACTGAGTATTTTCCCCTTGTTTTAAGTAAGAATTTACTTTATGAATATTTACCCTTAGAATCATAGAATCAGTCAGGGTTGGAAGGGACCACAAGGATCATCTAGTTCCAACTCCCCTGCCATGCCCAGGGACACCCTACCCTAGATTAAGCTGGACAGAGCCTCATCCAGCCTTGACAGAGCCTCATCCAACCTTGTTTAAAGTTAGAATTTGCTTTATGAATGTTTGCCCTTGTTTAAAGTAAGAATTTGCTTTGTGAGTATTTTCCCTTGCATAGAGAATTTATAAGTATTTTCCCTTGTATAAAGAATTTACTTTGTGAGTATTTTCCCCTCTATAAAGGAAGAATTTACTTTATGAGGATAAATGTACTGAGGGATGAAGATAAAAGGAGAAGGAAGAGTGAGGTTCTGAAAAAGGGAACAATCAGTGTTGGGGTAGGAATAAAGTGAAGTATATTCAACATGCAAATTTGATGGCGTAGGCATGCTAAAAGTGGAGTGGCTGTAAATATTTTCAGGCAGTTAAGGCAAAGGTAGTGCTGTGACAGGAACATGACAGAATATTTAATCCATTCTGAGGTCCTGTGCATAATTTTCTGTAGGAAAGTAATTGAAAATTGAGGTAAATTACATAAAATGAAGTCTAGACTTACAGAGTTGCTGTCACATTACCGTGGTTGTTTTGCACATATTCATCTGAAAATTAGATGGCCCTTATGTATTTAAAGCAAATCCTGTATTGGGGGTGCAGTGCCACAAAGGAAACCTCTGGTTCTGCTAATGGAGGGAGGGAGGTTAGTAGAGAAGTCAGTGTGGAGTGAATAAAGAATCATCTCATAGGGCTGTTTTTTTCTTTTTTTCTTTTCTTTTTTTTTTTTTTCCAGGTAATGGTTTTATGATTTTGTCACTTTCAATAATTTTCTTAACCCTAAATGTGGGTCAGCTCTTATTAGAGTTTTGAAATGTTGCAAATAATTAGGATAATCAGAGCAGAAGATAGCAAGAAATGATTGTGATGACGACCTCAAAGGGTAGAAAAAAGAAATAATAGGAAAAATAAATAATAGGAAATAGAACAATATGCTGTGAAGATTTATGCCCCAGGAGAAGTTCATTGAGTGTTCATCAGTTCAGAAGCAGTAGAGGAGAAGGATGAGGCATTGAGCAACCTGTTCTAGTGGGAGATGTCCCTGCCTATGGCAGGGGGTTGGAACTGGATGAGCTTTGAGGTCCCTTCTGACCTAAACCATTCTGTGAGGATCCAGGGGTGTTTTATCTGAAGAAGGAGTGACAAGTTGAGCTGCTGCTGAAATACAGCTCTGAAAAAGGCAAACATGGTCTTTTGTGGCACAGTCATTGATGAGAAATTCTGATGTAGCTACCTCATATGGTATATTATGTACATTCTCTGTCCATATTAACTTAACAAATAAGAATTCCAGCAGGAACAGGCTCAGTGAGGTAACTGAGATGTCTTGGGAGAAGGAAAGAGACAGACAGACGTGTTTAGTTGGTTGAGGTGAGTGCTGAAATGGCATCCACTTGCTTGGGTTTCTGAGAGCATTCCAGCAGAATAGATGGTAAAGAGGGGAGAAGTACTTGGCTAAAGGAAAATGTATGGATTGATGATTAGTAGGTTTAGCTGAATCCTGAGGAACCTCTCAGTGGAGCAACATGAGCAAAGTCCCGGTTGGGACCAAAAGGCTTTGATCGTGATGGGACAAATGGGAATTGCAGAATGCTGCAGCTGTAGGGTGCTGAGTGGGTGGTTACTCCTACATGCCCTGCAAGTGGTGCTTGGCAAGGTGTGCCCTTAAAAGTTCTCATCTTGAAAGAGCTTCTTTTGAAGAGTTTCAACAGATTCCAGGAAGCAGCCAGCATGCCAGCTGATTTTTTGCTATTTTTCAGGTACTTCTCTTTGCCCTTTATCATCTCTTCTGTTCATATCATTTTACCGGTTTCTACAAGAGATGAAAAACAGCCCCAGAATTGCTGCAAGTTCTACAGAAAGAAAGAGCATGGAGGTTTTTTTCTCCTATATCTCATATCCAGGCATAATTATTTTTTCTTCTATTCTTCAGTGTAGCAGAGGAAAAAAAAAGGTGAACCTGTACCCTTTTAAAACCCTGTTTAACATCTTGTTTATGCTCGGAAGGTTTCTGATCCACAATCAAGTTCTGTACAGGTTTAAAGTACCAGAAGATTTTGAGGAAGAGGCTTTCTCTTGCATGACTTTCTGCCTGTTGTGAAGGTTTGCTGGCAGGTGACAGCTACCATCATGCTGCCCAGTGAAGCATAAATTAAAACAGATAGGTATCAGTGTGCTGATCCAAAGTCAATGTTCACATGGAGGTTTCTCATCTGGCAACCCAGCATGTTTCTTTAGTCTGACAGAAAGTGTGACTGGCACAGAAATACCTTCCTGCACTGGGGGCACGTGTCCACGTGCTGCAGAGCAGCATCTTTAAGGGAGAGACCTGGGCATGCTGTTTAGACTCCTTTCAGAAGAAGCTATTTTTATTGGCTTGGGCGAATCAAAAGATTCGTAAAAAGAGGGTGTAAAGCTTTTCAATTAGATTGCTCTGGATAAAACTCAGTCCTATGTGGAAGTGAGTGATGATTCTTCCTGTGTCGTGGTTGCTTAGTGATAATTGTGCAAGCCCAGATCCTGCAGCTCCTTGTTGTACTGGTGCTATGGTTGGCAAAGGGCACTTGATAACAAGTTTCACCAAAGGCCAAGGGCAGATTAAACCTGCAAGCAGTGTATTTCATCTCAGGTGACGGTTGAAGCACTTAGGAAAAGTAGTATATGAGGAATCCTGCGCTGTTTCTCCCTATATACTGCTGTGTAAAGAAATACTTTGTTGGTCGAGGCTGTCCATTTATCTCCATGCAGTGGCTTTGCTGTGGAGTAGAACTGTTTGAGGCATTTGAAAAATGCTTCAATTTATTCCGTTCAGGTTAGTAAGAAATGGCCTAAGAGAAAACTTTCTGTATCTTACCTGTTGCTCCTCGTTTATTGTACTGTAATGATTTCTAATAATCAAAATAGATGTAAACAGTGCAATGCGTTTTAGATGTGATTAATTTTGCAATTATATAGCAGCCTCAGAAATTAATTTACTTGATGTTACATGCTCAGTGTCGTGTCGATTTGATATTTTTCTTTTTTCTTTCTGTGATAGCAAATTTAATTGTGGTATGTGTCACTGATTTGGTTTTATTTGTGCTCTGTATCATCCAGTAAGACATTTATTTATTCACTAAGTGCATAAATTAGGTGGCAGAAACAGCTAATGCGTGAAGTGTCTTTTTTTTGGAGGGGTTTAATTTTTTGCATTGTTAGTTTTCATATCGTCTCCTGCAGAGAGTACTTCGAGGGGGGCAGGCTGGGGGAGCCTGCGTTGTGCACAGCATCACATCACTGCTGAAAACCAGTAGGGAGCAGTTTCCTGTGCCAAAGCACTGCCTCAGAGGCTTCGGTGAGGGAGTGCTTGATAGCATGGCTTTGAAAGGCCTCCTTGTACCGTCGTTTAGGAGTAAATAGCAAAATGTGCCACTCAGTTATCACTGGAATGTCAGTGTGCAAGGTGGACTCAAGAGTTCTTGGTGTTTCCTTTTCTAGCTCAAAATTTTAAGTGGCTTTTTGTCTTTTTAAGAGCTTACTGACTATCTAGATGCTTTCCTGGTTTCAAAGGAGCTGAAGAGGTCTTTTTTCTTTCTCCTTAAATATTCTGACAGCAAAGATGTTTATTAACATCTAATTGGTATAAGTCATCAAATTCTGAGGTTTGTGTGAATGGTGTTGCTGATTTCCCCTCCCACGTCTTAAGTCCATGTGACTTTGAAAGTGAAGAGCTGGCTGCATAGATCCACATGAATTTGCCATGCTTTCCTACTAGGCTGAGCATTATTAATGAGTTACACCTTGCTGTGTGGTAGCACCGTGCCAATTAAATGAGGTAGTAAAATGAAAGCTGCAAGTTGGTCCTGCCACCTGTGCTTGCTGCTAGTTCCTCTAAGTTAATTTATAGTTTGATTCCCTTACATGAGAAATTGACACATTAACTGTTATGTCGTATTTTAAATGAGAATTAAATCATAGAGTGGCTCAGGTTGGAAGGGACCTCAGAGATCACAGGATCACAGGATGTGAGGGGTTGGAAGGGACCCAAAGAAATCATTGAGTCCAGCCTCCTGACAGAGCAGGACCAGACAATCTAGCTCAGGTCACACAGGAACACATCCAGACAGGCCTTGAAAGGCTCCAGAGAAGGAGACTCCACAACCTCTTTGGGAAGCCTGTTCCAGTGCTCTGGGACCCTTACAGCCAAGAAGTTCCCCCTTGTGTTGAGGTGGAACCTCCTGTGCTACATCTCCCTGTCCTATCCCAGGGAGCAAGTGAGAAGAGCCTATCCATCATCCACTCCAACCTCCTCAGCATGGGCAGGGACAGCTGTCAGCTAGACTTGGCTGCTCAAGGCTTCATCCAGCCTGTCCTTGAACAACCCCAGGGGGAGGCATCCACAACCTCCCTGGGCAGGATCTCACTACCCTCATACCAAAGAACTTCTTCCTAAGATCCAGTCTAAATTGACTCTCCCTCAGCTCCAAACCATTCCCCCTTGTCCTGTCTCGAGGCACCCTTATGAAAAGATCCTCTGCAGCCTTCCTGTAGAATAATGGTAAATATGTCAATATATTATCATAGAATCACAGAATGGTTTAGGCTGGAAGAGACCTCAAAGATCACCTAGTTCCAACCCCCCACCATGGGCAGGGACACCTCCCACCAGAACAGGTACATATGCAGTGTACTATATGCTTCTGGATTTTCAGCTTGCTGTAAATACATAGCTTCATTTGCTTCCAAGCCTTCTGAGCTCATCTGGTGATTTTCTTTTGGAGGGGGTAGTTTTAACCCCACCACAGTATGATACTCAGACTCCCTTTTTCCCTTCCTGTAGCGATATTTTCTTGTTGGAAGCAACCCTGCAGAGACCAAATACCGTGTCTTGAAAATAGACCGCACTGAACCCAAGGATCTGGTTATAATTGATGATAAGGTGAGTGTCTCTCTACTGATGGTGATGATGGGGGGGTTAGTTAATTCTACCAAATAATGCTGTCTAGATAGAACTTGATTGAAATACTATGCATGTAATCTGTTTCAACAGCATCATGTTACAGAATCAGCAGTTGAGGTTGGGAGGGGACCTCTGGAGATGATCTAGTTCTACCCTGCTGCTCTGAGCAGTGTCATTCAGATTAGGTTGCTCAAGGCCATGCCCAGCTGCCTTTTGAATGTGGAAGAAGACTTCCCAACGGTTCCAGCATTTAACCTTCCTCACAGGAAAAAGTTTTTTTTACTTTTCAAGTGGAATTTCACAGAATCACATAATCACAGAAATATGCAGGCTGGCAAAGCCCCTCAGTATCATCAAGTCCAACCTAGAACCCTGCTCTACAAGATTCACCTTAAACCATAGCCCTAAGCACCACATCCAAACCACCCTTAAATACATCCAAGCTGGCTGACTCCACCACCTCCCTGGGCAGCTCAGTCCAGTCCCTGACCACTCTCTCAGTGAAAAATTTTTTCCTAATGTCTAATCTAACCCTCCCTAGCCTCAGCTTGAGGCCACTCCCCCTTGTTCTGTCTCCAGTTACCTGTGCAAAGAGCCTAGCAGCAGCCTCCTCAAAATGTCCCTTCAGGTAGTTGTAGAGAGCAATGAGATCCTGTATTTCAGTTGGTTCCCTTTGCCCCTTGTCCTTTGACTGGATGCCACCATAGTCTGCCTCAGACTTACTTATCCCTTTCCACCAAGTTTTTACATACATTGCTAAGATCCCCTCTGAGGTTTTTCTTCAGCAGGCTAATGAATATCAACGCTCAACCTCTCCTCCTGTGTCACTAGTAGCATGAACATGGCTAGTGACAGCATGGGAGGGGCACAAGATCT
This sequence comes from Psilopogon haemacephalus, assembly GCA_013396835.1. Taxonomy (NCBI): domain Eukaryota; kingdom Metazoa; phylum Chordata; class Aves; order Piciformes; family Megalaimidae; genus Psilopogon; species Psilopogon haemacephalus. The sequence continues at coordinate 1,264,040 of VWZI01017528.1, read as the reverse complement.
CCAGGCAGCACATTCACTTTAATGAAATGTCCTAAAGTTTTTCTGTTTATTCCACACGTGCTCCCAATGGATTTCGTACGTTCTGAGTGCTAAATGCATTTTATTACTATCTAGCCAGATTTGTACTCTTTCTGATGTGTCTGTAGCAAAGTAAACAGCAGCAACAGGAGTTCCGATGTGCACAAGAGAGTAACACTTGATTCCTTTCCAGGAACCTTATGGTTTAAAATCTTAAGGCTTCAGATTTAGAAGTGTTTGAATTGACACAAAATGAAAACTGGTTCATTTACAGTCAAAAGTGAATCTTGTGCATCAAGACATGTGGTACGTGTTGATAGCAATGGAAGAGGTGACAGAGGATGTAGAGAAGAGGTTTGGCTTATTGTGTGTTAAATAAACTCCGCTATTCTCTGGCATTTAGGTACCAAATCAGTAACTTGGGTGATTTTTTTTTTTTATTTCAAAGCATGTGTATACGCAGCAGGAGGTGAGGGAGCTTCTTGGCCGTTTAGACCTGGGAAACAGGACAAAGATTGGGCAGAAGGGCTCCTCTGGGCTATCTCGAGCTGTCTCTGCTTTTGGTGTAGTAGGTAAGTACTTGGGTCGATTTTGGTGTAGTAGGTAAGTGTTTGGGTTGGTTTTACAAAGCCTTTTATTCTTAATCAGCCTTCGGTATAATACTGGGTGAAATTCAGGGGATAAAGACAGCTCATGTAAGTGAATTCAGGACCTGGAGGATGCAGGAACAACTTTGACTGCCTTTTAACAACTGCAATTCAATAGTCTGGCTGCCTGAAATGGCAGGCTTTATTTCTTATTGTCAGCAGGGTCTCTTGTCCTTGTGCAGGTGAGAGCATTTTTCCAAGGGGGGCTAATGAGGCAGAAGAGAAGATTGCAGTTCATTCAATCACATTGCAGCCTCCAGCAGTGCCAGGAAGGAAAACGTGTGCTTTGCTCATCCTTCTTTAATTTATCATGCAAAGCTCAAAGAACTGAGTATACAAGTGAAAAAAGGTGAACTATGAGGGTTCCACACATGTTCACCCCCTCACCCCCTTCCCCTTAACGTATTCGTTGACAGTGTAACAGTGACTTGAGTTTCAGGTGCTTTCCTAGTAGCAACTCATCAAAGCAGCTACCTCCAAGAGCTAATTAATATGATGTATTAGTTATTAAAACTTAGTACTGCTCTATCACTGCCTAAACTGTATTAGAAACAAGGTTGGTTTTGATGTGGTTCCATATTTCTGTTTATCTTTTTATGGGCAAAAAGCCAGATACTGTCTGTTCTGTTGCTTTAGCCCTCTGGACTTTAGCAGGGTCAAGTGTTGGTATCTGACAGAGGAAATAGAAAGAATGATGCTTTGAATGGCTAATTTGAAGGAGGTGTTGCTGTAGACAATTTAATTTCATCCTGTTAAGGAGAGACAGCTCCCTCATCTCCTTTTGCTGTTCTGTGTCTCTCCCCAGTAGACAACACATAAACCCGACAAGAAAACTGGGGATTGGGATTCCTCCTTGCCCCAGAAAATTAATCCTTGGTATCTGAACTAATTAATTATGCCTTGCTCTGAATGATAAGAGTTCTGTAAAAAGCAGATATGACTGTTCTAAGTAGGCAGCAACTTATTTTGATTTTCCATTGTTTTAACTCTGTTACCTGATTTTAGAAATATGCACAGTGGAAGGGGAGGGAGGTAAAAAATGTGTACTTCCTTGCCTAGCACTTAGTGGAGGTGAATTGTAAGACTTAATCAATGTGTATTTCTATTTGTCTCTCTATATGCACATTTTAATCAGAGCACTTAGTAGTAGCTGGGGCAAGACAGAAAGTAATTTCTGTATTTGAGATTTCCCCAATTACTTTACTTGCAGACTAGCAGTTGGGTTTAGTTGATATTTTCAAGATACTAAACTCAGACTTGAAGTAGTAACTTAAGTGTGGGATGTTCGGGGAAGAGGAGGAGAGTGCTGAGGTAGTGGAATTTGGTCTGCCTTCAAGCACAGAATTTGGAACAAATGTTTTACCCTTCTGCCTTGTCTGTAATCTGCCTACATCTGCATGTACTGCCTCAAAATGATCCTGCTCTGGCAGGGGGGTTGGACTGGATGATCTTTCGAGGTCCCTTCCAGCCCCTGACATTCTGTGATTCTGTGATTTTTACACACAACATTAAGAACAAACAACCATCCTATGGAGTCTTGAACTAATTCTGATACTGTTTTTTTTTTTTTAGATACATTTGATGAAACCAAGGCAAGCATCCACCTGATAACATTGTAATGATCTCTTGACAGGTTTTGTCAGGTTTTTAGAAGGTTACTACATTGTGTTGATAACAAAAAGAAGAAAGATGGCAGACATCGGAGGTCATGCAATATATAAAATAGAAGATACAAATATGATCTACATTCCAAATGATTCTGTTAGAGTCACTCATCCCGATGAAGCCAGGTAAAGGATAGATTCATAGAATGGTTTGGGTTGGAAGGGACCCTGAAAATCATCTAGTTCCAACCCCACTGCCATTTGTAGGGACACCTCCTCTAGACCAGATTGCTCAAGGCCTCATCCAACCTAGCCTTGAACACCTCCAGGGAATATTTTCTAAACAATTGTGGACTGCAACTAGAAATGTTGGTCCTGGATTCCCTTCTGTTACTATGTCATTCAAGGCATTTTATCTTAGTTGATAAGTAAATGTGGAAGATTGAAAAATGGGCCACAAATTCTGTGCCCTCTAACCTGTAAGGTGAATACAACTGTTGCAGTCTTCCAGAGCTTTTTGTCTGCATCTCTGTGTCACCTACATGTCAGAGCTACATCCTAGCAAACGTGGACCAGGATAAGCATTGTTCTTACAAGGGCTAAGTAGTGCCAATACTGGTTTGTATTGTTTGGAGTACTGTTCTTTTATTGGTATTTTAGTCTCACCTGAAGAGATCTTTTTGTGCCCTTCAAAAGGTGGTGAGTAAATTATTTAATGATTCTGCGCTGTTAGAATCTTGTGACTGTTGTGAAAAGGGTGATTAACTGACCCACTGCACAGTCTAACTTGGTTTATTTAATCCAGATACCAACATTCTAGTGTCAAAAATAAAATAGAGTAAGATATATTTAGATATAGTCTGATTTCTAAGATCCTCTGAATGACTTCTTGAGATTTACCTGCTTAAGCTAATAATTTTCCCTTGGACTTGAACTGTTTTGCTAGGTACCTGAGAATCTTTCAAAACGTGGACCTTTCTAGCAACTTCTATTTTAGGTAGGTATTAGCAACTTCTATTTTAGGTAGGTATCAGTTAATAATTCCTTTTTAAAAAATTGTGTAGTTATACTTGTTTTAAGTTTCTGCTTATGGCTTTCGATACTGGAGATCTTTAGGTTGGTATTCTGGGGAAGTAAGCCACTGGTTGACCATTTTCATCTGGGTCTTCTGCGTCTGCTTTCTCCCTCAACAGATTGATCAGAATTTTTGTTTTATGAAGCTAAAGACTAGGGAACTATTAGTGGTATGGTAGCAGGTAAACACTCAAAGTGCCTACTACTTCCACTGACTGTTCAGCCTTGCCAAACTATACAGAAGTTTTCTTTTTGGAAAAGTGATAAATTTCAGAGGGTTTGCTTGTCCTGTCCTCAAATTTGTGACTGCAGCACAGGTGCACCTTAAAACAGTAGCTGCTAAATAAAAAAAAAGGATTTCTTACTAGTTCCATAAAAGTAACAAATTCTGCATCTTGGATCTTTAATACTGACAACAGATACAGGTTTTGTGGACCAGATTTTTGGCTGTTTTAAATTCAGGTAGTAGAATCATAGAATGGTTTAGGTTGGAAGGGACCTCAAAACTCATGCAGTTCCAACCCCCCGCCATAGGCAGGGACACCTCCCACTAGAAGAGGTCACTCAAGGTCTCAGTACATAGAAAGTAGTACTTAAATCACAGAATGTTAGAGGTTGGAAGGGACCTCCAGAGATCATCGAGTCCAACTTCCCTGTCTATAGCAGGATCACCCACGGTAGTCCACACAGGAATGCAACCAGGTGGGTTGTGAAAGTGTCCAGAGAAGGGAGACTCCACAACCTCTCTGGGCAGCCTGTTCCAGTGCTCTGTCACCCTCACTGTAAAGAAGTTCCTCCACATGTTGAGGTGAAACCTTCTGTGTTCAAGTTTGCATCCACTGTTCCTTGTCTTACTACTGTGCACCACTGAAAATAAATTTGCCCCATCCACTTAATACCCACCCCTCAGGTACTTAAAGACATTGATCAGATCCCCTCTCAGTCTTCTCAGGATTCTAAACAGCTTCAAGTGACTTAGTCTCTCTCCATAGGGGAGATGCTGAAGTCCCCCAAATCATCCTCATGGCTCGGAATCAGCAAAATTACATGATCCATACAGATATTTTTGGTGCAATAGCTATTTTTGATCTTCAGGGCTGCTTCTTGGGACACAGTGAATTAAGTTTGTTGATAGCCTTTGTTCAAAAGGCATCCAGTTGCAAGAAGAGTATAAATACAATGTCAGCTATTCTACTGTAAACAGGTTCTATGTTTGTAAAGCTGCTTTTGGTAATCATTTGCATCCTTTGCCATTACAGGATCAGAATCCATGTGTCTTGTTTGAAAGCCTTTCTTTAAGCAGATAGAACAGCACTGTGTTAAATACAAGCAGAGGTGGAGAGGAAATGCTTTCAGAAGCCCCCTGTGCATCAGCACTTACTAATAACTGTTGTTTCTCAGTTACAGCTATGATCTGTCTCACTCCCTTCAGTATAACCTTACTGTCCTGAGAATGCCGCTTGAGACATTAAAAACTGAGACAGCTCAGCCACGACAAGAGAGTTTTGATATATTTGAAGATGAAGGACTTTCAACACAGGGTGGAAGTGGTAAGCAAACACACTTAATTAGTTTTATTGGTCACCTAGAATGTCTGCCACTGGAGATTACTTTGGAGAAACGTTTGCCCCTTCTCTATTGCTCATAACAGTCATGAGCTAATAAAAGATCACTCGAAGTAAATATTACAGGAATAATACAACTTCTAGAGGTGATTAATCATTGTTTTGTTCATTTACATTGCAACTTGGGGAGATAATTGAGCATGCTGACATTTTTCAGGAGCTGATTATTCAAGTGACTTGCAAGACTCCCAACAGGAATGAATTAGAGGGAGAGGGGGAAGGAGCAACAGACTGCATACTAATAAATCTCGGGGGTTTGTTTTTAATGTTGGAAAGTATTGATGGCAGAGAAATTGGGTGAAGTTAGGATCAGCCTGATGGATGTAGCAAGCAGTGTCAGGAAGTCTAAGAAAAATGATTGGTTTCAGTTGGGAACTACAGCCTTCACTTTGGATCCAGCATATTCATTAGAGTATAAAGATAGTCAGACAGGAGAACTGTTTTCCCTCCTTTTCTTAGGTGCTCACACATACACATACACAAAATTTCACCTGAAATTCTCGATGTTGGATTTTCTTCTGTTGAAGCTGATGATTTTTATGCTTTATGGCCCTGTGGCTTTTACCAATTATCCTGAATGCTTTCAAAAAAACACATTTCACTTTTAAAAAACTTTTAAATATTGTGTATGACACCACTTTTGTCTTTATTTGTGAAATATCAGAAGTAGCAGTGCTGCCTTTGACTCATAATGAATACATTGCTGTAAAAGTGGTCCCAAACATCCTTGGAGGTGTTTAAGGCCAGGCTGGATGAGGCTGTGGGCAGCCTGATCTAGGGTAGGGTGTCCCTGCCCATGGCAGGGGGGTTAGAACTAGATGATCCTTGTGGATCCAACCCTGACTGATTCTGTGATTCTAATTCCCCCATCAGAACATTTGGCTACTGCCATTGACATGCTGCAATATAACTGCCAGAAACTTCATTTGGGAAAAAAAAAAAAAGGTAATGGAGTTCTTGTCCGGTTCCTTCTCTTTAAGATTCAGACTCTAATTCTCTTTGCCACCTTGTAGTGCAAATTTTCATCTTAGTCTGAATTTTTTAAACAGAAAAAGGCTCAGGTTCCAGATAGATCAGAAATTGAATTTTAATTTGCAAGTCTACAGTAGCTGCATTTAGTGGTGTCAGTGCAAATTAGGAACACAACTCTCAAGTATGTGAGAAGAGGATTGCCATGCTTTTAGTAATGGGAGCCAGGGCTGTGCGTGATCTTCCAGAGCATAAGAGGTAACTCCAGAGCTGGAAGAGCTTATAAAGTCATCCTATGAGGGTATTTTTGCTGTAACTGGAATTCACAACTTCATTTATTTTCCTTATTATCAAATCCTCTCCTACTACCATGCAGAGATCTCTTTTCAGTACTGAAAGTGTCAAAAAATCCTGTACTACAGTGGCTGGCAACCACAGAAAAATTGTGAGTTCTCAAAAATGCTGCCCTTCAACATAGAATTGTAGAATCACAGAATGTCAGGGGCTGGAAGGGACCTCCACAGCTCATCCAGTCCAACCCCCCTGCCAGAGCAGGATCTCCTAGACCACATCACACAGGAATGTGTCCACGTGGGTTTTGAATATCTCCAGAGAAGGAGACGTCACAACCCCCTTGGGCAGCCTGTTCCAGTGTTCTGTCACCCTCACAGGGGAAAAAAAATCCTCCTCATGTTTAAATGAAACTTCCTATGCCTCAGCTTCCACCCATTGCCCCTTGTCCTGGCATTGGGCATCACACAGCAGAGCCTGGCTCCAGCCTCCTGGTACTCACCCTTACATATTTCTAAACGTTGATGAGGTCACCTCTCAGGCTTCTCTTCCCCAAGCAGCAGAGCCCCAGCTCCCTCAGGCTCTCCTCCTAACAGAGATGTTCCATTCCCTTCATCATCTTTGTGGCTCTGTGCTGGACTCTTTCAAGAAATTCTATGTCCCTCTTGAACTGGGGGGCCCAGAACTGGACACAGTACTTCAGATGTGGCCTCAGCATGGTAGAGTAGAGGGTCAGGAGAACCTCTCTCAACCTACTAACTGCAGTCCTTCTAATACACCCCAGAATGGCATTGCCCCTCCTGGCCATGATGTGCACATTGTTGGCTCATGGTCAGCTTCCCATCAATTAGGACTCCCAAATCCTTTTCCCCTTCCCTGCCTTCCAACAGGTCAGTCCCCAACCTATCCTGCTCCCTGAGCTTGTTCTTTCCCATGTGCCAGACTCTACACTTGCCCTTGTTGAATTTAATTAAATTTCATCCTGCCCAACCCTCAGTCTATCCAAATCTGGCTAAATGGCAGCACAGCCTTCTGGTGTGACAGCCACTCCACACAGTTTGGTGTCATCAGCAAACTTGCTGACAGTGCCCTCTGTGCCTGAGTTTTATCTATGTCTAGCATACTTCAGGCATGCCAGGATGCTGGCAAGGCATAATCAAAATAAAGGTCCAACGACCTGGGTTTTAAAAGAGTATCCTTTAGGTAAGCTTTTTTCTTAACTGCTAATGCATTTTCGCTGTAACAACTTCCTAGGTGTGTTTGGAATTTGCAGCAAGCCTTATGAAAAGTATGTGTGGAATGGCAAGCTTCTGGAGGCAGTGAAAAACGCAGTTCATCGAGACTGGCTGCTGCATATCATTCATGGGTTCTGCGGGCAGTCAAGTATCCTTTTCTGGGGTAACAAATGCTGGATTAGAGGCTTTTCTACAGTGTTAATTTTATTTTAAGTGAACATATGAAATGCTTTGTCATGTAAATACTTTTCTGTTTTAGAGTTATTGGTTGGTGCCTACATTTAGCCCACTAAACTATAGCACAGCTCCTGTTGTCTGATGAGCCCTCCCCAGCAGAGAAGAGGGACTGGGAAAAGAAGAGTTGTGGATTTAAATGAAAACAGCTTAGTGAGACAGCCAAATACCAATAGCAATGCAAAGTATGCGAAGGCTTACTCAGCCCGGAGAATGTACAGCAGTCACAGTCAACAGGAAAGCAGTCCCTAGAAGTGGGATGGTAAGCAAGAGTCCTCCATGGATGAGGAGAAAGCAGAACAGAAGGCCCCCAGTCCCTTGGTGGTCAGTTTAGGGTCCTGTGTCCTGCCTGCTCTTCCCTGTAGGTGTGACCTTTTACTTGTCTGCACCCCCTGGCAGACAGGATTTAGCAGTGACCTTGCTCCGTAGGAACAAGTATAAGCTGGAAGCTTTCTGCATACTGATCCTTGGTAGTAACTAAACATGGAGCATCATCACTGCTAGAAGCAGACACAAGCAGAAAGTGCAGTTACTTAGAAAATACTTCACTGAATTTAGACTCAGAGCATCATTAGTTGTGTTCTAACTCAAACCAGGACACTATTTCACCCCCATTGTCACCTGATAAAATAGAAACCCTGCTTTTTCTGCATGGTGTGAGAAGTGGTCAGTGCATTGTGATGTAGATTCCCTGCTCAGAGTTCTAAAGCATGACTGTTCAAAAGGGTGACACTGAAAGAAATTTAGCAGTGATGCTCCTCACTGTTAAGGAGCTTTTAGTAAATCAGGTGTTTCAGGTTCATATACCTTCTTGTAGAATTTGTTTGGTTGTTTGTTTTTTTTTTTTCTTATGTGAAGAAGTGAACAAAAAATGGGACGTGAGATGTAAAATAAACCTTGACTTCTTTCTCAAGAGCTGTCAATATATGGTCGCCCTATATATGTCACTCTGATAGCCAGGAGGTCAAGCAAATTTGCTGGGACACGTTTTCTGAAGCGAGGAGCAAACTGTGAGGTAAAAGAAAATTGATTGGAGGGCTTCCTTCCTGCCCCCCAATAATGTGAAAGCCTGAGCTTGGCTGACTGGAGGATGTTTTTAAATGGTGGTTTAAAGTTTGGCTGTATATGATTCTGTTTGGTTCATAGAGTGGTTTAGATTGGAAGAGACCTTCCAACCCCACTGCCATGGGCAGGGACACCTTCCACTAGACCAGGTTGCTCAAGGCCTCATCCAACCTGTTATTACATTGCATTTTTAATGGAGATAATAAGGCTGTTCTTATGATTTTAAGTCTTAACCAGCATTTATCGTGCTGTGGACTTTTTTTTTCCCACTTAGAGATAATGTTATTTCCCAAATAGGTGGGGCAAAAAAGAAATCTGATAATACACATTTAGGGTCTAATGGGAATTTAACCAAGGGTGTTCTCAGTGCTATGATTTGGTGTTGCACAGTTGACTTGTGCTGTGTAACGATCGGCTCTCTATAACACATGCAGCTCTGAAATGTCATCTCTGCATCATCTCTCTATTTCTGTTTGTCTCAGGGAGATGTTGCTAATGAAGTGGAAACCGAACAAATCCTTTATGATGCTTCAGTCATGTCATTTTCTGCAGGGAGTTATTCTTCCTACGTGCAGGTTCGAGGATCTGTTCCTCTCTACTGGTCTCAAGATATTTCAACTATGATGCCTAAGCCACCCATAACATGTATGTACAATTTACCCTTTGTGACAGATTATGTGTAGCACTGTGTCCTCAAACAGCACCTGCAAGAGTAAGTGACAAGTACTAAATGAACAAAGCATCTCTGCATTTGTTCTTTGGGAAGACGTAAATTAAGGTGATTCTATGTTAAAAATCATAGCATACAAACATTCAACCATAGTAAAAACTGCATTTGATGAGTTGGAATTGGGATTAGAATTGGGATTGGGATGGGAATTAGAATTGGAGTTGGAATCAGAATTGAGATCGGAATTAGAATTGGGATTGGAATTGGGATTAGGATTAGAATTGGAATTGGAGTTGGGATTGGGATGGGAATTAATCTGGATTAGAATTGGAATCAGAATCGGAATCAGAATTGGGATTGGAATTAGAAGTGGAATTGGAATTGGGATTAGGATTAGAATTGATATTGAATTTGAATTAGAATCTGAATTAGAATTGGAAGCGGAATTGGATTCAGAATAGGATTTGGAATCAGAATTGGAATTAGAAAAAACCCTCCATCTTAGACTTCATCTTGCAAAGTGGAAGCCAAAATAGACTTTATTTGAAGTTATCAGCTTGCTTTCAGGTTATTTTATGCACAAAGTTAGCTACATTTGTCAGGACTGCAGATAGAATTCCCAACCTTTTGAAAGCAGGTAGGAAAATATCAGGGCTCATTTTAATGGGGCCAGAATAATTAATGCTCTTTGTAAACCTCTTGTCAAAGTTTTGGTTAATAATTCTGTTTGGAAAAGGGGAGATGTTTATTTTAAGACCTCTGGCATGAAAATAGGGAAAAGCATGGAATGATATAATTGCTGTCAGGATTGTAAAGAGGGGGAAAATATGTCAGTGACTCTACAGTGTGTTTAATGTCATCCTGAATATGTATTTGCTGCAGTGGACCAGGCAGATCCTTTTGCACATGTTGCTGCTCTTCACTTTGACCAAATGCTGCAGAGATTTGGCTCTCCCATTATTATTTTGAACCTTGTGAAGGTACAGTATTTTGAGTGTGTTCTACAGGAGTTCTGATTTACAAGGTTATGATTGTCCCTATAGAGTCTTTGTGTCATTTTGGTTGTGCTCTAAATTAATATTAGCTTACAAATGGAACATTTTCTTCTTAAATCTCATCCTACATGGTATAGGAAGGTCTCTAATTGCTTCCACAGCTGCCCTTCAAAAAAACTTTCACTGTTTTCATGGGGTTTGCTACTAAATTATTGTGATAAAAGACTTATCCTCTGTCGTTTGCTCTGTCTGGTAGAGCCATGGAAGTATGAGCGGGAGAGAAAATAGACAGTGACACTAGCAGCACAGCTGGACTGATGGGGGGAGCTTTGTCATTGTCACAGTCACTCAGTTCACTGGTGTGTGAGAGGCTGTGGTGCAAAGCCTGAGTTCTAGGTGGCTCTTTAATTTTGATTATTAAATCTTGTGTTTGGGACTCTTTTCTTGGTTTGTTTTGGTTTATTTGTTTTCTGCTCTGATCCAGCCATTTTCTATTTCCATGTTGGAGTTCAATATATTGGTTTGTTTTGCCTGAATCATAATATATTTATTTTTAGTCTTAAAAAAAAAAAATCATAATGCAGAACTGTATTCAGTAGAAAAAATGATCCTCTCTGTGAATGTAGGATCCATTCCTAACACAAAAAACCCCAGAGAACACGAAAGGAAGCATTTGAAAGCTCAGGGTTGTAATAAATGGCAGCTAGCTAATGTCTTTGCTATTTCTAGAAGCTCTCCTTTGTAGGAGTTCTTTTAAGACTGTCCAAGAGTCTGTGGAGTCAACTTTGGATAGCATTTATTGACAAGAAAATGATTTTCTCTCTTGCAGCCCTAACTTTCAAAAGCCATTGTTGTAGTGTGAGCCTAGGCTCAGATGACCTTGACACGTGAATCATTCACAGGGTTGTTGTTAATACAGCTCTTTCTTTCCCTCTCTGTACATGCTCAATATTAAGGTGCTAAAATTAATTTTCCTTTCTTGCTTTATATACAGCTTCACAAAAACAAAACAACCCAACCAGAAGCAAGGGGTTGGAGGGTGGGGGGAGGAAAGGAGGGAAGCTGCCAAATCTGAACAGCTTTTCAGATGTTGCTGTTGCTTCTTACACCAATGCTAAGCACTTCTGTCTCCAGTACTTCTATCATTTGATTTCTTAACTACTGATGAAACATGAATCTGTGTCCTCCTGTATCTGTTTATCCCAGAAGCTTGTTAGCTGGTGATGACTGGATTAGGCTCCCTTTGAGTTTGTTTATTTATATGTTGTTATATATTTAAAGCAGTTTCTGTAACATAGGTTCAATATAAGTTTTTGGATGAAACTGGTTAGGTCAGCCATGCTAATGTGCGAGTCTCAGAGGATATGGGAGATTCAGAGAATGGTGACATAAAGCTAAGTTTTTAAAATAATAGCAGAGCTGGGAGATGGGAGCTGCTGTTCCCCATCTTCTGTCAGTAGTGGAGGACAATTTGCCTGCATCCTCTCATTGTCCAGAATGAAATTGGGATAGTTTCCTTTCTGCTTATTTTTTTCCATCCTTTTTTTTCATAGGTTCATAGAATGGTTTGGGTTGGAAGGAACCGTAAAGATCATCTAGTTCCTAACTCTCTGCCATGGGCACAGATACCCTTCACTAAGACCAGGCTGTCAAGGTCTCATCCTGGCAATAAACACTTTCAGGGAGGGGGCATTCATGACCTCCCTGGGCAACCTGTTCTAGTGTCTCACCATCATAATTGTAAAGAATTTCTTCCTCATATCCAGCCTGAATCTCCACTCCTCAAGCTTCAACCCATTCCCTCTCATCCTATCACTACAAGCCCTTGTGAAAACCCCTCCCCAGCTTTTCCGTAGCCCATTTCAGGTACTGGAAATCCACTCTAAGCTCTTGTGGGAGGCTTTTCTCCAGGCTGAACAGCCCCAACTCTCTCACTCTGTCCCCATAGGGCAGGTCCTCCAGCTCTTTGATCAGATACCTTTGTAGACCCTCTCCCACAGTTTGATGTCCATCTGTTTCCTCTGTATTGCCACTTTTGTTTCTTTGTGCTCTTCTTTCCTCTTGTAGGGTTCCATTTTCCAGCCAGTGGTTATAAACAGTTGAAACAGGTGGCTTTTAGTACAAGGTTGTTAAAAATGCTGAAGGTTTAGATTTTTCTGCCTCTTCTGTCCTTAATTTAATTGTGCTAGCTATGAAGAAGTGCCTGCTGATGTTTAATGTATATGTGGTTATGTTCATTCTCTATGTAGTCATGTAATGAAAATTGTAACATTAACTTCCCTTTCCTTTTTGCTAAAGGAACGTGAAAAAAGAAAACATGAAAGGATTCTTAGTGAAGAACTTGTTGCTGCTGTGACATATCTCAACCAGTTTTTACCCCCAGAGCATGCAGTTATATATATCCCCTGGGATATGGCCAAATACACCAAAAGGTAGGAAAGATCCTTCTCTATACTACTGCTTTTAGCCATGTTACCAGGAGGTGCATGGTGCAGCATTTTGGTTTGGTGCAGCTTAGAAATGATGGCAAAGGCTGGGGACAAAGTGACTGGAGAGCAGCCAGGCAGAGAGGGACCTGGGGGTGCTGGTAGATAGTAGCTGAACATGAGCCAGCAGTGTGCCCAGGTGGGCAGGAAAGCCAATGGCATCCTGGCCTGGAGCAGGAACAGTGTGGCCAGCAGGACAAGGGAGGATATTCTGCTCCTGTACTCAGCACTGGTCAGGCCCACACCTTGAGTGTTGTGTCCAGTTCTGAGCCCCTTAATTCAGGAGAGATGTTGAGGTACTGAAACATGTCCAGAGAAGGGCACCAAGGCTAGTGAGGGGCTTTGAGCACAGGCCTGTGAGGAGAGGCTGAGGGAGCTGGGGGTGTGCAGCCTGGAGAAGAGGAGGCTCAGGGCAGACCTTTTTGTGCTCTACAACTACCTGAAAGGAGGCTGTAGCCAGGTGGGGTTGGGCTTTTCTTCCAGGCAACCAGTAACAGAATAAGGGGACACATTCTTAAGCTGTGCCAGGGGAGGTATAGGCTGGATGTTAGGAGGAAGGTCTTAACAGGGAGAGTGATTGGCATTGGATGGGCTGCCCAGGGAGGTGGTGGAGTCACCATCCCTGGAGGTGTTCAAGAAAAGCCTGGATGGGGCACATAGTGCCATTGGCTAGGGCTGGGTGATAGGCTGGACTGGATTATCTTGGAGGCCTCTTCCAACCTATCCTATCCTATCCTATCCTATCCTATCCTATCCTATCCTATCCTATCCTATCCTATCCTATCCTATCCTATCCTATCCTAGTTACTAAAAGACTTTCCAAGTGTTATTCTTAACAAATCTTGACAGCGAGTTTCTTTAATTTGTTTGTTTGTTTGTTTTTCTCTCTCCTCAGCAAACTTTGCAATGTCCTGGACAGACTGAATGTGATTGCAGAAAGTGTGGTAAAGAAGACTGGGTTTTTTGTGAATCGACCTGATTCCTACTGCAGTATCTTGCGGCCAGATGAAAAGTACCTAGAATTTAATCGATGCATAATAATGAGTAGCATCTATTCCACGCAAAGTTCGCTAGAATTTCTCTCTCTCTTACATTATTTCTTATTTTAAGGTTTTAATTAATATGAAAAAAATGTCATTTGTGTTACAGCCAAAAGGACTGGAGTCAGAGATGCGTTCAAAGCATTACTTGTACATCGAAAGAGCACAATTCTGCTGCAACTGTTCTGCTTAAAATCAGTTCTTACTTCAAAGCAGTTTGTAACCCGTAATCTGTGCCATGTGTATTTCTTTAAAGGTTTGGGTTGTTTGGGTTTTTTTCACCTTAACTGAAGGAATCCTACATTTGGGGGTAATTTTAACAAAGCAAACAGCATTTGGAATTCTTTTGAGGCATACTCATGAGGTAACTACCATCCAAATGTTACTGAGTCCAGTGTGTTCCAATTGATTTTATAGTATTCAGACATACAGAAAGTAATACTTTTTTAAAGCCAGACATTGTATTTGCTTAGCCTGCCGCAGAAGTACAGTCATTTAATCAGCTGAATTTTCCCAAGCCCCCAAAAATCCAGAAGTAAAATAACTTCCACTTTAGAAGTGCAATAAGTTTGCCATTCAAGTTTTCGTGTTGGTGATCTCATTCATCACTACCTAAATAGGCTTCCTTGCCTTTTTTTAGCCTGTCTTCATTTAGAAATAGTCTGAGCTAAAGCTTTCAGAGGCTGTCTTACAGCTTTTCTCTTCCATGCAGTGCAACCATAAACTAGCAGAAGCAAGATCAATACATCCATTCTGCAGAGATAAGTCTGGTCAGTCTGAGCTGTAGTACATAGCCTTAGTGTACCAGGGCTCTGGTCATGCTAACCTGAAAACACACAGTAGCTCAGGGCTGCCTTACACTCAGCAAATCTGCTCCTCAGCCTCAACATGTCATTAATTTTTGGTTTCTGTTCTCTGGCACTGGAGTCTATACAGAACTGCAAGCCCTGGACAACCTGTACATGTCTTTGTCTCCAGCATGCATGCCTACAATCAGGGAGAAGGGCAGATGTGAATCAACCAGCTTGTGCTACAGTGTAGGGCAGGCCTCTGCCTTCCAGGCATTGCCATTGCAGCCACTTAATTTTTGTGCACTTAGGAACCAATCTGGCAACAAAGCAAAGGAAATATTTCCACTTTAAAACTAGCTGGGTTTAGTCATTTGGTTTTTGGGGTTTTTCTGCAGTGTAGTGCAAATACATCTTACTGCTGCGCAGAGCTTTCACTGCTTCCTGCTATTCAGGGGCATCACTTCTGCTTGCTGGCAGAGTTTTAATTGTCACCTCTTTTCACTGAGCAGATCAATGCATGACATGTTCTGTTATCTTCTTAAGTGATTTGTAAGCCATTCTGCTTTGTTTCTCTTTCAGGTGGAATGAACTGGGAGGTTGTGTTGTTCCCACAGGTCGCTTGCAGGTACTAAAACATACTTTGTGAATTCCTAGCTATAATGATGCAGATCAGCACTCTCAAAGTACCAGGGAACAGTTTCACTTAAATACCTATTCACAATGTGCTCTGAAATGAATATTGATAGTAAACAGCATTATTGCTCTCCATCCCAGAAACACAAGTGGCAACTAAGGCTCAAAGTTCTGGTGTGGTACCACAAAACCATTCACTGTTGTTCCATTCTTGCTGGAGGTAGTTTGAGAAATGCACATATTTTAAACAAGTTTCCATGGCTATTTAGTCTGTTCCAGTGTTGTGGAAGTTAAACCAGCAGCATTTTAGCAAGCTGCATATCACAGAAGAGGTGAGAGATAAGTATACTTAAGCCTGGCTGCTGTAATCATACACATGAAAGTGGATTTTGGTTAAAAAAAAAACCATTTTTACCTCTGCTGAATATTCTGTTCATTGTTAAAATGGAATAAAACAGAAACAGAAACACTGCTTTAAGGTCAGGCAAGTGCTGACTAAACTGTAAATCATACACTAGCAGAGTGTTACGTATTGTCAACACAAGGCATATTTTCAAGAAGTGACCATTCCTTTCCTAGATGAATGTTTGTTGAGAGCAGATACAGAGTGGAGTAGGTAGAGCTTGATCTGCTTTAGAATAAAATATATCAACACTCGCTACAGTGTTTTTTAATGTTAGACTTACAGATTTTACCCCACAGAGATTTATAAGTAAGATCTCCTCTCAGCCTTCTCTTCTCTAGAAGAAACAACCCTCAGTCTGTCTTTGTAGGAGAGATGTTCAAGACCCTAAGCATCCTTGTAACTCTTTGTTGGGCTTTCTCCTTGTCTCTTTTGAACTTTAGAGCCCAAAACTGGACACAGTGTTCCAGGTGTGGTCTCACCAGAGCAGAGTAGAAGGGGAGGAGAACTCCCTAGACCTACTGGGCACACTTTTCTTGATGCAAGTTTTCTACTTCAAGTAAACCTGTGGGGCTGCTTATGAGTTGAAGGGGAGATGGAGGTTGTGTCATGATAGAAGCCAGAATATTTGGAGTGCCTGATGTAGGCTGCTAGAGATTAATTGCTCTTGAGCTTTTCTTGGAGATGTCTGTTGTGAGGTGACATAGTTTGAAATTTGACAAGGCTTGGATAGTAGGAAAAACGTAATGATCACGAGTGTAGTAATCTGTTAATTAAGGAAAAAAATCTCTTGTTTGGGTTGCTTTATCAGACTGGAGTTCTCCGAACCAATTGTGTGGACTGTTTAGATCGCACCAACACAGCCCAGTTTATGGTGGGCAAATGTGCTTTGGCTTACCAACTCTATTCACTGGGATTGATTGATAAACCCAATTTACAGTTTGATACGGATGCTGTTAGGTAAGACACAGCAATGAAATGCTATGTTATAAATTAATAGAGATCTTACAGTCTAAACCGTCTTAGTAATTCTCAGAATCATTGAATCCTAGAATGGTTTAGGTTGGAAGGGACCTCAAAGCTCATTCAGTTCCAACCCCCCACCATAGGCAGGGACACCTCCCACTGGAACAGGTCACTCAAGGCCTCATCCAGCCTGGCCTTGAACACCTTCAGGGAGGCTGTGGATCACAGAAGCACAGAATATGATCAAAGATCACAGTCTGTGATGCTGTGATCCATAACCTCCCTGGGTAACCTGTGCCAGTGTCTCACCACCCTCACTGGAAATAACTTCTGCCTAACATCCAGTTTCAATCTCTTCTTTGCCAGTTTAAACCCATTATCCTTCATCCTGTCATTACAAGACCTTGTAAATAGTCCCTCCCCAGCCCTTCTCTAGGCCCCCTTCAGATACTGAAAGGTCACTACAAAGTCTCCTTGAAGCCTTCTCTTCTCCAGGCTGAAGAGCCCCAACTCTTGTATCTAAATAAAATACTAATTTATTTATATGTAGACAGAATAGGGGCGTAGCTTGAAGTGTCAATGTTTGCAAGTTCATAGTATGCTTTAATGAAGTAAATGTTTTCATAAGCATGGTTTTGTAAGCTAGGAGAAGTACTCAGGAGAAAAGAATGTGTTGCTTGCTAAACAGAAAGGCTTTATTACTGCAATACTTCATTATTTGGTCTCTTCAAAAACTATTTTCAGCAGTTGGATGGATGCAACATTCTGCTTTTCCCTCAGGTTATTTGAAGAGTTATATGAAGATCATGGGGATACCCTTTCCCTGCAGTATGGAGGCTCTCAACTTGTCCACAGAGTGAAAACCTATCGAAAGATAGCTCCATGGACTCAGCATTCCAAAGACATAATGCAGACACTCTCAAGATATTACAGTAATGCTTTCTCAGGTGAATTCAAGTGCTTACTTTTAAGCCATTGTTTTAAAAGCATCTTGCTTGTGCTGTTTCAATCATTGTGGCACACTGAGAGAGAATTTTGTCTTTAAGTGTTTTCAGAAAGCAGAGATAAAGGGAGCATTTTTAGAACAGGATTCTGCTTTGCTGTGCTGCACTTAGTCCTAGGATCATAGACTGCATCAAGATGAAAGGAAGCCTCTAAGGTCATCTTGTCCAGCCCTCCAAAGATCCCCTTTCCAAATAGTGACCTCCACAGGTGCACACTTCTCATCTTTACATATTTATAACCATTGCTGAGGTCACCTCTCAGGCTCCTCTTCCCCAAGCGGCACAGCCCCAGCTGCCTCAGGCTCTCCTCGTAAGAGAAATGTTCCATCTCTTTCATCATTTTTGTGGCTCTGCACTGGACTTTCTCAAGCAGTTCTATGTCCCTCTTGAACTGGGGGCCCCAGAACTGGAAACAGTACTCCAGATGTGGCCTCAGCAGGGCAGAATAGAGGGGCAGGAGAACTTCTCTTGACCTACTAACTGCAGCCCTTCTAATGCACCCCAGAATGGCATTGCCCCTCCTGGCCACGATGTGCACACTCTGTGAGGAGCCAACATACAGGACAAGCAAACGTGTGAATGGACTTGAGCTCTGCAGTGTTCCTGCCTTTTAAGTCTACCTCTTCTGTAACAGATGCAGACAGGCAAGAGTCTATCAATCTCTTTCTGGGAGTGTTCAAGCCTACAGAAGGAAAACCTCATCTCTGGGAACTTCCCACTGATTTTTATTTGCATCACAAGAACACCCTCAGTCTGTCCCAGACCAGGCGAAGGTATTTTCCTCTTCTGTTTCTTCCTGTGCTGTTACTCACATTAAAAACCCAAGCATGTTGTTAACCAAATAATTTGGGTAGCCTGTTGAAAACCTGCTTACTGTTTCCACGTGTTTACAGAACTTAAATAACCTTCAGGAGATTACCAAAAATCTGTTGGTGCTTTAAGGATTTGCTTTAGAAGGTTGGTTTTTTTTTCTATTGTACTGAGGCAAGAAGCTTCATTTTACACAAAATTCTGTCTTGCAGCATGAAATGTTTCACTGTTTAGTGAAGTGCAGTTCTCACTGGCTTACTAAGCAAGCATTTGTTTGTTTTGATGGTCAGGTTCATTAAATCATTGTTGTGTTAGAGATTAGGTGGCCAGCATAACACTTGCTTATTCTTTGGGTAATGCTCTTAGTTGTACATACCAAGAAGCCCTAAACTTTCTACCTTCCTTTCAGCCATGTTTTGCCTTTTTTTTGAGGACTGTTTTCCCTCGTTGTAGTTGCACAGCAATAGACAGGACTAATAGAGCCACAGTGTAAACATTTGAAAGTCATTTTGGAGTGCTTCACGATGTGGAATTATTTTGTCAAGGAATGTGTGCAAAAAAAGAAAAGGCAACCCAACACCAAATATTCCATTTTCCTAATGAGGACAGTAGTAGGCTTGCGAACTAAATTGTCTCTTAGGAGGTTTGCAGTTTGTATCTTTGCTCGTTCTGTGAGTCTTAACAGCTCTGGATCACAGCTGGTGAATATCTGCATTCAGATTTTTGTCTGGGGAAAATGGCAAGTGTTTAAACAGTGCATTCAGTCCCTGCTGGCTGCTTGTGCCATTAACTCATCACAGCAACTGCCTGCTTCTAAATTTCGGTCCCTTTGTGTTGTCTCCTGAGGCTTGTCTTGCTGATAGCTCAGATCAGCTGTACAACCAAATGCTATTTCAGGCCCAGATGAAACATGCAGCATTCATTTTGGTGTGAACTGTTTGTGAACATCATTGCATGTCAGAAATTAATGCAGCTGATATATGCCACATAGATGGATACCCAAGTCTCAGTCCTTCAGTCCTTCAGCTATTACTCTGCTAGATGGCTCTTGTTTGTCACAGATACTCTTCTCAACTGAGGTGGAACATATATATATTTTTATATATATATATA
>VWZI01017528.1:1221618-1244230 GCA_013396835.1 Psilopogon haemacephalus | reverse complement strand
TATATATATACACATACATATGAAAAAACATGTTAGTATATATATATATATAGATCCTGGCACTGGGCAATGTTGCACAGACCCTGGCTCCACAGGCTCACAGGATGTCAGGAGTTGGAAAAGACCCAAAAAAATCATTGAGTCCAATCCCCCTGCCAGAGCAGGACCAGACAATCTAGTTCATGTCACACAGGAACACATCCAGATAGGCCTTGAAAGGCGTCAGAGGAGACTCCACAACCTCTCTGGGCAGCCTCTGCCAGTGCTCTGGGAACCTTACAGAAAAGAAGTTCCCCCTTGCGTTGAGCTGGAACCTCCTGTGCTGCAGCTTCCACCCATTGCTCCTTGTCCTATCACAGGGAGCAAGTGAGCAAAGCCTGTCCCCTCTCTCCTGACCCCCAGCCCTCAGCTATTTAGAATCATTGATTAGATCCCCTCTTAGTCGCCTCTTCTGCAGAGTAAGCAGCCCCAGGTCCCTCAGCCTCTCCTTCTCAGGCAGTGCTCCCTCTGCTGGACGCTCTCCAGCAGTTCCCTGTCCCTCTTCAACAGTGGAGCCCAAAACTGAAGGCAGTACTCAAGATGAGGTCTCTGCAGTGCAGAGTACAAGTGGAGGAGAACCTCCCTTGATCTGTTGGACATAGTCGTTGAACTGTCTGTGCCTTTCCTATATTTCTTGTATTTGCCTCTCCTTCAGAGAAAAAGAGAGGCACTAATAAGTCTCATATATTCTCCTATGTAATTTGTGATTCACAGGAAAGGGCAAAAGAGATTCTCAGATGCCACCTATGTAGCATTTATGCAAGGAACAGAACTGGTTCTGGCTGCATGGTTTCTGAAGGCACTGGAGAAAATGGCTTGCTAGCATAGCCTGATCTGGTGGTTCCAAGAAGAGATCTGACTCTCAGGCAGAACTCATTCCTTGTTGTCTAGGACATAGTTCTTGGAACTGAAGTGTGTTGTCCTGCCTGTTCTGCACTGCTGGCTAAGCCTCACTAACAGATCTGTCCCTGGGAACAAAAGTACACCCACTGGGTCTGCTCCAGGTGGCTACAGTGACATGAGTGGGAGATAACCACATTAATACTCTGAGTATTAATTAATACTCCCTTACAGTACTGGGAGCACACATACATTTGAAATAAAAATCTATGAAGATGTCTTTTCATCCCAAGTAATGAAACACAAGAAGTTGTCAGAGTAATTTAGAGAAGAAAGTGAAGTATTTTTGGGAAGAGAAAAACATTTACACAGGAATGAAAGGTACAATGTGGCTGAACTTCCTTTGCCTCTCAGAAATCCTGAGTAAGCTTCCAGCAGGGCCTGGTTTTTCCTCTTGGCTATGCCAACATAGAGTTGTCACACTTAGGACAACTGTCACAGTGAAATGTGGAAGTCAGCTGCTTTCACAGTCTTCCAATTTTATTATCATCAACCTTCATTTCTTCACACCCTTTTCCTAAATTTTAGGATCTGCATAATGTGAGGTGTAGGGATTGATGCTATTTTATTTTTACATAAATACCTTCTCTGCATACCAGGACTTTAATTTTCAGTACTGTGGAAGTAGGCAGCTGAAATGTTTGGGTTTGTTTTTGGGGTTTTTTTGGAACAAAACCACATCTCCCTCCATCCCTGTGCTTCTTGTGTTTAGAATCCATGGTCTGAGAGCAAAATATCAGGAACCTGCTGAAATTCTTCAGTTAATCAAGTGTCACTGTGTGGTTGGGTGAATGTTATGTGCAGCCTTTTAGAGTGGATACAAGAGCACATCTTCTGTGTCAATCGTGTGCCTGTTCTTTTTCTGTACAGCTACACTTACTGGTGGACCACAGGTGTGCTGAAGCATTTACCTCTTCCTTTTGATGAAGGTAGGAACTGTGCTTGCTCCTTGCTTTGGTGGAGTAGCTCGAAGAAGCTTTAGTCTCAAAAGTGCTTTAGATCCCCAGTCTGAGGTTAAAAAAAAAACACAAATGATTGCTGCATTTATTTATGTTTTTTAATCCCTGTGAATTTTCAGCTGCAGGGTGCAAATGCAAGTGATAGCTAATTGGCTAAAACTTGACCTCCAGATGCTTGTGCCGGGGCACTCTTGCTTTTTCTTTTTTTATCTTTTCTTTGCCTGTTAACCTCCTGGCAGTTCCATCCCTTTTACAAATGACAGCATATTAGCTGTCTTATCTCTCCAGGATACTGTGGAGCATGCTTGATTAGGAGCTGTCCTCAGGATTGGAGATCAGATGATGGTGGTTGATGGTGCATATCTATTAAAGATGTGCCGTGCACCTTCTTCCTGTCTCATTTTCTTAACAGGGCATGTGGCTGTAGGAAAATTAGGATGGCTAAGGTAGGCAGGCTGCTGTTATGTTAGACTTTTTGCAGGGTCATTAGTTGTTAATAAAAAGACATTTTCATGTTTTTCCCTCAGTGATATGTGCTGAAAACAGACGCAAGTTGACAGTGAAGAAGTTCCACAAGTATGAAGAGGAAATTGATATCCACAATGAGTTCTTCCGGCCCTATGAGTTGAGCAGCTTTGATGAGACCTTCTGCTTGGCAATGACCAACTCTACACGGTATAAGAGAGTGTTTTGTCATTGTCAAGCCTTGAATGGAAGCTGGTTGGGTGTAGATGAAATGTACATTCAATTTATTTGGTTAAATGATCAGGGGGTTGGAGTACCTCTGCCACACGGACAGGCTGAGGGAGCTGGGTTTGTTCAGCCTGGAGAAGGTCCCAGGGAGACCTAATAGCAGCCTCCCAGTACCTGAAGGGGGCTACAAGAAGGATGGAGAGGGAGTGTTTGTAAAGGCCTGCAGTGATATGATAGGGTGAGGAGCAATGGCTGCAAACTAAAGCAGAACAGATTTAGGTTGGATGTTAGGAACAAGTTCTGCACCATGAGGGTAGTGGAACACTGGAACAAGTTGCCCAGGGAGGTAGTTGAGGCCCCATCCCTGGAGATATTCAAAGTGAGGCTGCACAGGGCTCTGAGCAACCTGATCTAGTTGAGGATGCCTCAGCTGACTGCTGACTGGGGGATTGGAGTAGATGACCTTTGGGAGCTCCTTTCCAACCCAGACTATTCTCTGATTCTATGAACTCAGTGTAACTCCACAGGTTTTGTAGGGTGTTTGGTTTGGGGAAGTTTTTGTTTTTTAAGCTTCCAATTTAGCAATCTTAAAACTAAATCACAATGAAGAAGTGAAATGTTACTCTAAAACAATATCTGTAAGATAGCACTGTAAATTTCTGGTCATTTTCCACTGTGGGATGTCAGATGGTTTGAAGGTTTTGAATGGTTTGAAGCCAGAGTAATGAGCTCTGTGGACTCAGGAAGCTACCTTCAAAGCAATTGTTTTCTAATTGCTCAGCTCTCATTTTGCAATTGTTTTCTTCACCAGCTTCTCACAGCTGGCCAGATAGAGGCTTTTGTTGTTGTTGTTGGCAGCAATCAGATGGATAGTCTAAACATAATCTTAATCATGCTTTAGCTAAAGACTTGCAGGCAGATTATGTCTCATGGAGCTTTTTGACCCAATTTGAGTGTTGGCAGCATTTTGAAAACAGTGTAGCAGCTAACAGAGCTTCTTCAGCACAGGAATGGAGCACATTTGCTGGAACCTCCATGCCAAATGGTAATGTTTGCAGCTGTTTTATGGGACCAAATGATGCAATTGAGAGGGATTTTTAGTACCTAAGGGCTTTATATTTACACGAGTTTTAATAATGAAGTTAGAACTCGATATCTGGTTTTGTGTTTTATTTTTTAGTTCAGAGGTAGGTATTAGAGGTGGTTTGTCCAGAAAATGGTAATGTTTTATGTGTGAACTGTGCTTCTGAACATTTTCCCCCCTGTTTTACCCAGAGATTTTATGCCTAAAAATGTGGGGATTGATCCAAGTCCATTTACTGTTCGTAAACCTGATGAAACTGGAAAATCAGTGTTGGGGTAAGTCTGAAACAGGAAATGTTGTCCTGACTTAATAACAGTGAATTTGTAATGCAAATATATGAACTCTGTGCGTGGTGCAGCATATTCTCTGTTACATGGGGAGCAAATCATTGGTGTTAAGCTGCAGAGCTGTACACTTTGAAAATCATCTCTGATTGGAGGTTTTTGTTTGGCACTGGGAATTCATTATTCAGATTGTTTATTTTTGTCTGGCCTCTCCTACTTCTCTAAGTGAAACCCATGAGAAAATTTAACCTAGAAGATGCAGAGGCTGTTAGCACTGGAACATCTCTTCATGCTACTCATACTCCTCTGTCAGAGCTCACAGGAAAACATTATTTTGGTCTTGTTAAAGAAAAAGAATTAATAAATTATAAATAAAACCTGTCCTGAACCAGCAATAAATTACAGGTAAAGTAATATATACCTACCAGATCTTGAAGAGTTCAGCCCAGTGTTAGCCTGCTAAAATACATATGATGTATTTGGAGGTGTTTAAGGCCAGGTTAGATGAGGCTCTAGACAGCCTGATATAGTTGTGAGGTGTCCCTGCCCATGGCAGGGGGCTTGGAACTAGATGATCCTTGAGGTCTCTTCCAACCCTGACTGATTCTGTGATCTCTGAGTTCCCTTCCAACCCGAGCCATTCTATGGTTCTGTGACATAAGGCTTTTTATGTTGACTAAAATTCCTAAAGTGAGAAATAAATGTTGCTGATTAAAAGAACTAAACTGAGAAAAGCAAGGGGGAAAAGAGACACTATGCATAAGATTTGGAGGCCTAATATGGGCCTAATAGTTCCCTTGTTTCATTTCTAGTTTTCTTTCTTTCATTAAGTGAAGAATCAGAGCATTGGTAGAGAAAAGCTGACATAATCCTTCCAGCTCTCCTTTGAATGCTCTGAGATAAGAGATTAAAGAAAAAAAATCAATTGGGGGAATCAAAAGTTAAGCAGCAGTTTCCTTCAGAGGATGCTTAGTTCCCCCAGGAAGATTGTAACCAAATTTAGGGCTTTTAAATGAAATAGTTGTTGCTAATATCTCACTGATCTCATAAGTGCTTACTGTCTTTCATGACAGGAACAAAAGTAACAGAGAAGAAGCTGTGCTGCAGCGCAAAACAGCTGCGAGTGCTCCTCCACCTCCAAGTGAGGAAGCAGTGTCAAGTAGTTCTGAAGATGATTCTGGGACAGACAAAGAAGATGAAGGCACTGTTTCTCAACGTTCAACTCCAGTGAAGGTGACTGACACGGGAGACAATGCAAAAATCACAGAGGTAAGTTGTTGTTGTAGCAGGCAGAAGGTTGATCGTGGGCTTTGAATGCACATTCCCTTAAACCCAAGTAAATGTTCTACAACAGGCAGAAATTGAAACACTGAGATGAAGGGGAAAAGGTTCCAGTAGATTTTTTTTGTGTAGATATTAGTGCAACTGCTCATAAAAGCTTGCTGTTATTCTTGTTCCCAGAATCTCATACTGGTTTTGGTTGAAAGGGACCTATAGAGGTCATCTAGTCGAACCTCCCTGCAGGCAGCAGGGACATCCCCACCTAGGGCAGGTTGCTCATAAACCTAAACAACCTGACCTAGAATGGTGCTAGGCATGGGGTATCTCTCGACTCTCTGGACAGCCTGGGCCAGGGTCTCGCCACTCTCAGTGTCAAACATTTCTTCCTTCTGTCCAGTCTGAATCTCCCTCTCTGAGTTTAAGCCCCTGTCACAACAGGCCCTGCTCAAAAGTCTGTCCCCACCTTTCTTCTAAGTCCTGAAAAGTCACCAAAAGTTCTGCCCAGAGCCTTCTCCAAGCTGACCAACTGCAGCTCCCTCCACCTGTCCTCCCAGCAGAGGTGATCCAGCCCTAGGATTCTTTTAATAGCTGACTGACAGCCCTTGTGCCACATATAAAATAAAACCAATTTTGTTCAGCCTGAAGTTTGTAAATTGTTTCACAATTGCCAGCAGGAAACATGGAAGCAAATGTGGGAGCATGTTCTGAACAAATTTGTTCTGTATCAAGCTTCAGCACGGAACAGAATTTAGTATCTGAAGATAATTAATTCTCCTGACATGTTTTATCTGATGTTATCTTTCAAGACTCTTTTCCTTTACTTGTTGAACAACTTCACACTTTGAATACATAATTTTTGTTGAAAATACCCAGGGCCTGCACAAGCTCAGAGTGCTCTGTGTCTGAGGAACTGCATTGTCTGGGTTAGAAAGAATTCCTTCCTCAAAAGCAAACTTTGCTTTAGCTGTTGTGACAGTAACCTAGGTCTGAATCTTTCTTCTTGTGCTCCAGAATGTAGTGCAGTCAACAAAAGATGTGTATGGAGTCAACCTTTCAGATGGTCCTTCAGAAGATGATCTCACAATATATGCCAGGTGAGAGATCTTTTGCTGATTGCTTGATTGTAGCCCATGATCAGTGACTTCTATAACATGACTCAAAGACTCATTTTTAAATGTAATTTCCTTTCATTTGATGAATTTGGGGGGATAGTTCTTTTACTTTCTTTGATTTATTGTCATGCTTGTCCTAGGTTTGTTCAACTAGGACAAAATCAGCATAAACCAGACAAGAGCAGCCAGCAGTTTTGCTCAAAGCATCATCTGGATAAGGTTATAAATCTGTAAGTATTTTCTTTTTCCTTTTAAGCCTGATTCTTTTTACTTTTGTCATTAGACCTGAGAAGTCATCACAGGAGGTTAGGGGTTGGAATTGGACCTCTGGAGATCCTGAAGTCCAACACCTCTGACATAGCAGGACCATAGAAGCCAGTGCAGGTCACACAGGAGCACATCCAAACAGGGCTTGAAAGTCTCCAGAGAAGAAGATTCCAGAGCATCCCTGGGGAGCCTGCTCCAGTGCTCTGTGGCCCTTGAGAGTCACTTCCATTGCTTTTACTGCGCAAGGGGATTCAATGCATAGCATGGAGAATTAGCTTCCTGCTTCTCCCATGGGACTTTAAACAAGTTACTGGGTTTGGAGTTCTTTTTGGATTAGGTTGGGGAGGGAGTTGGGGTTTTGGGGTTTGTTGTGTTTGGGGGTTTTTAAATTATTTTTGCAGTGCCAAGATTTTTTTTTTTTAATATTCAAAATTCCTAGCAGTCATGAGTTACCACAGCAGAGAGTGCTGAAGCTGCTGAGTTGAAAAGGCAAATTATTCTTGCTGTGATTGCTTTTGAAAGAGAAAGCTTGAAAGGTGTTGGTTGACCTGTGTGCTCATCAAAACAACCTCCAAAGTCCCAACTCAGTCTTTAGTCTGCACTTATCTGGCTTTATTTGTCCTAAGCAAGCTACAAGTGCCCTGTAGCTGTGTTAATGGACATTTCAGGAGCCTCGAGAGAAGTCAGATGAGTGCTGGAGAAAGTAGGGTCAAGTGGGAATTGATTTCTGCTTTGTTTTGTGCACTCATTGCCCATCTGTGTCACTGATGTCAGAGCACCTTATTTTTGCAGTGCTGCTTGGGTGATATGAGCTCAAATATGTGTTCTAGAAATACTGAAGAGTATGGCTTAAATTTAGGAACTCTTGAACATAGATTAGGAAGAAAAAAGAGATACTTCAACAGGGACTGCAGTGAAATAATACTGAAGAGAAGTAGAGAATGTGGAAGGATATTGAAGTTTCTCTCTTTGTTCATAGAAATTCCATGAAGGGAAACAGGGCAAAGTTTGAGTCAGAGCTAAACAGAGCTGGGCTGCTTTTAGCACAATTTATTAGTACATGTGTGAAGAGAGACTTTGAGTTCTTTGCTGTGATTAGCGTTGGCTGACACAGAACAGCTGTTCCTACTTCCCTTGTACTCACTCTGGTGTGGCATAAATAATGCTGTAGAACGACATACTCTCAGTTGCTGCCCTTAGGTGCTACTTATGTATAGGAGCATGAGGAATTTGATTTCCTCCCAAACAGCTTTGATTCACTTTTGGAGAATAACATGAATAGAGTTGTAGGATTAGAATAGCATGAATAGAGTGGTAGGAGTCTCCAGAAGAGAGCTGGCTGGGGACTGAAAGAAGGGAGTCTGTATTGTGATGGTTTGTGAAATGTTCTGCTGAAGTTTGGCAGGTGAAAGGGTTTGCTGGTGTGATTTCAGGCCCAGCGTGACTGGATTTAATGGGACAAGTTGCCAGAATAGCAGAGCCAAGTCTTAACAGCTCCTTGCCACCAAAAGGGGGAGGTCCTGCTCTTTCCCACCTTCCTTATCTGTACTTTTTCAGTTACTTGTGCAGCCTTTGCTACTTGGTACAGTGCTCCATAAATCACTTCTGCCCATCGGTTTGCAGTGAACTAACTCAACATAAACGCCAAATCGTTTCCTCAAACAAAAGCCTGTGAAACATGACAGCAAATCTGTTCTAACACTGTTATGGTTCTGTTACATTTGGGATCTTGTAGGGTTAACAGCCTCTAGCAAAAACCAGAAGGTACTAAACTATGTGGCACTTTAGCCCATCTGCTTTTAGACTTTTGCATGAATATCCTCAGGACCCTTCTTCAACCTGTCCCTCTGTCTTCTTTGTGAAGCCATTAATGTCTTTTCATCAATTTAGAGCTGCTTTCCTCAAATAATCAGGGGAAAAGGTAAATCTATGCTTTTCCTTTCCCAAAAGAAACACAATATTCCTCTTCTTTTTTAATTTCCCCCTTTTTTTCCCCTTTTGAGTTATTTTAATACTTTTTTGTCTTTGTTTGTTTGTTTTGTGGCCTTTAAATTTTGAATGAGTTTGTGGTCAGTGTAAGCCATCCCTTCTTAAAAGATTTATCTTTCTTCAGAGATCACCTTTCTGTATCAGGTGTTCCGACCTTCTCTCATGTTCCTTCTGTCTGCACTGTTAGAGAAGCTGCTTCAAATTTGGTTTGTAAAATGCTCCTTTGGATGTATACCTGTATAAAGAGAGTCTCTTTTTTTCCCTCTAAGCTTTGAAATTGTACAGGCTGCTGGAATTCCAGGTAATTGTAGGACCAGGATGCAGTGCAGGTGTTGCTGCTGGTTGGGTCTGTTACTGGACAGAGAAGTATTCTCGATTTTCATCCCTCCTCACTTACAAAGGATGTGACTGAAACCTTGTTGTATGGAGCTGTTGATGCATAGGGAATAAAAGTTCTGCTGAAGGCCTTGTCAAGAACACAACAAACAATTTAAAGAGATACCATTTGTGAGGGGAGAAAAACCCCAAAACACCCAAACAACAACCACAAACAAACCCCTCTGGATGTGGCAAAGAAGGTCAGATACATTTGCTCAGGATTCAAAGGTGGCAACAGAGTACATTTTGACTCCTCCTTTAGATACACTTTAGAGACTTGAGGAGAACTAATCAATGTTAAAACAAATGTGGTAGCTTTTACTGGTGTCTCCTGTATTTCTGAGAGCTATGCACATCACTGTGCACTTTCCCTTCAAAGTGTGGAACATCCTCTTTGTAACTTAGCTGCATCTTTTTTTACTGCTCTCAGTGAAACCCTAACACCAGGAAGCCTGCTCACAAGTGGGATGAAAATAACCACACTTGGCATGTCAAGGCTGCTGTCCTTCATGATCACAGAATGTTTGGGGTCAGAAAGTACCTCTAAAGGTCATCCAGGATAACCTAGAGCAGGTCACACGGGAACGTGTCCAGGTGGATTTTGAAAGTCTCCAGAGGAGACTTCAAAACTACTTTGGGCAGCCTCCTCCAGGGCTCCATCACCCTCACAGTGAGAAAGTTTTTCCTTATGTTACCATGGAACCTCCTTTGTTCCAACTTGCACTCATTGCCCCTTTTCCTGCCATTGGACATCACTGAGCAGAGCCTGGCCCTGTCCTCTCCACACTGCCTTTCACATCTTTATCAGCATGAATGAGGTCATCCCTCAGGCTCCTCCAGGCTAAAGAGTCCCAGCTCCTCAGCCTGTTCTCAGCAGGGAGATGTTTCACTCCCTTCAGCATTTTTGTGGTTCTGCACTGAACTTTTTCCAACAGTTGCCTGAGGTTCTCCTTCAGCTGAGGGGCCCAAAACTGGACCAAGCATTCCATATGGTGTTTATGCTCCTATCTATGTAATTTTCATTGGGAGGCCACAAAACTACAGGTCTCTAGGGAGATCTGATAGCCAAGTGATAAATAATGTTCTCTCCTTCATGACTCCTTTGTAAGATATGAAACTTATGAAGTTGATAAGATTTTTACATGAATAGTGGCAGAGAAATGGCTTTAATTAAATGACTGGATAATACAAGCACTCTACAAATAGTTAGAGCTTAATACAGGGTTATTAATAAGATCTGGCATGTATGAACATGAAGTTCTTTCAATATATTTTTATCATCTTGAAGCAAGTAGGTGGAAAATTGAGATTTAGTTACTAAATACTCAAAATTAAATACACTTTGCTGCCCTAGTTTCTATTGTGCCTAAGGAAATTGCTTTTGACTCACCAGTGCTTCAGAGATGTCCTGTCTTTAGAAATACATAAATATATTGAGAGATATAAATAGAGAAGGCATCAAGTCAGTGTTGTGGCTTTGTTTTGTTCATTTATTTAGCTGGTCACTTGCTAGTGGACTAGACAGGCCAGCCACATTTGAGTAAGTGACCTCTTTTGGTGTTAGATAATGACATGGGTAAGTTAGTGCAGTATGCTGGTGTCAGGTGCCAAAGCTGGAGGCAGCTGGAACGCTTTAAACTGGGTAAGTATCTGCAGAAGCTGGGGGAGCTTTGACAAGCAACCTACTTTTAAAGCATGAGTGAGTATGAATAGTTTTCTTGCTACCTTGCAGTTGCTTGTGCGGAGCACATTTGATACTGAAGAGTTTGCCTTAGAGCCATAGAATATTAAAAACCAGAAAGGACCCTGGAGGTCATCTGATCCAGTCCCCTACTCAGGAGCAAATTAGATGAGAAAGCTGAGGGCTACATATACCTGAATATCCGTAGGAATGGAGGTTCCACAGCCTCTCTGAGCTACAAGTGATAGGCAACACTCACAGTAGGAAAGAGTTTCCTTGTACTTACCCAGAGCATCCCATGTTGCAGTTTGCATTGCCTCTTTGAAACTTGTCTTTTCAGCACACACACCAAGGAGAGTTTGGCTCCACAGATACCCTCCCATTAGGTAGCTGCAGATGACAATAAGGTCCACTTAGCTTCTCTCTGGGCTGGACAAACCCAGTGCTTGCAGTCTCTCTTTGTATGCCGTGTGCTTCTCCCCTTTAACCGTCTGGGTGACCTTTGCTGGACTCATCCAAATATTTCATTGCTTGTCTTGTGCTAGAGAGCCCAGAAGTGGACACAGTGCTCCAGGTATGAAGTATGTTTGCATACAGGGAAGCAATCACTCTGCTTCACCTGCTGGCTGCACAGTCCTCAACACTTACAGCTGAAACACCAACTTCTGATTGACAGGGGTGCTTAGAAAAGGTGGTGGCATGGATTTTCTCATGGATACTTACAGATTTCTCCTGAGTATGTTTCAAGTTTAGGATTCAAAGACAATATTTATTGCATGAAGCTGTTTGAAAAAAAAATATTGTCATAAAATAGGAGTTGTCCCAAGGTCGAGTGCTATTGCTGGTAATGAGTTGTCTGATTCCTGAAAATTAGATGGAAATTTCTTCATCTGATGAGCACTTTCTACGTGTTGGTTCAGAACCTAATCACTTGCTTGTTGTAATTGGTACTGACTGGATAACTCAAGAAAGCTTTGCTATTATCTGCTGTACTGCATGGCACAGACCTGTGTCAGCTTGACCATAGCAGATCTGAGGGAGGACAAAGAAATGAGGACAGAGTGGAAGTATTCTGTGGTGTGATTAGTGATGACTTTACCTAATTACCCTACTTGGAAAGCTGGGTCTTCTCAGGTCAGTGATAAAAATCTAGGTAAATTAATTATCTGGTGGGGAATTGCCCTTTCATTGGCTCTCATCCATATTTCAAGGAAATTAAACCCTCTTCTCTCTCTCTCTTGGTATGTAAAGTTCAAAATATTTTGCATGTTTCTTTTTGTTTGTTTGTTTTCCTCCAGAATACCCATCTCCTCCTTTTCTCAAGACAACATTTATGAAGTCCAGCCTCCAAGAGCTGATAGGAAATCAGTAGAGATTTTCCATGCCCACATTCAGGCTGGAAGAGGAAACATGCAGCCCCTGGGAAAAGATGACTTCCTCATGTACCGAGAGTACATCAGAAACAGATACATGTGAAACCCAGCCGGGTTCTCCTGCTAAAGCTGCTGTGCTGAGAGGCCATCAGCACATCATTTCAGACGTGCAGTCTGGTTTTGTTGTTTTGCAGTAATAAATTGATTACCAAACATTTCTATTTATTATCCATTCCTATTGTCCACTTGCACCGAGAACGATTTAATGTCTGCTCCCCTGCCGAAGGAGAATATGTGGCTTAAGAGGCTAAGTAAATAATCTGAGCACCTGCAGTCAGTGAAGACTGTGTAGCAGCTTATGACAAAAAGAATATGTTGCATTTGGAGAGGTTTTAATTTCTTACACGGTGATGTTTGCTGATAAAGCTGAAGTGATTCCTACATAAGAATCTCACCCTCTGCTCTGGCGGGACCCCACCTGCAGTACTGCATCCAATTCTGGAGCCCCTATTACAAGATTCTATACTGATTCCATGATTCTATGATTCTTTCTCTTTGTTCAGTGACAGAAAACAACAGATATCTCCAGAGAGGGAGACTCTACAACCTCCCTTGAATGTTTCCAGAGAGAGAGACTCCACAACCTCCCTTGAATATCTCCAGAGAGGGAGACTCCACAGCCTCCCTTCCATCTCTCCAGAGAGGGATACTTCACAGCCTCCCTTCCATCTCTCCAGAGAGGGAGACTTCACAGCCTCCCTTCAGTCTCTCCAGAGAGGGAGACTCCACAGCCTCCCTTGACTATCTCCAGAGAGGGAGACTCCACAACCTCTCTGGAGATACTCAAGACCATCTGGATGTGTTCCAGTGTGATCTGCTCTGGGTGATCCTGCTCTGGTCTAGAACTACTTTTCCCCAAAACTCTCATAACCTTTCCACAGCATGGCCTAAGTGAGCTTTTCCAGGTTTTTTTTTTTTTCCTTTTGCTCTCCCTTCTCTCCCCATAAATCACAGCCCCTCGGCTTAAGAACGAGGGCTGGCAGCTCACCGAGGCAAGGGGGAAAGGGGAAAGGCAAGGCCGGAGCTGCCTGGGAGAGAAGGGTGAGGTGTGTTGGAGCGGCCCAGGTGTGGCCGAGGGCAGAGCCGCAGGGCGGGTGTGGAGCGGCGCGCGGCAGAGGCGCGCGGCAGAGGCGCGCAGCAGCCCGGCGCGCGCGGACCGTTACCCTCACGTTGGCGGGCAGGTGTGCAGGCTGGCGGCGCAGAGCCCGCACCCGGCACGCAGGGGCACACGTGGGCAGGAGCGCCGCCGTGACAGGGAGGAGGCTGCCCGGCGGCACATGGCACACGGGCGGCGAGCCTGCGGCTGGGGCATCCCCTACGGGGGAGCCGCAGCGCTCGCCTGGAGGATGCATGTGCCGAGCGTCGCTCGCCGCTCCAAAGGTCACATTCGTTATGCTCGCTGTGCCAGCGTCCTCATTAACAAGGGTCTCCAGCTGGCCCTGCGCGGCCGCCTCAGCGCATGCCGCTGTAACCGAGCGGTGCTGCCGGCGAGGCCCTCAGGCTCGTCTGCTCCCCGCGGAGGTGAGGGGGACTGCCCTCCGCAGAGCTGACCACCTTGTGGCCCTGCAGGCTCGTGTGTGATGGTGTAGACTGGGCTGTAGGACCAGCAGATTGCTGCCAGGCTCTGCATGGGCAGTATTTGCCCCGAGTTGTCCAGCAGCACCACCATGTTCAACGGCAGTGAGGTTGTGACACAACCAAGAGCATTCCAGTGGCGTCCTGAAGGTTCCCTGGACTGCAGGTGTCTTTTACTGGCTGTAAGAGTATTGATGTTTTTCAACCTGTACTAGGCAAGAATGACTGAAAGGCGAGGCTGTGAATCCTGCCCTTCACTGACTTCATGCTCTGGAAAACAGAAAGTGCAACCAACAAAACCAATTTCCCTCAGAAAGGCCTTTGTGAGGCCTCTTGCCCAGCCAGACTCTGGTGCTCTGGTGGTGTTCTCCATGCACTTCCCTTTCCCGCCTTGGCCTTCCGGCCTGGCCACCTCACAACGATTTCTTTGCTGAGCTCAGCTGTGGACAGAACACAGTAGTCAGGTAAGGAAGCTGCCGTTTCTAGGTGGGGATGTAGGCAGGGAAAAAAATCAACTGCCTGGAGCCCCAGTGCTGTCTGCAGGCAGTGAATTTCAAAGGGGTGGGAGGAAGCCTGCACCCTTGCTTGTATATTGATACAATAAGTGCCCCAGCACCTCTTAGATGTTTAGGTGGTTTATTTTAGTGCCAGTAGGCAACGTGGAGACTTTAATGTTGGTTTTATTGAGCTGGGATTCCTGTTAGGCAGAGTGTGGTTCAGTGATGGCCTCTGGGATAGGGTTGAGGACTCTGCTTCACAGTGCTGGCACTGACTGATTTTACAGGCAAGCAAAAAGTTACTTTCGTAGATAATATTTTGCCACATGGAAAAGAAGGAATCTATGGAAGTGATAACAGTTTCTATAAAGAGGCTGCAAGTGGTCTAAAAAACTAATAAGTGGTCCTTGTGGTCAACAGGGATCCTCTGTGCAGAAACATAAATCAGCTCTCTAGAAGCTGCCTTTGGCGCTGACGGTTGGGATAGAGCAGAGCATCAAACCTGCAGCAATGCTTAGCCCTGCTCTTCTCTACATCTCTGTCAAGTGATGATGAAGCCTTGTGCCCCCCTACCCAGGGTATGCTGGTGAAGTAGGCAGGTGTTGGGACAGACTGATGTGCCTGGGCTGTAAGAGTGCCATGGTCTCACAGTTAGGTTCAAGTGGCTATTGCTGACGGTTGTATATTTAGATGGATGGAGACTCCAGGATGGACTTCTGACTGCCCCTTACCCACCCACTGGCTTCAACACTACAGGAATACTTTATAGTTTGAGTGGAATGAGTCAAGGCTTAGTCTTACCAGGCATAAAATAACTTTCTACTTAAGCAATCAGGAGCTTAACTTGTTCTCAGAGCAAAGTGTTCAAGTTCAGGGAAAGAGGGGGTATATTTTCCTGAAGCAGAGTTTGTTGTGCTAGCACTGGTGCCTGGCCTGCTTAGATAAATCGACTCCCAGTGAAAAGAGAGAAGATAGGATCTGGTCAAGAGTTTGACAAATAATTTCAAGGGATAGAGGCATTGTTGACCTGGCAGCAACCAGACAAAGAGCATTTTGGAAAATGTCAGTAAAACCCAGGATAGAACAGTCCAGCTTAAGGATGAATCATCAAGAGTTGATGACAGAAGTGGCATTTATGTGTAAGCTTACTCAATGAGATTGCTCAGGAAAGCGCTGACTTGCATTTGCTTTGTATTTCAAGTGCTTTGGCTTCCCTTTTGCTTATTTTTGAGCTGAGAATGTACCTCATTTGGAGTGTTTATCCTGCAGAACCTGACACATCACCCAGCACACACCATACAGGGTGCACACAGGCATGAAAATCACCAGAGCATGCAACCTGTCACTGCCCCTGGGTGTTTTCCTCTGAAATGTATCCAGGGAATGGTGCACCTTTAAGAAACACTTGGAGGCATCTCATGCTGTGGTTGTGTCTCCAGCTTAAAGAGGCAAGAGGGCTACACTGTGCAGCCCCCTAAGGTGTTCAATGCAATGCAGAGTGTTGACAACAGCATAATACAACAGGAGCATCAACTCCTCTGCAGCTGTCTAGATGCAGTTGAGGACACAAAAAGACATGATCAGGATTTATTATTTGTATTTATTTCCTCACAGAGGATCAGACACCTGCATTGAAGTGAGAGACTAGATCACAAAAGTCTGATTCTCCAAGCTAGGTGAATGCGTTCAGACACCAGGTGCTGTCCTGGTACTGTAAGCAGAGTGCAGTGGCATCCCTAGACATGGGGCATGATTGCCCCTGAAGGCAGTCAAGGAAGGTGCAGTCAGCACCACTGGAGCCAGGAATGATTTATGGGCTTGCAGTGATCTAACAAATGACCAGAATCAGCACTTACTAAGTTTATTCAGCATCTTTTGAAGAGAGCTGCCCTATTGCTGCCTTTCCTTTTTTCCCACAGACCTGGAAATAATAACCTTTATTTAAGTGCTTATATTCAGCCATATCAGCACTGCATGTCCCAGCATTAAGGCTTTGAAAGGGATATTTGATCTGAGATGATTATTTGCTAAGCTATCAGGTTCAAAAGTAGACTTTTTGGAAATAGCCATGACCAGAGCTGTTTTTTTTTAAGTGACCTGCAAACAGCTTTTTAAAACTCAGCAGCTTTGCCTTTTCACTGTACCCTGCCTCATAGTCATGGGGAACTGATTTCATTTCTGTGTGTGTCCTCAGTTCTTGCTGCCCAGCAAATTAATGATTTGGAGTTTTCAAGTGTCCCATCTGTGTGCTTGCAAGGCAATGATGATATTATAAACTTCATCGCGATGGCTACAGCTGGATTTCCCTTTTAAATCTTGCATGGGCTGACAGTCAAGTGCTCCAAAAATAAAATAAAGAGTATTTGGTTGTATTTTGGTGCTAAAAATAAGTGGGTGTTTAATGAAAGGCATCACAGGTAGCATTAAATTAATGCTAAATTGTGATTAAAATGCATCCCTAAATTCTTCAGCTTGGATTTTCTTTTTTTTTTGGTGACTCATCCAGTGCCTTTGTCTCTGTATCCAGATATTTTTGGAGCATGGATTAATTCCAGGGCAAGAGAGGTAACAGCAGGTTGGGGAAGCAACCAAAATAAAAGCAAGTTTATGTCAGCTGCTTCAACGAAGATGGTGCCATAATTTTTGCCTCAGCTCCTTGACTCCGTGCTCTAACAAGATGAGAGCGTAGCAGCCACGGCTGGGACAAGCTGGTATTTCACATGTGCTTTCACATGTAATTTTTAACTCAGCCTGCTTTTACAAAAGAAAATAGGTTAGAAGAGAAGCCCAAAAATCTGCTCTGATGTCAGCCTCTGCTGCACAGGCTTAAGGCAACAGTGTGTGTTCCCATAGCAACAGGAAGAATTAAGTTAATGGTATTATTAAGCCTTATTTATATGCACACACACTCACACACCTGCACATTGTGCACACACAGGGGAAAGGAAAACAAGCAAGCCCTCATCTTCAAGAAGATCCCTGCAAGAAGTCACTCCTGTGCATGAGGTTCATGATTACCACAAGAGATGAGTCCTGCCCAATCCAAAGCCTAGACGTAATAGTCATAGAATCACAGAATACCAGGTCAGAAAGGGACCTCAAGGTCCCACCTTTCTATGTAGTGGTGTAGTTCACATGAATCACAGGATTAACCAGATTGGAAAAGGCCTCTAGCATCATTGAGTCCAACCTGTTACCCATCCCTTCTAATTAACTAAGCCATGGCACTAAGTGACTCATCCAGCCTCCTCTTAAACACCTCCAAGGATGGGGACTCCACCACCTCCCTGGACAGCCAATCACTCTTGCTGTGTAGAACTTCATCCTAACATCCAGCCTAAACTTACCAGGATGGCCTCTCCCCAATAAAACACATTGTGGGGAGAGAGGTTGGGAGCTTTCTTTAACATTTCTGGAACTGTATGTGCAAGAGCATCCATAGAATTATCTGAATGGTGTCCGGGTGGCATCAACATTTCCAGCCTCGAGCTCAGCTTCCCAGTCATTGCATTGTACTTTGGAAAAGCAGCTGTTTCAGAGCCCTAAATATACATCTGGGTGCTTGGCATTGCATTCTGTTTGCACAACGTAAATGTCAACAGGACCTGACCAGGGGTACCTAGGCAACAGCTAATTTTGAGGTCAGTGATTAACTCTTCTTTGTCAGAACGTGATTTAGCATCAAATTATCTCTGGCTGAATATAGCACTTTCTGGATTAAAAAAAAAAAAAAAAAAAGGCCTCGTTGCTATTTTTAGCCACTGAAAACCACTATCTCTGGTGGCAAGTGATACTTCCTGCATTTTCTCCTCGTTGAAATGCAGATGCCCATGGAGGGGGGCAGTCCCTTAGGCAGGCTGTCCCCCGACTCCAGGATTCCCAAGGTGAGGAACTGGAGGCTCAGCTCACCTGCCCTGCATCGTGCTGCTGTGTGTGTGGCCACAGCAGGAAGCAATTGATTTTCATTTTTTTATGGCACATATACACACTTCCTTGATTAGATAAAAAGTGGATGCTACCAATTAGCACATACATCAACACCTTGGGAAAGTATTGACACTCCA
This sequence comes from Psilopogon haemacephalus, assembly GCA_013396835.1. Taxonomy (NCBI): domain Eukaryota; kingdom Metazoa; phylum Chordata; class Aves; order Piciformes; family Megalaimidae; genus Psilopogon; species Psilopogon haemacephalus. The sequence goes on along the minus strand of VWZI01017528.1, from coordinate 1,225,994 downwards.
CTTGCCTTTTATGCCTTCCCTCCCTCCCCAGAGCACTTTGCTGCCTCTTCAAATTCCCTCATTTTTTTTCATCAGCTTCTAGCTAGTGACACACCCCTTCAGCCTGAGTGCAAAGCTCTCTATATTCCAGCACTGGGTTTGAAGCCCATTCTGCTGTCTCACAGGGCTCTTTGGAAATAATAGTGAGAGCCTGACCATGTGTATTAAAAGGCCACTCTGGTGGTCACCTCAGGAAGCAGGCAGAGATGAAGCAATTGTCCATCTGCCTGGAAAACTACTCCTCTGTGATACACATCAGGATGAGCTTTTTTCCCCAGGGAGCCCAGATGGTTATATCCCAGATGGATATTGCACCTCTGGGCCCTGCCCCTGCACTTGCTGCTGCTGAGCTGAGTGTGTGCTTCCCTGCAGGGTCAGGAAGAGGGATTGTTTTTTTCCAGTGTTTCCTGCTCTTTTGGGAGATGTAACCCCTATACTCTGTCCTGTGATGCTAACACCTTCAACTTTGCCACCCTTTACTTTTGGTTTATTTTTATATTAAAGCTGATACCATTATTAAAAAAAAGCAGAAGAAAAAGTTTTCTGAGAATTTACATTTCTGGTTTACTGCCACAGCTAAATAATCATCAATTTGCTTCTTGCTGGCAGGGACCCAGGCTGCTGAGCAATAACAGGCTTGTTTTGAAGATGCTTTAATTTGTTCTCTCAGAAGAAATGTCTTTGCTAAGTGTTGCCAAGCTGTCACATAAAGAAATACAAAACTATATTCGTATCTGGAAGGCTGGGATACAATATGCAAGGTACTAAGATAGAGGGCTGTGTCTGGACAAACATTCTCTCCTATATTTTAGGAAAATTAATGACTAAGCCTTGCTCAGTTCTCTAAAAGCAAGGACACGGCTACCAGGTTTTGGGAGAGAGTTCAAGTGCAGACCCATCCCAGTCAGAGGTGCAGCTCTGCTTCCTCAGCACATCCCTCTGGCCAGCTTATTTCCTTGGAATCCTCTTCTGAGTTCTACCTGCTCAAGGGACCCTCAGCATTGGCAGTCTTGACTTAGAAATAGATTTTTGGGTTATTTTGTGAAAGGAACATATCTTACTGTTGCACTGCAAGCCCTTTGCAGGGACTGGCCTGCAGAGCTAGTGCTGTGTTGTGAGCAGTGAAAGTGCTTCTGGGTGATGATGGGGCTGGCTTCTTGCAATTTCTGAGTGAGCAATTTCAGAGAGGAAGATGGGCACAGTGCTTTTTCCACAGTGAAATTTATTTTTAGCTTTCATTCTAGTATCTGAGGGGAATAAATTGCTCTCAAAATTGCTATTAACTTGAGTGAAAAAAAAAAAAATCCATCTCCAGCCTCCTGTGTAGTTACTAGTCAGCGACTTATAGATCAGGTGAAACAGCAAAAATGTTGCGAAAGAAATTTGTAGCTCTCTTAACAAAGTTGAAAAAAAAAACAACACATTGGTTAGGTGAAGTCAGGGCTTCCTCCCTCAGATGTGCAGGCTAAAAGCCCTTAAACAATTTAAAGGCTTGTTTGAAGCCATTTAGAGGCTTGAGCAAAAAGGGGTTTAGGCAAGTTTAAAAGAATGAAAACAATAAAAGAACTTGTTCCCTTGTCCCTGATGACACATCTAGCAGCGAATGACCTCTGCTGCTGCCTATTGCTTTCTGTCAACAGAACCAGCAGGGCAAGGAAGGGAGAGTGACAAAAAAACATCTATTTAGCTTCACTGTGTTCATCACTAATCTCTAGAAAGTGGACCAGAGGCTATCTTTTTATGGTATGAAATGACTGTGCAAGCTGTCCAAGTCCACGTGCAGCTCTCATAGCTTCCAAGCACTGCTGGCAAGCACTGTTCCTTCAGAAGCTGAGCCAGGTCCTCTGGTTTAGTTGAGCTAGTTGGTGGCAGTGGGCTGACAGATGTGCAGACTGCTAAGCAGAGGGAAAAGTTCTTTACTGTGAGGGTGCTGAGACACTGGAACAGGTTCTCCTGTGGATGCCTCATCCCTGGAATTGCTTAACACCAGACTGGTTGAGGCTCTGAACAACCTGGTCTAGTAGAAGGGGTTCCTGCCCATGGCAGGGAGGCTGAGACTCAATCCTTAAGGTCCCTTCCAGCTCAATCTATTCTATAATGTTCTGATGATTATGTGCAGATCTCTNCACTCAGCAGAGACCTCTCTCAGGGTAGAGTCCCTGCCTGACTAAGCTTAAGAAGTCAAAGATGCATCAAAAACTGACCCAATCTGAAGTAGGATGAGAAGGACTCATAACCCTAAATGGATCACTAAGTGTTTAAAGCATCTCTTGATGCCAGCTGCATAGAAGGCTCTGAAATGTCAGTGCTGGTTAGCTCACCATCTGTGTTACCCCTCTCTCTCTTCCCCTCCTCCTGCCTTTCTTCAGGCTGCCAGAAGAAAAAATGACTCTTCAATATTTTCAGCCTGTTACTGGAAAGATATATATTTGAAATGCTTTTTCTTTTTTGTTCCAACTCATGGTATGTAAAGCACATTTAATAATGCTTCACATCTACTCAGCCTACTCATTGATCATTAAAGAGCACCCACCATCAAAATAATCCATACTTAACCAAAATGAAGTAATCACATATTGAAATTACAACCTGATATTGCTTGGCTCTTGGAACAGATGGATGAGCCAAGCAGAGGGCTTTTAGATAATTTATTTCAGTAACTTTAATTTTTTTTTTTTTTTGTTGCTGCTTAAGTTTTGGGAATGTGATGAGCTAATTACTGAGTTGTTTCAGTACGCTGTGCTTCAGTATGCACTGCTGAAACAGAGCTTTTTGTTCTCCTGTGTGGTCTGTGGATCCAGGAGCAGCTGGGAAGCCGAGGTGGCAGCATCTTGTTGGCAATGCAGGAGGTCCAGCTAGACTTCTCCCTTATGGTGCTGTGGTACATGAGTGGGGCTGGCAGATATCAGCTTTATCTGCTCTTCAAACTCTCTTTTCCCCACAACCAGTTAAATGAAGAGAAGTCCAGATGGCTCCCCTTTTAGTGGAATGCCTGTTCCAAGGAGGTGTGCTGAGAAGATGCAAGGTTTTTAAGGATAGCCCTGGGAATACAAACAGTTCTCAAGGAGATGTAAGCATTTTAGTAAAGGTGGAGTTGGTCACTGCCCCTGCCCTTTGGTACTCAACAATGTGAGGGAGATGAGGATGACACAGACTGCTGCTGACTGATCTCAGTGAGAACCTGACAAAGACTTTGAGAGAACCTACACGGGTTCTCTTCTGACATTTGTGTTTCGGAAATCCTGGGAAGCAATAACTTCAGAGATACAAAGTGTCCTCACCTCGTCCTGAGAATACTGTCTAGCCTGCAGGAGGACAGGGATGCAGATGGATGTAATGAACGGGGATGGATGTAATGGATGCTGACACCTCTAATTCTGATGTGCCCACCTTTCCCCATGGCATGTCCTTAATGGCTATTTCATTTGCACTGTCCAAGGCACTAAACACGCTTTTATTCCAATGAATTTTTCACCATAGTGTCTAAATGTGTTGTGTGCTGTTCCCATAACCAGCAGGTCTTTCTTTTCCCACATGGTTCTGATCGGCAGCTACAGAACAAACACATGCTGCCTTAGGATGGGAGTGGGGCACGAGGCACCCTGTGGCTTGTCTCCTCAGTCCTAGAAAAGACGCGTTGCTGCAGATGGCAGCTACCTGCTGGGCCACGTTTGTCTGAGTGAGTTTGGCAGGGACTGGCCTGAGGCAGGCGTCATTTGCTTCATCGGGTCCTGTGCTTCAGAAGGGAAATAAATCTGCTGCGGGTTCATTGCGAGACAGCGAGGGTGAGACCAGGTCGTTTTTCTGCTCCTGCAATTGGGTCTTCTCTGGTTTTACCTCATCGTTTTGGGGGAACTCAGGACATCGTGCGGTGCTCTGAGTGGTAAACAACTTGTTCAGCCAGCGCAAGTAAGTGCCTAGAGAGATCAGGCACGGAGCAGGCTCTTCTCAGCGATCGGTAGCGCTGCTCGGGCACGTTTACCTTGGGCGGTGCACAAATCAACCCGAGGGGCTCCGAGCCGTTACCGCCAGTGTTGCACCAACACCGAACTTGTCTTTTCTTCCCCACGAACCCGTCAGAACGGGAAAACCTGCTCGGAGCGGCGGGAGAGGAGAGCGGGATGGAGCAGCGCTGCTCCGGCTACCGGCTGCTAGGAGCCTTCGCTCCCTCCTCAGCTCAGGTCCCCTGAGCAAACCTCCGGCCCGAGCAGGAGCCGGGCGGGGAGCGACGCCGGTAATGCTCCTCCTGCCTCAGAAGCCTTCGCTCTGACCCCACTGCCCGTCTTACACCCCGCACCGCAGCTGCTACCGTCCGTCCCCCCTCTCCAGCTTCCCCG
>VWZI01017528.1:1205952-1221570 GCA_013396835.1 Psilopogon haemacephalus | reverse complement strand
GCCCGGCATGCGCGCCCCCGCCGCCTCCGCTCGCCCAGCGCCTGTGCCCTCGCACCGCCGCGATGCAGGCAGCGACCGGCCTCAACCAGAGCGCAGCGGCCGCCCCCCGGTTGCCGGACGCCGCTGGCGGCGGCGGCAACGCCTCGCTGGAGCTGTCGTCGCGGCCCCCCACGCCCGCTGCCCTAAACCCCTGGGATGTGATGCTCTGCGTCTCCGGCACGGCCATCGCCTGTGAGAACGCTCTGGTGGTGGCCATCATCTGCTACTCGCCCGCCCTGCGCACACCTATGTTCGTGCTGGTGGGCAGCCTGGCCACGGCTGACCTCCTGGCCGGGCTCGGCCTCATCCTCAACTTCGTTTTCCAGTACGTGATCCGCTCCGAGACGGTCAGCCTGCTGACGGTGGGCTTCCTCGTCGCCTCCTTCGCCGCCTCCGTGAGTAGCTTGCTAGCCATCACGGTGGATCGCTACCTTTCCCTCTACAACGCCCTCACCTACTACTCGGAGAGGACAGTGCTCTGCATCCACACCATGCTGGCGGGTGCCTGGGGGGTGTCCCTCTGCCTGGGGCTGCTCCCCGTCCTGGGCTGGAACTGCCTGCATGACCACGCTGCCTGTAGCGTCGTCAGACCCTTGACCAAGAGCAACGTGACGCTGCTGTCCGCCTCTTTTTTCCTCATTTTCCTCATCATGCTTCATCTCTACATTGAGATCTGCAAGATTGTTTGCAGGCATGCCCACCAGATAGCTCTCCAGCAGCACTTTCTGACTGCTTCACACTATGTGGCCACCAAAAAAGGAGTCTCCACCCTCGCTATAATACTCGGGACTTTTGGAGCCAGCTGGCTGCCTTTCGCCATCTACTGTGTAGTGGGGGATCCTGACTACCCTTCCGTCTACACCTACGCCACGCTGCTCCCCGCGACCTACAACTCCATGATCAACCCCATCATTTACGCCTACAGGAACCAGGAGATCCAGAGGTCCATGTGGGTGCTCTTCTGCGGCTGCTTTCAAGCTAAAGTGTCCTTCCGCTCCCGGTCCCCCAGCGATGTCTGAGCGACTTTTCTCTCTCTTGTACCACACCGAGTGACAGTCTTACCCCGTGAACTATTTAACAGTGCCTGCCCTAAACTTCAAACCGCATCGTGAGGTCATTGGAAACATGCTTAAGTATTAGCACTTTACACATGTTTGTGTCTCTGAGAGTGGTTCGGGGTGCGGAGTTTTTGGGTGCCGTGACGAAAGCCCCAGGTGTTTGTAAATACATTTGCACATCACCTTTGTCAAGTGAGGACATTCCGACACCGCTTCGTTCTAGCACCTTATTTCTAGCTGCTGACCTGCCAAAACAGTGTTGCCTTCCTGAAGGGCAGAGAGAAAGGAAGCTGTGTTTGTGTCGTGGTTGTAGGTGTGTGTGTGTGGGTGTGTGTCGGGGGGGGTGGGAATCTGTGTGTGCGTCCAGACTTCGTTGCACAACGTTCATAAGTTATGACATTTTGTATACAAATAAAAAGAAGTCGACATCTCCTATCACTTGGTGTCTTTTGAAGCCCGTGGAAATAAGAGGAGCTGGCAGGGTTTGCCGGCTGGGCAAAGTCCCTTTGTTTACTTTTGAAAGCTCTCCATGTAATTCTGCCCGAAGAGATCATCATTCGCTATGGAGATGAAACACTGCACCAAGAAAGGCACCTTCCTGCTTACTTGTTTGTTTGGTCTCTTCTTTAGTCTGGCAAAGAGAGAGCAACAAAGAGCACAAACTCTTTATTATCCTTCAGCAACCAAAGAAACAAAAAGCCCAGTCAAATAGGCTGCTCTTTAGAATTGTTCTTCAGGTTTCCGGTAGCTCTGCTCTCTGAGTTGTAAGTTAGACCTCAATGATAAAAAAGTTATCAGACTGTGGGGGAAAATCCAATTCTAAGCTGGGCTCTTTTAATCCACTGAAAGGGACAAAGAGGGGAAAAGAGAGGAAAAAAAATCACATTCTTCTCTCCTAAAAGCCTGTAAAATGCCACAATAAATTGCCTTTCTTTATCATCCAGAGCTCTGAGAACAACCTCAATTGTTTCTCCTCCTCCTTTCCTCCCCCCCCTTTTCCTTTTGACTGCACTCTGAAGAAAAATCATTTAAGTGCATCTTTGCTATCTGCCTGTCTTGGAGCAGTGTACAGTTTTCTGATGGTCCCGTGGCTTAGTGGCTTCAAAGAGCCCATCAAAGGTCAATGTTGACCAGAGCTCAGAAACAATTCTTCTCTCAGGTTCTAGTTCACCAATGACTGATTTATCCAGGGCAATAACACAGGCAGCAGATTTCAGCAGCAGTGCTGCTGCTTATTTATTTATAGTTAGGCTACATTTACATCCTGGTTGCACTATAGCTTATCACTGTCTTCAATTTGTGTATAAGTGCCGTAGCAGATAACTTCTATGTGCACAATACTATATATAAAGTTTGGGCTAATGTGTTTTCCAGCTTCTGACAGGGCAGTGCATCAAGGGTTTGCTTGCTGGAACAGCTGAGGTCACCAGGATCCAGCAGCAAAGCTGAGCAAGGCTGTGAATCAGTGGTGCTGTGTTCATGTGAGCGCAAGGACTCTGAAAAACAGTTATCATTTCATTGCTAATACAAAAATCTTTCATTTAAGACCCTCGGTGTATTCCAGACTCTGCTAGCCCTAACATTTTTGTCAGTTGAGTCACAAGCATGACACTGTGATGGGTGAATAGCGTCAGGCACACAACTGGTCAGCTGCAGCCGTGTTACAAATATGACTTAAACAAGATCTTATGAGAGGTCAAAACACTGCTCAAGTAGAAAGCTCTGAAGTTGCTAGTGAGAAAAACTTCTCCATCCCTCCTTTTCAAGCCCATATCTCATCCACTACATCTCTAGCAAAGCCTGCCCTCCAGCTCTGGCTGAGTGTACACAGATGGCTAAACTCCTTTCCCCCTGCAGAGCCAGGGGTCAAATTGCTGGCTGGAGCATCCTGGCCCTGATCCTAGTAAGCTGTAGAGACTCAGCCACAGATGCTGCATCACCCACAGTAGTGACTGTTGAGGGACGAGACCAGCGAGTGCCTCAAACTGGTCAAATCTGGCACAACTTTCTGGGAAACTGGAAAACTTAACCATCTGCTGGGCTTTAGTCTCATAAATCTTTGGCACTGCTGTGAGGACCCTAGAGCAGGGTTGCCATCAGTTCCCTTGCTGTTTTCTGCAGGCAGGGCTCCAGGTTGGGATGCAGGGAGCCATGTGCAGGCTTTGAAGGCCAGTACTGGCCCTAAGAACACCAAAGAGAAGTTTCTTGTGTGTTTTTAGATCCTGAAGTGAGAGACCAAATCTGCTACTGACTGAATCATCTACAGCCCAGGGAGGTTGTGGCTGCTCCCTCCCCGGAGGTGTTCAAGGCCGGGCTGGATGAGGCCTTGAGCCACCTGTTCTAGTGGGAGGTGTCCTCACCCATGGTGGGGGTTTGGAATAATTAAATGATTTGTGGAAGGCAAAAATTCCTGGAGCTCCTGGGGTGCATTAAGAAAAGTGTATCCAGCAGATCAAGGGAGGTCCTCCTCTACTCTGCCCTGCTGAGACCTCGTCTTGAGTACTGCCTTCAGTTTTGGGCTCCCTAGTTGAAGAGAGACAGGGAACTGCTGGAGAGCGTCCAGCAGAGGGAGCACTGCCTGAGGAGGAGAGGCTGAGGGACCTGGGGCTGCTTAGTCTGGAGAAGAGAAGACTGAGAGGGGATTGAATAAGTGTTTCTAAATATCTGAGTGCTGAAGATCGGGGGCGGGACGGAGACGGACGATGACGACGACGGACAGGCTCTGCACACTTGCTTCCTGGGGTAGGGCAAGGAGCAGTGGATGGAAGCTGCAGCACAGGAGATTGCAGCTCAACACAAGGGGGACCTTCTTGACTGTAAGGGTCCCAGAGCACTGGCACAGGCTCCCCAAAGAGGTTGCCCTGACCCCTCCCACAGCCCTGATGGGGAGTCAGCTGGAGGCACAAGCAGGTACTGTGCCTGCTCTTGTGTTTCTAGAAGTCAGTAGGAACTTCACCTATACAGAGCCCACAGAACTGCAGCAGAAACTGCTATTATTAGCGCTGCTGAGTACTCACCTTTCCCTGTCCCTGTGGGCACACTGTGGACATGCATATGTTCAGTGTTTTTGGTGTTGTTAGGTCAGTGGTGTGGTCTCTGAGGTGGAGAAGGCACACACTGAGTTAGAGGCCAGGCTCAGGCTCAGTGTTTGGTGATGCCATATGATCTATAGCCTTTACTGAAAGCAGAAATGAGATTTCCTTCCTTACCACCCTTACAAATTCTTTGGCTTGTTCTGAAATAAGCCAAAGCTGAAATCCTGTCAGGCTTGATCTGGAGAGCTCCCAGCCTGTTCCCACTGAACCCAGTGATGCTCTATTGCACACCAGCCCAGATAATGACAGTATCTCATTAAAAACAATTACCATTTTCAGGCAGGAAGTCCTTGGCCTCAGCTCCAATTTCGATGAGAAACTAATGGTTTATTGCTAACCTCAAAAATCTCACGGGCCTTCCAGTGCCCTGCTGGCAATTTGGCTTGCATGAAGTGCCTCTTTCTGCCATTAGCTCCCTCATTTTGGTGGGAGCAATTACAAGAGGAACACAGCTTTGGTGAGGAAGACCTGGGCTCAAAAGTCCCCCACCACACATTGCTTGGTTTTCTGTGTGGTGGCAAGGGCAGAAAACAAGCCTGACCCTGCGGGCTGCTTTGTGTGAGTCACTGGGTATTAAAAAGCCAGCTGGATTCAAAATCACAGGTCAAATAAAACCTCTGTATTTAGCTAAGCAAACAAAGGGGACAAAACACTTTTAAGCCGGGAAAGTGAGCCTGTACATATTTTTATCAATGTAATGATCCGCAGGTACTAAGTAACACCCAGCAAAGCACTGGAAGTTCTGAATCTCCATTCTGCTGCTCGCCTTTGGAATTATTTTAATGAGGTTAAAATTAATTTCTGATAGTTCAGCTGCTCCTAAGCTCTCCAGCTGGCTTTTGTGGTAGTGCATTTACAAAGGGGGAAAAGATGCAAAAGGAGAATAAAAAAAACCCCAAAAAACAACAAAACCCAAACACTCAGGTTTCCTCCTTCTTGCTGCTTCATGACGGAGATGTGAAACTCAGGGGGTCAAGGACTGGCTGTGCAGATGCAATGAGATTCATAACCCAGCTGCTGCAGAGGAGCTGCTTTTCCCCACCAACTCAGAGAGGACTGAAGAGCTCTGTGTCCTTATCCTTGTGTTTCCCATGTGGCTCCAATCGGTAGGAAAGCACAAGAACACCCTGTGGGATGCAGATGATACAAGTGTTAACCCGCAGCAGGGAACAAGGAGGAACTTCTTGACTGTGAGGGTCCCAGAGCACTGGCACAGGCTGCCCAGAGAGGTTGTGGAGTCTCCGTCTCTGGAGCCTTTCAAGGCCTGTCTGGATGTGTTCCTGTGTGACCTGAGCTAGATTGTCTAGTCCTCCTCTGGCAGTGGGGTAGATTCAATGATCCTTTTGGGTCACTTCCAACCCCTGACATCCTGTGAGCCTGTGATCCTGTGTTTTGTCTCTGCACTAGCCACTGTTTCCTCAGCCTGAAATTTGCTCCAGCAGAGGATGGAGCTGAGCCCAGGACACTGGCAGAGGCTCTTTGTATGCAGTGGAAGTTCAGCAGCACTGCTGAAAGCTCCTCCCTAGCATGGAGTATTTTGGTTCAATGATGCAGGGAGGGTGATGGTGGTGGTGGGTGAGCTGGACATGATACTTCCAGCTAAATGGAGTCAGGAGAAGGTGAATCAAGAAAGGAAAGAAACTGAGATCTCAGGAAATATTTTCATTTTTTTTCCCTGGTACTCTCTGTGTAGGTCCTGGCTGGTTAAAAAAAGTTATTTTCCCAAGGCAGGAGTTTCTCCAAGTGGCCTGCTTGTGGGGTGGCTGCTTCAGTTTGGAGCTTAATTGAAAGACTGAGTTTGGTTGGTTGGTTGGTTGGTTGGTTGGTGGGGTTTTGGTTTGTTTGTTGGGTTTTTTTTGTTTGTTGGTTTGGTTTTGGTTTTTTTATATGTGTGTGTGGTTTTTGGGCTTTTTTGGGTGGCTTTTGGTTTTGTTTTGTTTCATGTTGTTTTTGTGTGTGGTTTTAGGGTTTTTGGTTTGGTTAGGTTTTGTTTTGTTTTTTGGTGAAGGTTTGGAGTTTTAACAATTACCTCGAACCTCCTGACTTCCTTGAGATTAGACATATTTCATGTGCATCAGTGCTCATTTTCTCATTGACAAGCTGATGGTGTGCAGGTGAACAATTACATTTCAAACCAAGGCAGAAGGGAAGGTTCTGAAGACCTTCTCCAAGACGCAGCTGGTTTAAATAAAGGTTGAGTCTCCTATAAAATGTAATTAGATTTTATGACACACTTGGAGTGGCTGAATGATGATTATTGTTTTAATCAGTGGCACGTTATCCTTTGCATCACGGTGAGGTGAGGTGATTGCATACCTGCAGGCAGATGCCATTTGTCACTTCCAGTTGTTGATGCTTTTTATAGAAAGAAGTGCACCTAGGTAGTATGAGGCTGCTGTCCAAAGAGGCCTCTGCCATTGGCAATTGAATGTATCATCAGTGAATATGGGGAGCCTGCTGCTTCCCAATGTCAGTCTCTGACTTGTGATACTGTGCTAATTTTCCTTAACCAACAGGAAGCTGGATTTATATTTTTTTTCCTGAAGCATTTACCATTTTTTGTAAGCAGTGATGTGCTCTGTTTTAAATGTCATTGCACAGTGGCAGAACAGGAAAAATGGGAAACAAATAGGAGAAGGGCTCCACCTCCCTGCACTCTTGCTGTTCTATAAACGGCTCGAAGACAATGACCAATTTGATTAAATTGTGAAAATCAACCTGAGAGAAAGTCAGGGTTTGGGGATGAAGTGTGATCAGTGCAGCAAGTGTAAACTCAAGAATTAGCAGCTCCCCACCTTGGCCTGGCTGAAGATGGACTCCATTCTCCCAGGGATCTGAGCTGCTCCATGGCAGAGAGAGTTAAGTGGCAGGCAGGCATTTGCAGAGCAATCCATGCTATGAGCCTTTGCTCCTAACAGACCCTTTGGTGGAGGTAGAGGCTCCTTCTCTGCAGCAGTGCTTCTGGTGATGACTCCCCTGTAATATGGACACACAAGCCTGGCTGCCTGGCTGTGGGCAGAAGCAACAGGGGAGAGGACAAACTGGGCAAAGCAGGGAGAGCAACACAGCTCAGGGCAACTGCAGCAGCCAGCTCCACTACAAGCAGTTCCTCAGTGCCTGTCTTGCTGCCTCTCAGAGGGGCTCCATTTGTGCCCTGTAACTTGCTGGCTTTCTTAATCAGAAGCTGAGACAGAGAAATCCACATTTTATGTCCTTGAGTGTATCACCCACGGGCAATAAAAACATCTTTTAAACGACCTAAGCCAGTTTCTACATCATTTTGCCTTTGCTCCATTCCCAAATGCTTTAACATCATGTTTACAACTTTGTCTGTCCTGGTCTCACCTCTCTTTGCTGCCACATAGAAAAGAAGTTACTGTTCCTGCTTCTTAAGATTGCTCTCAAGTGACCTCTCTTTAAAATTGATAGTCCTGCATAAATCCATAGCCACGATCTCTCAGCTGTTCCAGCACTCTGGGCCATCGATCCGCTGCGGTCTGCTCTGGTTAACAGACCTGTCCCCCCACTTCACCCCTGCAAAAGCAGAGAAGAAAGAAGAAAGATGGTTTGGTGCATCTTCCCAGCAAGCTGTGTGTCTCAGGAGCTGCTTACACACTTCATATCGTTAGCCACCTTCATGAACGACCTGGGTAAAGGGATAGATTGAGCTGGGCAGAGAAGAACTGAATGACGTTCAACAGGGGCAAGTGCAGAGTCCTGCACCTGAAGAGAAGCGACCCCATGCCACCATTCATGAAGGCTCAAGGGAGCTCCTGCAGCGTGTGACATCTGCTGTTAAAAGAGAGGAAAATATCTTGTATCTGGCATCTGTGGCCAGAATGCTGGGAGAAGGAATGATGAGCTTAAATGGCAGCAAGGAAGAGTCAGGCTTGACCCTGGAAAACTGCCAGAAATAAAGGAGCACTAAACCAATCTGTGTAGGGAGGCTGTGGGGACCTCCATCACTGGAAAACTCTTGTAGCAAATTGAAAACGCCCACCAGGAACAATCCAGGGAGGAGGAGTCTCTCTCCAGACTGAGCAACAGGCTGAATAAACTCATGAGGCCTCCCCCACCACGATTTTGGTGCTGCTACAGTCACAAGGACTTCTTTAATTTGCTGTTTGCAAATCCTTGAGGAGCAGGTAGTCAGATACTTCAGCTGTGCAGTTCTCTCCTTCAGTCTAGGCCAGATTTGTGATGACTTTGCTGTGTATTGGCAGCCTCCTAGGGCCAGCAATTCTTCCCCAGTTCTTCAATTCATACAGTGTTTGGGCACAGGCAGAGTTGTTTATGGATAAATACAGCAGGATTTTCTTCCCCAAAAAAATATTTCCTGCAGCATGACAGCATCTTCTTAATCAAGCACTGAACTCTGGGCTTACCCAGGTGTGCATATAGACATCTTCTTTAAATCAAACTTTCTTCTGCTGGATTTCCTTGTGGTGCAAATCCACTGCTAGGAGGGAGCGTTACAAATCATCCCTCACCGCAGGAGGTGCTTTGGGACATTTCCTGTAATGATTGCACCCAGCTGACCTCCAAGTTGTTATAGAGAAGCCACTGAAGCTGCCTGAGGACAGATGTACCTGCAGGTACAAGCTGAAGCACTCTCTCTTTGAGATACTGTGCACAAAGATGGAGCAGCTCATCTTTCCTCTTCAGCTCTAGCTCTGCTTCGAAAGTGGTGACAAACAAATAGCAGTCCAGCAAAGATGTCCCAAGGGAAGTGATTTCCATGGACATGTTCTTTATCTACAACTGATGGAAGGAAAAGGTTATTGAATCACTGCAAGCTCCTCATCTTAGACTGCTAGCCTCTGTTCACCACCACTGATCTGAGTCTTTCCCATCAATGTGGTGTGTGTGACTACCTGCCAGAAGGAGCAGAGGGCTTCCATCAAGCAGGGGCTGATGCTGCCATCAATAACAGCAAGTGGAAGAAAACCTTGAGATGCTGACATCTGTTGTCCATGCTCTGCAGCAACAGGGCTGGCACTAGAGAGACTTCACTTTAAATTACCATGGTGTGGGGGAAAAAAACAGGGTCAGCTGCAAGCCCATGTCATTAGGATGCAGCCATTAATTTTAATTAATGGCAATTATAATGTAATGATGTCTGACAGCAGGATTAAGGTATGTGTGCACAAGTGAGTGTCTGCAACCTCAGAGGGCAGATCTGGTGGCTTTGGCAGAGAGGTCAAAGGATGGGAGAGATCTTGAAGGCTCTCCCAGTTCTTGTTCTGCTCAGAGCAGTCAGGGAACCCATAGGAGCTGGCAGGCAAAATGCCAGCCCACTGACAAACTCAGTCCAAGCTTTGCTGAGAAAACTGCAGTAAAGCAAAGTGTCTTTGTGAAGCTTGGTCCCCAAAACTGCCACACAACTCCACCATCTTCCACAGCTGGTAAAGAGTGAGCAAATAAGGGAATCGATAGGTAATAAGGCAGCAGATAAGGAGGTGAGGAGTGAGGAGCTGTGTGTGCTCATGCAGGATGGCTCACATCCGACCAAATCAATAGCTGCCTTTGTCAGAGCTATAGGCTTGGTGACAGCAGCAAGCATCTGTCTGAAATGCAGGAACTTCTGACAAAGAACCTTGCAGAAAAGCTGGGGGCAGGCAATCTGCTCATGCTGCTGAGCTGGAATTAGTCAACTTGGCTAGAGACAAGCAACGATTGAGGTTTGTGGGCTCTCTGAAAGGTGCTGACAGGACATGCTTGTAATAAGGACTAGGTCAGATGCTGTCCAGCACTCCTGCAGCTGCATGGTGCAGTGACCATCCCTGCAGAAACCCTCTCTATTAATTAGCCTAAACGTTGACTGAAAGCCTTCAGATGACTTAGAAGATCTGTGTTACAGGACAAGTTTCTCTATGGCTGGTGTCACTTGGATGTGTTTCTGAGGATACCTGAGACTCAGGACCATCCCATGGACACACTGTGCAAAGTGACACAAGAACTGAATGAAGGCAGAAAGGGCAGAAGGGTCCTTGATCAGTGGAAATGGAGCAAAGGGGTCACAGAGGCAGGCAGGGCAGAGCAGGAATGGCTGTTAGCTGAAGAGGACATCTGTGCCTTGGGTACAGCTGGATGCAGGGTTCACAGCACTAAGTTCACAGGCTTACAGGATATCAGGAAAGAAAAGAAAGAGCAGGAAAGAAAGGCAAAAAAGGAAAAGAAAAGGAAAAGAGCAAAAAAGGGAAAGACAAGCAAAAAAAAAGAAAAAAAATTTTTTAAAGGAAAAGAAAAGCCAAAAAATGGAAAGAAAAGCCAAAACAGGAAAGGAAAAGCATAAAAGGGAAGGAAAAGAAGGGAAGAGCTAAGATTAGAAAGCCGTGGTCAATGGGAGGCATGAGATGCCAAGGGTGAGCCTTGAGAGCAGCAGCACTCCAAAGCGCTTCTCGTCTCTTGCTCAGAGCGCTCCGCACAGAGGGGAAATGCTGCCACCTCCTGGTGGCACCTCCAGCGCGCTGAAGGGACCCAGCTCCCTGCCTGTGGCAGCTGCTGCCTCCCAGCAAGACTTTGGGGGACTGCCTGAGGCTTTGAGGCTCCCCAGTACCCGGAGCCAGCACGGCCTGAAGTGGTTTATGGTTAACCCCCAGGGCAGGCAGCTCAGCGGTAAAGCAAACCCACCGAGGCAGCCTGCAGGCAGCAAGGGCCCAGAAATGACATCTAATTTGCATTCTGCTAATTTGTGGTGGTTGATTGAATGTTACCTGACCGTGAGCGTTGAGAGAAACAAGAGAGGAAGACAGGGGAGAGGCAGCCTTGCCACAGCAAACAGCCAAATGAAAGCAGGTCTCTTTTAATTATATTTATTTCATTATGGTTGTATTTTCATTAATGTTCTTGCACTGAAGGAAGGCAGAGAAAGCAGGTGGTAAGTGTGGGGCTGGACAGCTTTCAGTGGTCAGTGCAAGTGGTGGTTGTTGTTCTTCTAAAGGTTTAGGACACATAAAGCAAGCAGGGAAAGCTCAGGAGTCCAGAAGGTGACTGTCCTGCACAGGCAGGTATAAGTCTGCTGGCAGATTCACCTGGCCTGTGCAGAACAGAAAGACTAAAGCATCCCCATGGACATTCTGGCAGGGCTGAGACCACTCCTGAAGATGCTGCCTCAGGAATGGGGTTGCTCTTTGAGTTCTGGGGCACTCAAGAACAGCTCAAGGATCTCGTTTTGCATCCAGGGCAGGGATCTGTGCTATCAAAGAGTGGCATCATGCAAACAGCCCCAGTACAACCAAGCAGCAGCACAGGTGAGGGCTGCAGCATTGGGGATGTGAAGTGGGTGCTGATGTAATCAGTAAATTAGGTTCTGTCATTTACCTCCCAAACAAGAAGCTCCTGCACTCATCCCTTTCCTTTAATTTTATTGAGAGGTTTAGCAAGCAAACAGTGGGAGACCAAAGAATTAAAGCCATAAAGTCATCTGCATATAATCAGTAATTAGCATGAATCAAACCCTCCTTCAGCTCAGCTGGTTGTTATTTCCCTGATAATGCAATTCCCTGTGCTGACAAAGCTAGGAAATACTCATTTTCACCAGAATGGCAAATCATTTCCTGCTGTGAATGTAATACTGCATCGAGCAGTTCAGTGACCATATAAATCCAGCTAAGGACGTTTGTGGGGAATACAGGGGCTGGTAAAACCAAAGAACTTGGAACTGATCACTCCTGTGCTGGGAGGGGAGGATGTTTTGCCAGCAGACCTCTGTTAAACACCTCCTTACTGGTGTCACTGACCATGCCAGCACTGGGAGGTGCAGTGGATGAGGGCAGTGTTCCAGCAGGGCTTTTGTTTAACTTTTGAGTGTAGGGTGATGGCCACAGGTGGTTGTGTGTCAGTGTCCCTCTGAAAGCTGAGAGCATCCCTGCGCCGCACACACCAAGGGTGATTTTTTCCACTAAAGGTTCATTTTAAATGCCTTCTGGTTCTTTAATCCCAGTTGAAAGGGAGATAACATAATCCCTTAATGACATCTGCTATTTAGTGGTTGCTGTTCCCATCACTAAAAGAAACAACCCAGAATTCTGTGATTTTTATTTCTTCAGCACTTGTTTCCTTCCACTTACCTGTTTGGTTTGGGGCTGTGCCATTGTTGCTGCTGCATCCTTTGCTAAAAACTCCAAGGGACCAAGTTTTCCACCTCTCCTCTTTCTATACTTTGCATTTTGTTCTTTCCCCAACCTCCCACAGCCCTTTCTGCAGCAGGCAGGCTAGATGATTTTTAACTGTCCCAGGTTGAATGGCACAAAGTTTTTCTTCACATAAATTGAACACTACTGACGCTTTATTTTGGTGGCAAACTTGGAGTCTGTGCTTTTAACGAGCTGCTGTAAACATATAGAAGTAAACAACAGGCTCCATAAACAGTTCAATACCCAAAACTTGATTTAGCACCTTCTAAGACAAAGCAATCAATAATCTATTAACCACCTAATCACAGGCATGAACAGCCCAGCAGCCCTCTGCACAGCCTTCCACCAAATGAAAAGGGCGGTTGGGGAGGACCGTGAGGAGGGACACAAATCACTGGAACTGCAAATGCAGGGCTGGGAGTGGATCTATAAACAGAGATATTCAAATGCAACCATCGCCTCTCACTGCTGGCGACTCCTGCCATGGCTGTCAGGAGAGCAGTTGCTATGGCAGAGAGCCCTAGGAGCGGCAGAAGGCCAAAAATCCTGCCTCTGAAATGTTAACTGAATTTAACTCTTGACTTTTCCCACACAAGGTTCATTACTTGGTGTGACTGTGCCATATTAAATGAGTGCTTTGTCTGCCCTGCCTACCCCTTTGGAATGGATATTATTAATCATTGGGACAGCAAAGCAGGTCAATAGCAACCATTTGTCAATAAGGGCTTCTTTTATACCTTCAAATCCAATATGTGATAGCTGCAATCACCTAGGGGCATTTTTGCTTTTTCTTTTTTTAGTCACTTCCCTCTCCTCTGCTCTTCTCTCTCCTCCCCTCTTCTCTTCCCTCCCTTTTCCCTTCCTTTCGGTAAGTTATACCCAGTTCACAGCCCTTGGATCCACTCAGAACACACCTACAGTGGTGCCAGAAGGAGATCTTCTACTTTGAATAGTTACAGCCTGGGCACAGCCATGCTGCTGCTCAATTTAAGTGACATTGGAGGCTGCTGTCTGCAATACCCACCAGGAAAATCAGTTTAGAGTTCAGCAAGGAGCAGGTATAAAGATCAGCTGAAATCTAATTTTGCAATTGGCAGAACTGCTCAGAGGTGGCATTTAGGCACAAGCTCTCCTTTCAGCTGCATGAAGTGCAGGTCTGACTCCCTGATTAGAGGGTAGCTGCAGGTGTGTGGATTGCACTTGGGCTTGAAGAGCTCGGACCTTTACAGCTGTGAGATCTCAGATTTAGTGACTGGGCAAGACTTGGCAGTTTAGGCTTACAGAGATCTAAGGAAACACCTTGACTATCAAATATTCATGCAGTGGTGCTTCTGGCTCCTTTGCTTTTGCCATATGATGAGCTATGAGGAAGGTCATGCACTCTGAAAGCTAACTGAAGAGTGGCAGAGTAAACCAGAGGGTGCTACTGTGAGGAAAACTATCAAAGAGAATAGTATAGAGAGAAGAACTGCACCCACAGTTGTAACTATGCAAACTCAACAGCCACGACCACAATTCTCTCACAATCACAACAAAAGCAGTGCTGTTGTGGCAGGAAAAGCCTTGAATAATGAAGGCCATGTACAAAACCCTAGTAGAGGCTGAGATGGTGCCAGTGAAGCTGGAAGGGTTGCTGTATGGTATTCCACCTCTGGGCTGTCCCTCTGCCCAAGGTTAATAACCACCCACCCTGGTAATTGGTTCTGTGACCTGCACAACATTTCATTTCCACTTTCAGAAACCACATTTATATTTTAAACACTTGTTTCTCTCTGTTATACAATTCCATCTTCCAGGAACAAGCTCACAAGGTAAGAGGGCTCTTGCACTTTCTCACGTGTCCCCTTCTCAAGAGGCTTTTGACTGTGTGCTCAGACTCGAAGGCAAAGGCAGAGAGTGGGATCACAAAGGCCCTGTGCAACACACAGTAGTACAAACGGCTCAGCAGCATCACCTCTGTTCTTTGTCAGCTTTCATTAGCCTGCTGTAGCTCCTCTGCTACTGATGGGAAAGTCTCTGTAGAAAAACAACCTTCAAACACACAAGCCACAAGCTCCTGCTTTTGTACTTTAATCTTTTCTTCACTAATGGATCACAGTAAGATTTCAGTGTCAGGGATCATTGGATGAGACATGTTCTCTTCTTTAAAACATCAGCCCTTAGATCAAGTGCAGGCTATTTATTATAACTTTGTAAATCACAAATTAAATCACTGAAATATCCAAGGATCCCTCAGGAGAAGAGGAGGCTGAGGGAAGACCTCATTACTCTCTACAACTACCTGGAGGGAGGAAGGGGCAGCCTCTTCTCTTCGGTGTCAAGCACCAGGACTAAAAGAAGTGGTTTCACACTGTGCCAAGGAAGGTTCAGGCTGGATATTAGGAAACATTTCTTCACAGAGAGGGTTCTCAAACACTGGAATAGTCTGCCCAGGGAAGTGGTGGAGTCACCATCCCTGGAGCCTGTGGACCTGGCTCTTAGGGATACGGTTTGGTGTTGGCTCAAGGGTTGGACTGGATTATCTTTGAGGTCTCTCTTCCAACCAGGTGCATTCTATGATTCTATACATCAGGGAAAAGCAGGCTTCACTGAAAGCAACAACCAGGAACATTTAAAATGAACCATTTATTAAACCAAACTGTTATTTTAACAGTTACATAAGTTACAACATCATGTTTGAGTCAAAAGATTTCACAAGGAGGGAAAAAAAAATTCAACGAACAAACAAACAAACAGAAATTAAACTTTTAATTATGCAGGCAAAAATATTACCACACAATATGTACCTGGGAGGGAAGGAAGGGAAGAGGAACTCTCTAAACATTCAAATAAGGCCATAATTATTTAAAAACAACAATAAACCAATAATAAACCCCACCCCCCCAAAAAAAAAAATCCATTTTCCTTTCAGTGTGTTCAGTGCTGCTAACTATATGTACTTCTAGTGTACGGACGTCACAGAGGCAGTGAGATCTTGATAGCTAGGTTTAGTGTTTTAAAACCCTCTCAGAAGTGGAATAAGGCTCATTAGTACATACAGCTGCCCTGGGAATGTCAGTCTCCGTTGCCTTCATTATAACTTAAAAAAAAAAGTTCACAAAGTGCACAGTTAAGATATGCCAAAGAACTGAAACTGCTACTCTACCAACAGCTGCCCATGCTTAATACTTAGTGGTCCACTGGAACAAAGTGTTTGTTCTTTCATAAAAGATGTGTCAGAAAAGCCACTGTAAAACATTAAAGCTTCCAAGCTGCACTAGGAGCGTTCTGTAAACCCAAAAAAGTAGG
>VWZI01017528.1:1153942-1205911 GCA_013396835.1 Psilopogon haemacephalus | reverse complement strand
TGAAAACCAAAAAAAGAAAAAAAAAAAAAAAAAAAAAGGAAAAAAAAAGGAAAAAAAAAAGAAAAAAATAAGAGAAGCCATGGATTGATTAATTACAGAAAGAAAAGAACCTACAGAAAATCACTAGAGATGACCAGCAAACTTCCAAAGAACAAGCACCACAAGGGACATCAGCATTGGCTGCAGCAGCGCCATGGACTCACTCCAACCAATCAGCACTGGCTGCAGCAGAGCAACAGACTCACTCCAGCCAATCAACATCGGCTGCAGCAGCACCACAGACTCACTCCAGCCAATCAGCACTGGCTGCAGCAGCACCACGGCTTCACTCCAGCCAATCAGCATTGGGTGCAGCAGCGCCATGGCCTCACTCCAGCCAATCCACTTCATCGAACTCAGAGTCGTCCTCTGAGTCGCTGTACTCCACGGCGATGCGCCGCGACAGGATGGTGGCTACGTCGTTCTCGATGCGCTCGTGCTTGGCCTCCTGCTCGCGCTGCTCCTCCACCTTGCGCAGCTGGATGCCTGCAGGACACCAAAGCACAGCATGGCACTCGCCCCTCTTACCCTTCATACAGTCAGTGAGTGCTCTGGCACTCAAGGGACCTTCAAGATATCCAGTTCCAACCCGCCTGCCATGGGCAGGGACACCTCCCACTGGCCCAGGTTGGACTCATCCAGCCTGGTGTCAAACATCCACGGAGGGGCCATCCATGCCCTCCCTGGGCAACCTGTTCCAGTGTCTCATCACCCTCACTGTAAAGAATTTCTTCCTAATCTCCAGTCCTCTTCCAGCTTCAATCCATTCCCTCTCATCCTATAATTACAAGCCCTTATAAAAACCTCTCCCCAGCTTTTTTTGTAGCCCATTTCAGGTACTGGAAAGCTGCTATTAGGTGCCCCTGGAGACTTCTCCAGACTGAGCAACCCCAACTCTCATTTTGTCTCCATAGGAGAGAAGTGCAATCACCAACTGAAATAAGTAACCTGTCCCCTTGGCATTGCATATGCTGGAGAGAGCAGGAAGATTTAAGATGCATTGTGACTGCACATGTGAAACACTCCCTCTCACAAAGGTAAGGTGCATTTATAGTGATATGTTTCTGAGGCTCTTTTCTGCCCCTCAAGAGCCAAACCTTACCTTTCCGTATTGCTTCCAGCAGAACACTTCTAGCATCACTGATGACAGGAAGAGTTGAAGGATGGCGTTTGGGCTCAGGAGCAGCAACCACTTGGGACGGCGGAGATGGAGGCATTAGGGGTGCGTGAGTGCCAGGGACAGTGGTTGTGGGAGGAGGGTGCAGAACAGGAGGAGGGTGGGAAAGGGCTGCGACTGTGACAGGAGAGGATGGTCGAATGCCAGGAGGAGGCAGGGGGGGAGGTGGAGGTGGTGGAGGAAGTCCCTGTACTTCAGCTTGTGGAGGAACTGGGTGTACTGGTATGGTTTCACACACTTGGGCAGCTCTAGTGACAGGAGGAGAAGGTTGTGCTAGGGGAGGAGCAATTGGAGGTGGAGCTGGATGTAGGACTCCAGGAGCTATCTGGAGAGGAGCTGGTGGAGGTGGCACAGCAGGGGCCTGCAGAGCAGCTGTGGGAGGGGGTGGAGGAGGTGGGACTGGAGGTGGAGGGGTGGAAGTCATTGCAGCTCTCAATGATGAGGTTGACAAAGCAGATGGAAGAGGTGGTGGTGGTGGTGGAGGAGGAGTGGGGCTCACAAACACTGGTGTTCTGCCTGTTGCTGGGGACTGAGGACGGTTTTCTACCAAGCCAGTAGTAGAGCTGAAATATCCAACAACAGGACAAAGTTATTAGAGCTGCAGAGTGGGGTAAAAAATAATAAAAATAGCAATAGATTAATTTCTGCAAGGTGAGAATATGCAACTAAACAGTACAAGCAATAAGGATGGTTTACATTTGAAATACATCTCAAAGGTTTGGTGGCAAAATGAATGAGGCTAATATCAAAGGTACATTTGAAATACATATTTAAAGTGTGGCGGTAAGATAAGTGAGGCTAGTATCAAAAGCTATCAACTCTATGCCCAGAAAGTTTTTTTTAATAGGCCAGACACTCATCATAGTGCACTAACAGGTGAGTTGAAGAACACAAGGGACCAGTAAAATTGTTCTCCTGAAAGATCACTGGAGGGCTTATTTCAGCTGCTGTGGAAAATTAATCTGAAGAGTGATGCATTTTCATGGATAATCTCCTAATCTCCTGAACTGTAAAAAGATGTTCAAGAGACTAACACCTTGCTGGTGTACCAACCATGTCAGAATTAACTATCCTCTATTGCAGGTTGTATGCACTTGACCAAAAGGCTCAGATTTTGGGGTATAAAACAACAGGGGAGTGACAACTAAAGCCTCGCTTTAGTAAATAATTGTGTACACAGTTCTGGAAAGGCACAGAGAAACACAAAACAAAAACACTTTACAGAGTGGTAGGGGCTGAAAGGGACCTCCAGAGTCCAACCTGCCTGCCAAAGCAGGGTCACTTAGGGCAGACCACACAGGAATGCTTCCAGACTTGGGGAAAAGAAAGAAAAAAACCCAACAAACTTAGCTGCAGTGTAGCAGCTGTGAGAGCTTCATACCTAACACAAGGAGGCACAGGTTTCACCTCTGCAGCTCCATGCATGGGAGGTGGTGGGGGTGGTTCATGTGGTCTGACCAGCACTCGCTCCTCAGCTCTGTTCAGAAGTTCAGACATCTGGCTGTAGGGTAGTGCAGAAAGTGAGTAGGAGCCATCCATATGGTCCACATATGCTTGGGATCTGTAGGAAAACAGTGACAAAATGATCCAGCAGAACCTTCAGTGAGAGTATCAGTTCCCTCAGCTGCTGTTCTGTATTTCAGTAAGATTTCTGGAGCACCCTCTCTACATGGATGTGTCATATTGGACTTCCCATGTCACTGCTTCCAGCAGCTCAGGGGACTAATGGCTTTGATAGATGCATCAGATCACTTCTGTAGTATGTGTTTGTTAGTCACACTGAGCTAAGCAAAGCCAGCACTGCAATCACCAATGCATGGGAACTCAAACTGCTCCTGCTCCTCAGTCCCTAGAGGTCTGCAACCACATTCTTGTATAGTATTCATAAAATATCCATCAAATTATAATGGTAGCATTTACACCTCAGCAACTGAGCTCAGCTTCTGTCAGAGAATTTATATTCCAAATACACAGAGAACTTGCCACTTCTTTGAAGCTCTACAACAGAGATTTGTATTTCACAGGATGTCGGGGTTGGAAAGGACCCAAAGAGATCATTGAGTCCAACCCCTTCTCAGTCTTCTCTTCTCCAGATTAAGCAGCCCCAGGTCCCTCAACCTCTCCTCATCAGGCAGTGCTCCAGTTTCCTCAGCACTCTTGTAGCCCTCCACTGGACCTTATCCATCAGATCCCTGTCCCTCTTAAACTGGGCAGCCCAAAACTGAAGGCAGTGCTCAAGATGAGGTCTCAGCAGGGCAGAGTAGAGGGCGGGGAGAACCTCCCTTGATCTGCTGGACACACTCTTCTTAATACACCTCAGGATCCCATTGGCCCCAGAAAACATGCCCCAAAACCTTCTAATAATAGTCTGTGTCAGCTCTCTTGCCTGTGAGATGTTTCTTGGCTGGTAAAATGGACTCAGTTTTGTACCGCCACCAGAAGCATAAACACAGCAGGTTTTTGCCATGTGAAATGCTGCTTTTAGGCAGCAGCAAACGCGTGCTGTGAAATGAGAATCAGGCAGGTTGGGTTTTGCAAGAGGCTATAAGCAGAAACGTCAATCACATCTTGGATTTGCTCAAGAGTAAAGAGAAGCTCGGCATTCTCACTGCAGTTCCAAGTGGACATTTGTTCACATCACACCCACCATCTAATCTTGGCATCGTCTGCCTGAGGAAAAGCAAGAGACTGGAAAAACGGGCATTTGGTAGGTCAGGGCTGCAATGCAGCGACAGACTTGGGTTCAAGCTTGCGACAGTGACACTATGCATTCTGCCAGCTGCAGACAGCAACACATCCTCCAGGACACACTGAATGCCAAGGATACATGATACTCTTAACAACAAGGTAACAGCACTTCCAAGGGCACATGCTACTTCACAACAACACAGAAACACAAACATCCAGCTTGGCAAAGCCCCTCAGGATCACCAAGTCCAATCTAGAACCGTACTCTGAAAGAGTTACCTTAAACCATAGCCCTAAGCACCACAACCAAACGACCCTTAAACACATCCAGGGTGGGTGACTCAAGCACCTCCTTGGGCAGCTCATTCCAATGCCTGACCACTTTTTCCTAATGTTCAATCTAAACCTCCCCAGCCTCAGCTTGAGGCCATTCCCCCTTGTTCCGTCTCCAGTTACCTGTGAGAAAAGCCCAACAGCAGCCTCTTCACATGCCCTTTCAGGTAGCTGTGGACAGCAATGATGTCTCTCCTCAGCCTCCTCTTCCTCAAACTAATCACCCCAGCTCCCTCAGTCACTCCTCATAAGATTTATCCTCCAGGCCCTTCCCCAGCTTCGTTGCCCTGTTCTGCAACCCGCTCCAGCGCCTCCACGTCTCTCTTGTATTGCAGTGCCCAAAACTGAACACAAAAGGTAATAGCTGCACTTCTAAGGATTCATACTACTCTTAAAAACAAGGTAATAACTGCTTCTTTGAGGACATGCTGCCTAAGTAGTTTAAAACTCAGTTTTGCTTGAGCTAAACCAACATTTTCCAGGGCATTTCAAGCCCAGCAGTGGCACCTCAGCATTTACCATTTTATGAGCATGTTCTCTGTGTAGTAGGAATATTTGCACTTAATAAAGGATAGGGGGAAAAAAATAAAGATAAACCTTGATTCAAAATGTGAAGCTGGGCCATTAGCAACTTCAATGTGCTTGTGTAAGAGGTTGGCATCATCTTCTGCAAGCTCTGGACCTTGGGCCAACTTCTGCCACTCTCTCCGTCTGTCATGAGGTGCCCGTGGCAGTTTTTCTGGTTCATGAGGGCGATCCAGATTTTTCTGCTGCAGAGAGAGTTGTGCAAAGAAAACTGACAACCAAGACTGTGGTTGGGTTGCTTTTAATTGCATTTAAACATCAGCTACAGAAGAATCAAACCCAATCCCAATTCAAGCACAAAAGAAAATAATTCCTTTCGGTCTAAATATGATACATAAAGCCAAAAGACTTTTACAAGGCAGCAACATCAATCTAGTGGATAATTAGCTGAGTAATACAGAGAAAAATAACTGTATCAGTAGCTTTTTATTCCGTGACTGAACGGATGGTTCTGACACTTGTATTTACTTTTATTTTTGCATTACCTTTGTTTACTTAAGAAAATGGAAACAAAGTGCCCTGTTCCTACTATTTTCTTTCTAGTTTAGAGTAAACAGATCTATTAAAACATCATTCAAGCTCTTCTTCTGACCTGTAAGATTATCAGAATTTTGTATTCTAAAGAAGTGTTCCAGTCAAATGCTTTACTCTTGCTTTATTCTCCCTTGTTCACTGATAGAATGCTCACAAGCCTTGGCAAACCTGCTGCTAGTTACATGAAGCCAGCACCAAAGCTCTAAGCCTTTCTATCTATTTTCCATTATTCAGTGTTATTTGTTGATTTTGGCTGGAGCTGAAATAATTCATCAGCTGAATTAGGATGACTGTAAGGCCTGGATTGACATTAACTGCACATAAACTCATTACAGGAAAAAAAAAAAACCACCAAGCATCCCACCAGAAGATAAACAAAGCTACCACACATACCTTCTGCTTCCTCTTCTCTTTTCTTTTGTCCTCAGTGTCCTGCAGCATTTTTTCCTTCCACAGATCAAAAAAGTATGAAGGATTGGTATAAAACTTCAAGCCTTCTTTTCCATCATCCCTGAAACATAGTGGCACACACAGGGCATACAGGTTATCTTTCAGCACAGGAATCCAAACAGCAAGGCAAAGGAAAGACACATTAAGGAGTGCTTCGTGTCTCAGACCCTGAAATATTTCACTGGGGCACATGAAAAAGACAAACATTGACCTCCTGTGCCATCACTCATTACTATCCTTCCTTGCATTCAAGGTCCTGATGTTAGAACAGCAACTTTAATGCAAGCTGTAGATAATAAAGAGTATTATAAATCACAGAACTCCCATTCCGACGGCTCAAATCTTGCTCTTAAAACAGAGAGCAAATTTATGTGGCTGCTCATGTTCAGCTACTGGTTCAGATCGATTTGGGACAGCAAACAACATTTGTTTCCATTAAACACTTTTCTCCCTACATGTTTAACTGCTGCCTTTCTTCACTTTGTATCCAGAAGCACTTTAATGAATACAGATAATAAAAATAGCTTTTTCCTACCATTATTACACTGGGGTAAAAGGTGAGAAAAGTTTTAACAGTATGCTTTCTGCTGCCTGTATTCTCCAGCAGCTTCACAGTTTCCTAGTGTGGCTCCTTAAATATTTTGAAGTGCTACTCAGCGTGAGCAAGCTGCCAGGATACAGCACCCCTGTGACATCAAATAAGCCAGGGATTGGTTTTGATTTGTTTTAATTTACTAACCTGTAAGGGGTGAGGATGTTCAGTGGAGGAGGCTGCTCACAAATGTCGTAGGTTTCTTGCAGAGGAATGGGCAGAGTTTTGCGGTCAAACAGCTGCTGGTCTTGAATGGTGGAACTCCGGAAGGCTTTCCTCATCGTGATGTCCTGCAGTGACACTGAAAGGGGACATGGCCATCCTTAAAAAGTGCCAGAGATATCTCACTTGGATTCACCTGGAGCTACTCAATTTCTGCAGGTGTTTTTGCCCTCATAAATACCCAGAGATAATTAAAGATTCACAGAATGGCTTAGATTGGAAGGGATCTCAAAGCTCATCCAGTTCCAACTCCCCAGCATAGGCAGAGACACCTCACACTAGAACAGGTCACTCAAGGCCTCATCCAACCTTGAATGACATGAAACTAAATTCTGAGAAAGCAAGAATTTGAAAACAGTGCAATAATGAAAATCAAAGCTCATTCATAGCTGTTCTTAAGAAATTGTACACCAGGAGGTAGGTCCTTCAGGATACAACCTTAACCTTAGTTCCATGTGGTTTCATTCTCTCAGAGAGACATTGGAATAATTCAAAGTAAGACAACATGCAAGCTATTACAAAAACCCAGAGCTTTCTCTTACTTTGACTGCGACAGAAACATCTTGTCAAGTATCTGCATCTTATTCAGTGACTCTGACTCGGGCTGGTTTTGCTCATGCCACTTAGCTTTAAATGAATCTTAATTTCTTCCTCTTGTGTAATGGCGTGGGTTGGCCTTGACCACCTCCAGGGAGGGAGCATCCACAACCTCCCTGGGCAACCTGTGCCAGTGTCTTACCACCTTCACTGTAAAGAGCTTCTTCCTAATTGTCTACCTTTCATGAAATACAGTTTGTTATTTGCTGGCAAAGGTTCACAGTTAGAAGAACTGGAGTTTATTTCATCTGAAAACCTCCTCAGTTTTTTTTTTCCCCTTTGAGTTGTTTGCTTTACAAATCTCATCTCATCTGAAAACCTACTCTTAGGTCCTTTTTTCCCCTTTGGGTTGTTGGCTTTACATATCTCACCTGGTTCAGAATGGTTTGGCAATCCTGCAAGTCTTTAAACTGTCTCTTACTAGAAACTAAGCTGACAAAGCAGGTTGTGGAGAGGTTGATCCTGGTCTCTTCTCTCAGATATTTAGCAATAGAACAAAAAGAAACAGCCTGAAGCTGCCACTGGGTAGGTTTAGACTGGACATTAGGAAAAATGCTTTCCCAGCAAGAGTGGTCAGGCATTGGAATGGGCTGTCCAGGGAAGTGGTGGAGTCACCACTCACTCTGGATGTGTTTAAGGGTGGTTTGGATGTGGTGTTTGGGGATACGTTTTAAGGTGAATTTTGTAGAGTAGGGTTCTAGGTTGGACTTTGTGATCCTGAGGGGCTTTTCCAACCTGAATGTTTCTGTGATATTAGAAGTGTACATCTCTTTGAACCTGTGTGCATTCTGAAGGCAGTGAAGTAAATTAACATGTGCTAATAAATAAAGACAGTCCTTTGTTTTGATATTAGAATGCTCACAGAGTATACGACACCATATTACTGAGGTATGCATTGCTCCATAAACTCTTCATTAGCATTCCTCAATCTCCTCAGCCAGCAAACACAGCCTAATTCATAATCTCCATGTTCTTGTTTAAATCTCCACTCCTTGTAAACATGCACAAGGGGATAAGACACCTGAGGATAATCAATCAAATCCCCAACAAGCAGCCTAGATTCCTTTCTGGCTAAGCAAAGGTCTTCTCAGCAAACATCCACTGTGGAATTTCAAAGAGCTACCAGCACTTCCCATGTGTCCATCTGATGACCAGCACCGACTGCAAAGCACTGCTGCAAACCACCCACTGCATTAGGGCAACAGGAGTAAGGCAGTGGCACACAAATCAATGAGAATCATGGCACTGATTCTTTCACTCACCTACAGACAGGGATCAGGTAAATCTCGCATTGCAAGCTCAGTGTAATCCTGGACTGTGCACACTTTGGCTAACAAAGCCATCTGCTGAGCTTGCCAGCTGGCTGAAGAGCAGAAGCCCTGTGTGGCTTGCCACCTCAGAAGGGGAAAGAGGAGGTGAAAACCTGGCTGGGCACCCAGCCACCTAAGTTTTGGCTGATGGACAAACTGGCACAGCAAGAGGACAGGTCAGACAAATTGGAGGGATGAATTCAGGTGTGAGGAGTGACAGGGCACTGAAGGAGGAATTGGAAATGCTGCAGGCATTTGTTTTGATGCTGATAAATTTCAGCTTCCAGTTGCTCAAATTCTTAAGTAGTACCAGAACCTTCTTAGAGCCCAAGATCCTAAACTTCATATGGCTGCCATTCACCTGAACATCCCTTGGCTACACCACTTGTGCTTACTACAAAGGAAAAAAAAAAGAGGGGTCTGAAATAATTTTCTTCAGTGTTCAGAAGTTCCTCTTCTGAGGGGAAAAGAAATTCCACATAAAAAGGATAAATTATGTTTAACAAAAAGTGATTATGATATGAAATTAACAGTTCTGAGAAATCAAGAATTTGAAAACAGTGCAATAATGAAAATCAAAGCTCATTCACAGCTGCTCTTAAGAGAGATTGTGCACCAGGAGTTAGGTCCTTCAGGATACAACCTTAACCTTAGTTCCATGTGGTTTTGTTCTTTCAGAGGGATATTGGAATAGTTCAAAGTAAGACAACACACAAGCTCTTACAAAAGCCCAGAGCTTTGTCTTACTTTGACTGCAACAGAAACATCTTGTCAAGTATCTGCATCTCATTCAGTGACTCTGACTTGGGCTGGTTTTGCTCGTGCCACTTAGCTTTAAATGAATCTTAATTTCTTCCTCTTGTGTAATGGCATGGGCCCAGAGGAACACATTAAGTCTTGTATTACTGCCTGCTGGCAAAGAACTAGCAAATGAGACTCATTTTACAAGTACAGCCCACTTTACACATGCTGTTGGCTGAGCAGAAGTACTGAAAATTGCCTTAATTCTTGCACAGAGGGTTAAGAAAGGTAAATCCAAGTGTTTTCCCCACACCTTTGTGCATTAACATCTCTCAGCTAGTTTAGCCCAGATCAGGACTAAATCAAAACTCCTTGTGATGGATTTCTAGATTTGAAGCCCCAGATGGGATACTGAAGGAGAAGCAGTTTTATGATCCCTAATTTTTAAGGAAACCAAGACTGAATTCCCTCTCATCTCCTTTGTCCTCAGCTGGTGATTCATTATGAGCAGCTGTTGAGAGAGGAGCAGTGGGTATGGCTGCAGGACTTATGCTGAAGTTAATAAAATCAGTCATTTGACAGTTGCTGACACTGAGGGCTGCACGTGCTCCTCTGAAGTACTTGCACTCACTGCCACTGAGTGAGAGAGAAATCCAGGGTATCAGATTCAAGTCACACTTAGCTTGATTGAGTAGATCTCTTCTCAGCCCTGTCTGCTTTAATTGCAGCATCTGTCCCTTGCTTTGGCTGCACAGTTAGCAAATGCTGCAGCACACACAGCAGTGTGGAAAGTTCTTGAACTGGGCTTCCATGCTGGCAAAAAATACTTCCAGCAATCCTCTAACACCAAACCGTTTTGGGTGTTTAGCACTGGAACCTCCAGCCAAACTTGCCAAAGGCCATTGGCACAGGCAAGTGTCACTGCACAGAAATCACAGAAGTGCTTTGGTTGGGAAAGATCTCTAAGATCACCAAGTCCAACTATCAACCTAACACCACCATGTCTACCAAACCATGTCATGAATTGTGATCTTGAACACCTCCAGGGTTGGTGACTCCACCACCTCCCTGGACAGCCTGTTGCAATGCCTGGCCAGTCTGTCATGAGAGAGGTTGCTCCTAACATCCAACCTGACAAAGTGAGACCTCTTCAATGCAAGGAAGTGACTTACATTCCTCTTCCTTTGGATCGAGCTGTGTAACGCTGACGGACAGACGATCTACACGTTCCTGTAAGGAGTTGACTCTGAATGAGAAGCTGTGTGCCTCATTGAAAAGTTCACCAAAGATATCTTCAGCATATTTACCTGAAAGAAGGGGGAAAGGAAAAAAAAAAGATAATTCAAGCATAATCACACAACAGCCAGATGAGCCTGCCTTGAAAAAGACATTTCCATTTAACTTAAGAAAGTCAATCTAAAGATGCATGAGTAGAATTTATACCAACCTGTGCTTACTGAGCTCATTAAGAGTGCTTCAGAAAAGTAAACAAAAGCTAAATATTTGATTTGTGATTTATTTATCAGAAATTAAATCATTTAATTCATCACAGGACAAACATTCAGCTAGCAGAAATTGATGTAGCTGTGCCAAAAAGCAAGAAGTAGACTGCTCAGTTTCTTGTAGATGTATAAAGGAATTTGACCAGCATCCCAGGCAGTTCTTGTATGAGCAATAAGTGATCTTTCCAAGAGAAATTTATCTCAACATTTGTCCAAATTAAGTTCAGGTTCCACTTCTACTGTTTTGAAGACCTTTGAAAACCAGAAGGTCAGAGGTTTATATCTAAGTTACTGCTAACACAGAATCACAGAATTAACCAGGTTAGAAAAGACCTCTGAGATCATCAAGTCCAAACTATCACCTAACCCTTCTAATTAACTAAACCACGGCACTAAGTGCCTCATGCAGCCTCCTCTTAAACACCTCCAGGGATGGTGACTCCACCACCTCCCCAGACAGCCCATTCCAATACCAATCACTCTTGCTGTGAAGAATCTTCCTAACATCCAGCCTAAACCTGCCCTGGCACAGCTTGAGGCTGTGTCCTCTTGTTCTGTGCCTTGGAGAAGAGCCCAACCCCACCTGGCTTCGACCTCCCTTCAGATAGCTGTAGAGAGCAATGAGGTCTGCCCCAAGCCTTCTCTTCTCCAGGCTGCACACCCCCAGCTCCCTCAGCCTCTCCTCACAGGGCTGTGCTTCAGGCCCCTCCCCAGCCTTGCTGCCCTTCTCTGGACACTTTAAGCACCTCAACAACTTTCTTAAATTGAGGGGCTCAGATCTGGACATAGTACTCAAGGTATGGCCTGACCAGTGCTGAGTATAGGAGCAGAAGGACTGCCCTGGTCCTGCTGGTCATACTATTCCTGATCCAGGCCAGGATGTCATTGGCCTTCCTGGCCACCTGGGCACACTGCTGGCTCATGTTCAGCTGTCAACCAGTACCCCCAGGTCCCTCTCCACCTGGCTGCTCTCCAACATAATTGTTTTCCATGAGCCATTGCTGACCATTTACTCATCCCCTCATTATTGTTTGAGGTGGCCATGAAACAGCTTCACACTGCCAGTAGTGCCACTGCTGGGGGGACATCAGAGACATAACAAGAAATAAGAGAGAAGTCTTTGGGAGGAAGAAGGATTCTGAAAAGCTGAGTAGGTCTTTAGTTTTCACATCCACCAGCTCCCCTTACCTCATGTTCACAAGGACCCTTTCTCTAGTGTCCCCTGGCAGTCATATGACTAATGAAAGAAGAGGAGTGACTACTGAAGAAAGTTCAAAGAACACTGCCCATGTTTGTGAGCAGAGTGAGAAGGAGGATGCCCAGGGCAGGACCTGCCTCCAGGAATCTGCTGGGTTTGGAACTGACTGAAGCCCCAGCTGCAGACTTGCAGAGACCTTCCTCCAATCATGCAACATGCAGGGGCCTCACCAGGTGCCAAAGATCTCCAGACAGGTTGAAGAGGTCTGGTTCTAAAGATTAGCTGCAGTCCAAACACCTTGCTGCTAAGTATTTCTGGAGAAACATTTCCCACTTATTGGATGTTAACACCTCAAGACATGGCCAGCAAGGTTTTCCCCAGGTGCGAAAATGTCTCTCGCAAGAGGAGCAGTGTTTAAAAGCCTCTTTGGGGGATGGCATGGAAGGAAAGTTAAAAGCATCTGAGAGGGAAAAAGCCAGGGAGAGAATTAATAAGCTTGAAAGAAAGGGCTTCACCCCTGAAAACTTAAACAAGAGGTGAACAGAGGTAGGAACTAATTTGGAGAATGTGGTAAAAATAAGAAAGAGTAGAAAGGAAAGACAGAGAGAGGGGAAAGGCTACTGAAGGTTCAATGTTAATTGAAAACTGTTTTCACCAACACAAAAGGCACTGGAGCTTAGCAAACATTATGCAGCATTCTCTCTATATATACAGAGGTAGAAGGGGGGGGGAAAAAAAAAAAGGAAATGCCATCTTGCTGTGACTGAATAACAGTCCTGTTCTGAATCCCTGCAATATCAACATTCATTAAAGGACCACACTCCAAAGGAGAAATGTTCTCCTCCCCAGACAGAGGTGTCAGACACTGGGGCCGAGAACAAACCCCCATCAGTTCAGTTCCTTGTGTGCTACTGAGACACTGTGCACAAGCAACAGCTGAACAAAAGGCAAAACAAGATTGGACAGTAGCTGTGAACAGAACGAGGAGGCTCCACGCACACAAGAGAACTATTTATCCATCCCCTAACAATGGCACAGCTGCACAGTGCTAGCAGTTGTGTTCCACTTATGCTGGAATGCTACAGCCTGACGTACAGCAACATAAACCAAGTTGGGCAGTCCTGAAGCACTGATTTATCTGCAGTGTTGCTGGGAAAAAAAAAAAAAGTCTCAGAAGGCAAGAAATAAAGGGAAGAATGGCCAGGAAACCAAACCAGCTGCTGCTGCTGTCCAGAGAGTTTCTGTTGCCACAGTGCTAAGAAAAGCTGCCAAAAGGCAGATTCCTTTTATGACATTAGGCAAGACTGGGAATAGACAGAGGATGGAAAAAAACTACTTAGTTGCAATTTTTTTATGTTGCATCAAGACAGACTGATGTATTTTCATGCTCCAGGGAGAAAGGCAAGGACTATCACTCAAAGCAGAGGTGAGCATTTCACCCTTTCATCTCTACATCTTTTAAAGGTCAAAACATTTCTCAAAGTGAACAATTAAGAGCGACACATCAAGCAAAATATGAAAGGACTGAGAATTTGTGCGGAAACACACAGCTATTGCTGACATACTGATGTAAAGCTCTTCTCATTGTCTATTAAAACAGAATCCCTGTCATTTAGAAGGCATTGTTTCTGCACACCTGTCCTGCCCACAGAACAGCAGGGCTTGGAAAAGACCTCTGCAGATCATCTAGTTCAGCCCCCTCTGCTAAACCCTCTATTTGAGGGTCTGTAATTGAAAAAATCTTAGAGGCAGAAATGACCAAGTGCTAACCAGGTCCACCACCATTCATTTGAATTTGCATGATTTTATGGTCAGAAGCCCAAGCAGCTTCAGTTTAAAGGGAGTGAAACCCTACCAGAGCTCTCACTTTCCACTCCGACCAAAGCCTCATTTCATCTGCAGCTTAAAGGCTGTATCTCAGAGACATTATCCACAGACAGCAAAAAAGGAAAGCCCACAGAGAAGCTGGTTGCCAGGGGACCACTGTGAAACCCTGCCTGCTGGCTGTGACTCACGGGCAGCTACCAAGGTTTGTCTGCATGCCAGCAGAGCTTGCAGCACACCGGTAACAGTGAGGGGGCTGGTAACGAGTAAACTGCTTGGGTTTGAGCACCTTACTTATAAAAAATCCTGAATTAGCTATTCTGGCCTTGTTGTGGCAGAGCAAATGAGTGCATTTCCCCTCTTCTTTTACCTCTCCTGTTGCTTCCAGCACTGAACATCTTTTTCACCACTAGTGAGTCACAAGTTCATGACAGAAACTCCTCTCAAGTGAAACCAGCTTATTTAGGGCTCGTCCATTTCCTTGCCCAGGACAGGGCTTTATGTAATTAGGGTTGCATTCCTTTGAAAGGAACTCGCCGACTGTGCTACGTGTGGCAGAATGAATGAAGACCATAGATGGTGATCCTATACTGCATCCAAATCTGATATGCTCTTGGTTCACTGAGAAGAATTTAAGCAGTCATTTCCCTTGCTGTTGCAGCAGCTACACCTAAAAATGCTCATATTGATGTGCTGGAAGCATTCCTGCCTCAACTGCACAGTTCAGTGTCACAGGATCACTGGCTCACAGGATGTTAGGGGTTGCAAGGGACCCAAGGAGATGGCAGAATCCAATCTCCCTGCCAGAGCAGGACCAGACAATCTAGCTCAGATAACAGAGGATCCTCAGAGTTTTCTACCTAACAGCACCCTTACAAAACAGGGTCACCACACAGAGTATCATCAAATCACTAGCTAAATCAATCTAACAAATTAGGTTACATCATCTATGATACTGACAGAGCTGAATAGACTTTTCACCTTGTAGTTGCATATATAGGCACATTTTAATATTTAATATGTTGGTAGTCTTAGTGGTTAGAAAGCACCTGTAGTATTGGAAATTCAAAATGCTGCCCTGCTGATTCATCTCACAGCTTCTTAAAGTGGCTGCAGCTTAAAGCAAATACCACCCAGAAGCCAGCATTGCAGAAAACCACCTTCAGAATTGTCTTTGTTCAAAAGGGCAGTGGGGGAAGGCAGAGCTCTAAAATTACTCTCAAAGTAATTAAAGAAAGACCCCACACAGCAGACTGCATAGAAATACAGAATATATTAGAAGAGTAAATGGAAGGTGCTATTAATAACTGCAAACTACAAGGCAGAGGAGTGCAAAAGCATATCAAATACACAACAATCTAGAGTCTGGGTTTAACACAGAACACCATCAGACCCAAACCTCCATCAAACCTCCCTCCAACCAGACCAAAACCAAAACTTCCAGTACTCCTTTTCTTCTCTGACCTGGGGATTACCATAAACCTCAGTGCCCTTTCTTCCCCTGCCACTGTAGGCTAGATCAGCACTTGAGAAGCATTCACCTCCCTCAGAGGCACCAAAGGGGGAAAAAAAAAAAATGTTGACAGAAGGGAGAAGGAAGAAAAATCTTGAGGTGTTTGAAATACTATGCAATAAATAAACATCTGGGGTTATTATTTATAAAGGCAACTGTTGGTTTTTTTTTTTTTTTAATTCTGAATGACCACAGCATGGCCAAGACAATGAAGCAACCACTGATATAATCCTCATTAAATCGTATTCCCCGAGGAGCTGCTCTAAGGTCAGCAATTACTGACTTCATTAACTAGCAGATATCCTTTTCTGTCACGTTCCACTGGTAACACAAATATTTGGCTGAACAGCTTTAAGATGTGCTGCTGGAGCAAGCCCTGCTTTTCTTTCACAGAAATCCATGCTAGCTACAGAAGGAGCAGATTCAAGGCTCAGCTGCAGTTTCCTACCAAGGATGTGAAAAGGTGATCCTGCTCCGACCACAAAAGCTGTGACTGTGGAATGCCTTCATTCTAAATACAGCTATTAGGACGATGTACTTACTTAGGCTACTCAGCTGTCTGATTATATTTGCCAAGGAGATGTTGGTGACACATTCCAGTTCATTCTTGATGCCTCGGGGCAGAGCTGTGTGGCACAGGTGCCTGGGGTCAATGTTCCTTTTTACCAGTGGCATCCTGAAATGTCAGAGGACCAGCAAGCCTGTAAAGGAAAAAAGCAAAAACACTGTCAGAAATTTAATTATATTTTAAACTGGGATTATGTCTGAAGTTAAATTGACTAATCCTGACGAGATAAAAATACCTCCCCAGTGCTGATGGAATTCATTGCTCTACGAGTACTTAAATCTTTTCTTCTTTGCCCAGCAAAAGACTATTTCATTCTTTCTCTAAACCTTTACCTGACTCAGATGCTGGTGAAATGACAAAAAACTCTTTCACATTTCATGCTTTTTTTTTTTTGCCTTTTTTTCCCCTGTAGAAAAGGACAGGAAAATCTTTGCAGGATAAAATGGCTATAGAGAATGATTTGCTTCTTGATGGACTACTTCCTTATTCAGGCTAGGCAAAGTCCAACAGCAAATTCCCTTCATCATGGGGTCAAAGTCAAACTCAAACTATTCCACCTCAAAGGTAGATAGGATTTGTCATGTCCCTAGCAGGGCTCACACTTCTAGTCTAAATGTCACTTCTAAATCACACCTAATGAAGGTAAGGGAAGAGAAGATGTTCCCCTTCCACCTACACCATTACTGGCAATAA
The DNA here is from genome assembly GCA_013396835.1 of Psilopogon haemacephalus. Taxonomy (NCBI): domain Eukaryota; kingdom Metazoa; phylum Chordata; class Aves; order Piciformes; family Megalaimidae; genus Psilopogon; species Psilopogon haemacephalus. Next base: position 1,189,345 of record VWZI01017528.1, on the reverse strand, counting down.
ATTCAGCTAAGAAGGCATCTTCCAAATGCAAAAGTCTCCTCGGCAAGCTTCTGTTGCAAAGTCCTCCACGACTCAGAAATCCTAAACTTCTGCACCTTTGCAGCTCCACATTACATTGCTCAGGAGCCTTCCCTAGCTCTGCAGAACAATCTCAGGCTGTGAATCCCAGGCTTGTAATGTTCTGAACACCCACAGCAGTGACTGGAAAGAGTTTCCCAGGGGGCAAGTAATGCCTCTCATCTTATTAGTGCTGCTTATTAAGATCTGCCTACTAAAACTTTTCTTCATGAAAAATGGATTCCCTAATACTCTGTAATTTTCCTAGCATGCCATGTAAAGCTGAATGACCAATGCCAAACTCCCTTCTGATACACACTGAATGGATCCCTTTGGTGCAGTGTGCCCAGGTGGCCAGGAGAGCCAATGGCACCCTAGCCTGGATCAGGAACAGTGTGGCCAGCAGGACAAGGGAGGTTATTCTGCCCCTGTACTCAGCACTGGTCAGGCCATACCTTGAGTCCTGTGTCCAGTTCTGGGCTCCTCAATTTAAGAAAGATGTCGAGGTGCTGGAATGCGTCCAGAGAAGGGCAACAAAACTGGTGAGGGGCCTGGAGCACAGCCCTGTGAGGAGAGGCTGAGGGAGCTGGGGGTGTGCAGCCTAGAGAAGAAAAGGCTCAGGGCAGAGCTCATTGCTCTCTACAACTACCTGAAAGGAGGTGGTAGCTGGAATGGCACAGGCAACTAAGAGAGTCAAAGATGATTGCAGGGGAGCATTTTCCTTTCTCAAGACTGCTTAGATTTCCCCTGGCCATTTTTTCCTGGGGTATAACCTTTCACTGAAGCCAGGGCTCATTGCCAAGGCAGGATCCTGAGGAACACCTCTGTTCACAGGATCAGATGAGGCTTCATTTGCTGCATTTTTACCACCATGCCTACTGCCCTTACTTTCTTGAGAATAATCAAAAGTATATTTCAGTTTTGATGGATAAAATCCAATTAAAATAATTCCTCCAGTTGCTGGCTTAAAGAAAAAAAAGCCAAAAGATTATACACTTCTTCAAAACGTTGCCATTTAGCTTCTTGATATTAACTCTAAAAATTATGGGAGCGTTCATGAGGCAGGGGTAAATCATAGGAACAGATTTTGATTTTCTAGGAATATCCCAAATCATCCAAGCCAGGCAGAAGCAATGACAAAGTGCTGATAATTGAAGTGAGGCTTGATACCTGCTGGAACACGAAACAGGTGTAATAAGAAGCCAGGAACATCAAACAGGCCCCACCAGCAGAGCTTCTGCTGCCACAGGAGTGCACAAACCCTCTCCCCACAGTAACAAGACCCTGAAGAAACCCTTCACTACAAGTCCATTACTGCAGTTCCCCAACAGAAAATAAAGGAGCCATTCTGTCACTATCAAAGAAACACAACAAGTGATAGGTGAGCAACGTCCTACAGAAGCAATTAAATATTCATTTCAGAGTTAAGCCCTTTCTTGATTGCTGCTTTAATGACATTATTGTAGAAACAGCACAGCAGGCAAATCTTTTATAAAGGGGTCTCCACGAGTATGTAAAGGTATGTTTTACATCTCATCCCTATTCCTACCTTTCAAATCTGGATCTGAGTTACAAACACATAAAAAAAAAAAAAAATCAATCTGCAAATAACCATAAAAACTTGCTATGGCTACACCACTTCTGGTTTATTTCACATAATCAAGTGATGATACTGCTCTCCCTCTTTGATTTTTGTACCATTCCTGGAAAACCCAAGTCCAATTTAGAGCATGCATTGATCATAAAGCTTCAGATGCTCAAGTGACAGATTCTTGAGAAACCTGGAATAGCACAACATACAACTTTGAACTTGAACAAAGCCTGTTTAGGACAATGGGAATTTTTTGTCTTTGACCTCTCTAGAACTGGCAGAAAAATCTACTCCTTGACTTGGTTTTGTCCCTAAACCCACCATTTTCTAATATCTGAATAATGCAGTTGTGACTGCCTTGCCCAAAGATACAGTGCCACATGAAAAGGTAGCAGAGGGAACAGTAAGAATGGCAAAAGGTGTCGTTTTAAAATAAGAATAAACTTGGAAGGCAAACATGACAAGATACAACTGACACCCTCTAATCTGTACATCACGTTCAAAAACTCTGCAAAGCCTGCAGACTGTTTCCCTATGTCCCACAGAAACCAGAACAAGGAACAAAGGAAAACATTGCTCAGACATGCTTAAGACAAAGGAAAGGCAATGCCCACAACGTCTAATTGTGGAACTCTTTGCCACAGGATGCTGTATGCCACCATAATACCTGCTGGCAATATGTCCACTATGGACCACATATTCACTGTAGCTTATTGAAACCATGAGCAGGTCTTGATGGTTCCTCCCCAGTTGTATTTAGTGATGCCAACACAGGCAGCAACAAATGTGATCAGCAACCAGAACTTTACCAAACAATTTCTTCACTCCTATAAAAGATGTCCTTCCTAATGCAGTTCTTATGAGGAAAGCTGGAGCTAAAAACAATTCTGCACTCACTACATTTACCGTGCAGCTCTACAGCTGTGAAAGAGGGAAGGGGAGGGGAAAGAAGGTATTGTTGCAATCTAGTACATCCTCTAAGCTAAAACCCACACAACCCCCAGCCCACTGCTCCCAAACTATACCTTACCCAAGGCACTTGGGCAGCAAATGAAAAATCCATGCCTAGATGATAAAATCCTGGTCCTGTGCTGCTCCCGAGTAAGCTCTGGGAACTGTTCATAACCCCAAGCAGGTAGAAGAGAGAAGCAGCTCAGCAGTGCATAAGAGGATCCCTAGGCTGAGGGGTTACTTGACACCTCCTCAGAGCCTTCCAGTTCTCCTGTCACACAGTCTTAGAGCTCTCCCTACTCTCAGCCACACTGCTGCCCAGCTCAAAACCCAGGGAAGGGAAGGCAAGGCTCAAACACTAAGATCTTCTCTTCCCTATCATCCCATACCCATCTTTGAGGCAACTGTTAGGAAGTGGCACTAGTTTGCACTTGAAGTGCTTCAGAACAACCTTAAACCCAAACTCTAGAGCCACACTGCAAACTCTTCTCCCTCACTCCCTAGGCATCCTTTGAAGTACTCTGAATCCACTTGAGAAGCCAACTCTAATCTTCTTTACAAACCCCTCTGCTCCTTCAGTTGCAGCAAGGCTGGCACAACCTCATCCCACACACATCGGCTGCGAGTGCGAGTACAGCATACAAATGCACTTACAGCAGGGCTGCTGATGCTGTTACCAACCTCCCCTGCTTTGACACAGGGTTTCTTAGGAGCCAGGTGAGATGCTCCAGTTGCTTTTTCATCACTTGGTTCCAATCTCTTAAAAAAACCACAGGACAATGGCACCAATGAAAGTTAATTAGTATCTCTTTGAGGGCAAATTGCTCAGTGTGCTGCATAGCCCTCTGCAGCTAACAGGGACCTGGCAGGTGTTACACTTTAACCTACCCCTTGCTTCTCAAACACTGCTGGTAGCCTGCACCACAGGCACACCAGCAGCCATGCTGCCCCACAGCTTTGACTGGGATGGCTCCAGAGAATCACAGAATGTCAGGGGCTGGAAGGGTCCTCAAAAGATGGAGACCAACTCCCTTGCCAGAGCAGGATCACCTAAAGCAGATCACACAAAGGCAGCCAGGTGAATGTCTCCAGAGGAGACTGTACAACATCTCTGGGCAGACTGTTCCAGTGTTTTGTCACCCTCACAGTGGAGGGTGCTCCAGCTTGCTCCCGTTGCCCTTTGTCCTATCATTGGACATCACTGAGCGGAGTCTGGCTCCATCCTCCCCACACTGCCCTGCACATCTTTATCAACATGAATGAGGTCAGCCCTCAGGCTCCTCTTCTCCAGGCTAAAGAACCCCAACTCCTCAGCAGGGAGATCTTTCACTGCCTTCATCATCTTTACAGCTCTTCTCTGAACTCTTTCAAGCAGCTCCCTGAGGTCTTTCTTGAACTGAGGGAACCCTGCTCCTGGTGCCACCAGAAGACCCTGGAGACCTGGTGTAGGAAGCAGCTATCATTTCCCCTTCAGCATGCTCCTGTAGATATAATACAGACCTGCAAGATGTGTGGAGACATTAATACAAGCTTGTGACATATCTGGGATGTCACTTGTCACAGTCATGACTCAGGTTTTCTAGCAAGTACAGTAAGAAAAGTGGGAATGAAAGCACAACACTAAGGTGGGGAAGTGCAGCTAATTAACCGATCTGCCCAGCAGTTCAACTGGTAATTAAACTATACTTCAGTTTTGCATTCAGAAGACTAAAGAAATTTCATGATCACACCTCTTTTTTTTTGTTTTCCATGCAAGTTTACTTCTGATCAGGCTACTTTTCACCCTTACTAAACTTGATATTATTTTAACGTTAGTGAAAGACATTAATTTATAACTCATATACTGCAACAGTGAATGTCCTTGCTTAGATGGTGTTAAATTTCACTCCAACCACAGCATATCTTTATGCCTTAATACTACCCTACTCCGTGTAATTTTCCTTTAACAACATGCAACAGTGATGCCTTTCATATGCCTCATTTAATTGATTGTGTTCTGGCTGCTGGCAGAACAGGCCAGTCTGAAAAGCAACAATCAATTTAGTGCTTTCCCCATCCACCCTGAGAAACAGAAATAGAATATACAACAGCCCTGTATTTGCTTACATAATCATGGACCAACTGCACCTACACTATGTAGACTTTGGGATACAGTGAAAGCAGCTAAGAGAAATCCTCAGACATGTTGAAACTAGATGACCTTTAAGGTCCCTTCCAGCCCAAACCATTCCATGATTCTGTATTAGTGAATCTGATACAATCAAGAGTTGTGTCAGGTAACAAAACAAGCTCATTATCCTGTCAGATTTTCTTCTCATCACAGCATGAGACATCATCATGATGCAGAAAACCCAAAGATGAAGATTTTCTAATCCACACCTCTCCCATGAAAAGGCAGATGTGCAAAGACTTCATGCAGCTCTGTTTGTTTCTCCGCAGATCAAAGTGCAGGTAAAAGCTTGAGAAAAACCAGGCACCTGCAGCATGGTGTCCTTGGAGAAAGTAGGGCCACTACCACTTCCTGCTGAGCCAACATAACTTTAAAACTCCAAAGGCAAATCAACATCGCCTTGGAATTGCCCAGATGACAACTGACAATCTTCAATTGACAATCCAACACAAAACGTGTTAAAATTACAGCTCTGCAATTCTACCTGCTATGAACCAGGTCACAGAAGGAAGGATCTCCTTGGAATTCTTCCCTCAGATCGCAGTTTTCTGCAACTCACCCCCAATATTTTTTCTTTCTAGATGCGACTGCCCTTCTGGTAATTAAAAGGCAGCGCTAAACAAAATACATGCAAAATGTAATACTAAAAAGTGGTACTGACAGAACTGCTGATCAAGAACAGGTGTAAAAAGAATTGTTTACATTTTCCCTGCAGGTGTTCAAGAAAAGACTGGATGGGGCACTTAGTGCCATTGGATATGGCTGGGGGATAGGTTGGACTAGATGATCTTGGAGGTCTCTTCCAAGCTATTCTTGGGCTTTCCAGTCCATTCTAGGGCTCTCCAAGAGCTTCCACACATTTGGTTAAAGGATGGACCAATGCAAGGATGTTGATAATTTGTTTCTTAGACTACAGAGTCACTAAATAATCAAACTTATTTGTAGTCACAGAGAACAAACAGTGCTCCTGAAGTAATACCAACACCACTCCCTCAAATGTTCTCTCGATATTCTCCTGCTGCAGATATTGCAGGGATTGATTTCTATGTCAGTGGGTCAGCAAAGCCTCTACCTTAGTAACACTGCACAGGAAGGTCTTTGATTTGCAAGATAATAAATGAACAGATTGTAAACCCCAATCCAACTCCCATCATTATAATACCTGTTTAAAATGCATTTGTCATTTTTATCCTGCATCTAGTATCGACTGACTGCTGTATTAATTGCCTGTGACAATTATTATTTCCTGCCCATAGAACAATCTGTAACCATCTCAGCACATCTGTCACATCAGATAAGCTGAATACAGACAACAGTCACAAAAATAGGTAGGACTTGAGTTCCAGTCTCTCTCTGTGGCATAATTACAGACAGTGATAAAAAAAAAAAATCACTTCTCAGCTTCTACCATCCAGATGATTTTCCCCCAGATGTGTATCATCAGGTGCCAATCTGTCCCCCCATGCATGCACACACAGAGGAACACTTATCCTTAAAACACAAGATAAAAAAAGCCCATGTGAAAATGATGAGTCTGAGTATAGACACTGACTGCCAAATCTGCGTTTCACCTTTATTCAGCCAAACAAAGGGGGGTTGAAAGGGCAGTAACTTCGTACACTGGAAAAAAAAAAAAAGAATTGTATTTTCAGCCTCGTACTGGTGGTGACTACCACGAAATAATATAGTAAAAATGAAGACAATTTTGGGAAGTTATGAGCGGGAAGAAATAGAAAGATTAAATATTCATATGCTGACTTTTTAAAAGAGTTATCTGTGATAAATTAGCTTTTCCAAATGATCTAAAATAGCTGCTGCCACAGAGATGACTCCAGAACTCTCAATATGGGTAATGCTGCAAAATAAGGCCCCTTGGCATCAATGCAGCAAGCAGAACATGGTGAATAGAACCAGAAGCAGTATTTCATGGGAGGAAAGCTGACATACCAGCTCCTAAGTACAGAGCTACCTCAAGTTTTGGAGTTGGCAACAACCTATTTTTTAGTGAGGGAAATACTGCAACTTGGGAAGAGTCAAGGAGCTACACGTACCAAAGTACAGCACAGCAGCACCCACTGAGTACTGAGTTCTGCTCTTGGGGCTTCCATACCACTTCCACTTCTCTTGGGGAATATCTTTTAAAGTTTGACTGCAGCTACAACCCACTGTATACCTCTGAGCTTCCCCAGGGTCCTTACACACTTGTCTGAAATTCCTCCCAGTTTCAGACTATTCCCTCTTGTCCTACTGCTAGACATCCTTAGGGCAAGTCCCTCTCCAGCCTTCCTGTAGGATCCCTTCAGGTATTGGAAGGTAGTTCTAAGGTCTCCCCAAGAGTCTTCCCTTCTCTTCTCTAGGCTATCCTCATAGCAGAGGTGCTTCAGCCCTTGGGTCATCTTTGTGGCCCTTCTCTGGACTTTTTTCAACAGCTCTGTGTGCTTTTTATATATAAACCTTTGAAGCTACAGAACTATTGAAGCTATTAAAGTACAGTGAAGACTTACCCAAACCAGTCTTGTGACTACTTCACAGAAAAGGTGAGAACTGCTGCCCCCAATCAAGCACAAGCTCTAATGATACCTTACAACAGCAACAAACCAATTAGTGAAATTCATCCTATGTGTCTATACAGTAACAGAGCAAGCTTTAAGTCATGCTGGAACCCCACTGCACTTCATTAGGATATTAATCAATTTAAAGGGACTGCTTGGACTCATTTTTCTATTAAGCTTTCTGAAGAAACTAATTTAAAAAGCATAAAACATGTGCATGATGTGTTGGCATCATATACATGCATACACACACATCCTGCTGCCTCTAAACAGAAATCTTTTACATCACTACAGGTGAGGTTTCAGAAAGAGAGCTGCAATATTGCTCCTCATCACCACTAAATATTATTCAGATTACCCTGTGCTCATTAGTTTTCTCCTAGCGAGCTGCTGTCAGGTCACTTGATTAAAAACAATTTTGGAAGTACCCTGGGTTCTAATTTAGGTACAGCCAAGAATGCTCAAATTAATTTTTGATTACAAGTTTTCCTCTGTTCCCCAACGGCTAAAAACATATTAATGCACAACACACTATGTGATTTGAAATTGCTTTTTGAGACCTCTGCTTTATCTGATGGCATTTTTTTTTCTCCCAGTATTAATCTAGTCTGCCTGTGAACAGTTTCTATGTACGGTGCGGAACACAAAAGCCCTGTGATGGATTGCAACAAAAGCTCTCTATTATAGTCTTGACAGAGACAGATAACTAATCCACTGTTAATTTAAAATCAAAACCTTAGTAGCAGAACTAAGCGTGCATCCTCTGATGTTTCAGCTATCTTCACACACTGCCTTTGGAAGCCTTCTACATTTTTTTCTTGTGTATTCTCTCTGTGAAGTTACCTTTGTTACACGGTTCTTTACCAGTTCCAGATAAGACCTATTAAGTGCACATCAATTTAATAACTGACTTCTCCAAGATGCACCAAATGCATGTGCAATGATGCCAAGACATTCCTATTGCCTGGGTACAACCTGCTTTTGAATGGACACCCTTTCCTGGCAGTAAATGATAAATATTGGAAGAAAAGGCACCTGGACTTCTCAGCTGCTAAGAAAAGTAACCTGGGAGGGCTATGAACTGGTAGGAAGCAGTGGTGTTCCACTCTGGCTAAGGCAGTGAACTGCCACCTTGCCCATCAGCAGTGGGCAGGTGCCAACTTCCAGGAGTCCCCACGCTGAGGGAGTTCAGGGCTGCGGCTCTATCAGTGGCAGCCAACACCTCGCAGGCTGGCCCAGGCACACAGGCATTAGAATTCAACACACAGTGCCTGGCCTTAACAACAGAGCTGTCCTTACAAAGGCAACCCGCAAGTGCTTACCCCCTGGTGACCAAAGACTGCCCTTTTTCTCCAGCCACAAGTGGAGAACCTCCTGGAGGCAGAGCAATTAAGGAAGAATTGTTCCTTTGGTACCAAGCCACAACTGGTAAATACTAAATCAGGATGTGCCAAAAATGAAAGAAACGAGTGGCAGCGCAGGGGTGAAGAAAAGGAATAGGAGAGGCTGAGCCTTTCCTTGTGTTGGCCTTACTCCTGAACTTGAGAAGGGAAATGGATGCTATTGAAATTATAAATATGGGAAGCTACAGTAGTAAAGAGACCAATGCAGAGAGGGGCTATGACTAAGAGACCTCATACAGTGCAGGAGCTACTTGTGCAGTTCCCATACATCCATCAGCAGTGATACATCCCATACTAACTAGCACTCAGTAAACCAACAGGTGTCAACAACAACAGCAGCTACCAGAAGCTTTTTGTAGCTCGCAGAACACTGCTAGGCACTTGAAGAAGTGCTATCAGCACTGGGAAAGAGAGAGCTAAGCCATGCATTTAAAAATAGAATTTCCACTGCACTTTATGCTACGATTGCAAATGCCTGAAAGCATTTTGTGCTAGGATTTTATGCTAGGGTTCTTGGGGTTTGATTTTCACAGTGTTCAAAGAAGACTTAAGCTAGACCAACTATCGAGTGCTATGTACAGATGTGTAACAATCACCTTATTATCACTTAGCTGAGCTTCTGTGTATTAGAAGCTTTCCTTGTTGTGAACAATAAAATTCCCCAGAAGATTTGATGCAAGAACTCCTCGCCATGAACATGGTTCAACAACATCCTGCCCTGCCATTTATGCTACTTACCATGTTTGAACAGATGAGCTGTGGGGGGAAAAAAAGGTATTAACATTCATAGAAAAGTTGTTTGCTTTGGAACAGAGATGTTATTAAATATGCAGCACTCCATAACCACCAATGATTTATATTGTGGAAGGCTAGAAACTGATCATTTCATTCCTCACTCAGTACATCAAAACCTCCCTGCTGAAGTGAAGGATTTGCTAAGTAAAGAGTGGAGGACTCATCTGTGCCTGGTTCCTACCCAGTGCTGTTTGGAAAGACAATTTTCCGCAGCCTATTTTCATAATTTTATTTTAGGTAGAGGCTTTACAGTAATTTCTTGGGTAGAATCTTCAGCTACATCAGTTCATAGAATGGTTTGGGTTGGAAGGGGCCTTAAAGATCATCTATTTCCAACCTCCCTGCCATGGGCATGGATACCTTCCATTAGACCAGGCTTCACAAAGCATCATCCGACCTGGCCTTGAACACCTCCAGGGAGAAGGCATCCAAAATCTCCCTGGGAAACCTGTGCCAGTGTCTCACCACCCCAGCTGTAAAGAATTTCCTTCTAATCTCCAGTCTAAATCTCCTCAAGCTTCAGTCCATTCCCTCTTGTCCTATCACTACAAGCCCTTGTAACCAGTCTCTCCCCAGCTTTCTTGTAGCCTCCTTCAGATACTGGCAGACTGTTAAGTGTCCCCTGAGCCTTTTCTTCTCCAGGCTAAACAACCACAGCTGCCTCAGCCTCACAGGGAGAGGGCACATCTCAGGCACATTTATATCATTAGTCATTGCTTTCACCTACTCTAAATTTGGACCTGCACAAATTCAGTTTTGCAAGTCAGAGTTGTCTTAGTTTGGGTTTTTTTGCTGATTAGGTTTCTAGTTTGGATGCCCTTTGAAGGTTGAGGTTGGAGGTCCAGATTCTCAAATTCTTGGTCCTCTAAGCAGTTATTCTGAAATTAGCACTTGCACTAAGAATTCTTTTCTATTAGACTAATTTCTATGCCTTCCAAAGAATAAAGAAATTCACATAGAAGAAACTAACTCATGCCAACATTTTAAAGAATTGCCCTTCTGTCATCACACTCTGATGAAAGATAAATAAGGCTGCATCTTTTGACTTATGAAAAGAATCAATACTCATTTAGCAAACTTATGCAGCAAGTGGGGATCGCTTGCAAGCAAGTTTTAAAACTTGTTATTGTTTCAATAAATGAATTCCAGTATTTCATCATTCCTGTAAGCCATAAATTGGGCACCTTGAAATAAAATAGTAAAGAAAAACTTATTTCTCAGACAAAATTATACTTCCTTGTCATTGCAAAAGCAGCATTTGAAGGCCTCATCTTTACATATGACAACAAATACTAAAATTAATTCAAGCAGAATTTGCTTTCTCTGTCCATATCTGATGTTGAGAAATATTCTTGCCAGGGAAGTGATAAAAAAATTCATTTTCTCTGCTTTTTTTTTTTTTTTTTAAACACTGGAACTAATTAAAGCTCCTCCTCTGGAGCCTTGACTGTGAGCTTTAACTAAAGCTGCTCCCATAATTGGGGTATCTGTAAGATGCTTTTCCTCTCTGGTTTCCTGTATCTGTTTCCACGTAAGCTAACACCTGTCACCTTTCCATTGCCCATAACATTTGCAAAGACATGCATTTTCATATGGGCAGCACTTCAAAAAACAAAACCATTTTAAATGCCTGCTCCTCTAGGGAAATGGTTCCAGATCAGACAGCAGCTTAGAAATTGTTGGGATGAAAGAGGAATCACAGACAAAGAATGACTGCATTCACCTTCTCGACCCTAGGTTTGGAAACTTGATTTTACAATAACTTGGGCTCGTGCCATGCTTCAAACAACAATTACTTAAAGTTACCAGCTTAAATAACTGGGGGCACAAATATGAAGTAAGAACGTTCTGAAATTCACACCTTCTTGTAGTTTGTGATTTGGGCTAGGAAAAGACAATCTATGGGAATAAGAACTACAGATGCTAAACTAGAGATGCTATTTCAGTTTCTAGAAGAGATAAGCCAGACATATTTGGAAGCTCTATGGGGGAACACATCCTCAAGGGGCCAGAAGCCTGTTTTCAGGACTGTGTTCCTCTCAACATCAGACTTCTTAATAAAAGAGACAGGGTATGTACACCTTATGGCAACAACATTATTAAATCTCTATTACCAAAAAACCCTGTATGTGGGTATTTATAAGGGGAAAAAAGGTGTGCTCAGTTACGAGGGGGGAAACACCCATAGCCTTCAAGGCCATGACATGTGGCAATCACAGCATCTTCTGTGACACTGAGCCAACACAGATCTCTGCCAACTCCTTTGAAAGAGTCAAAGGATGACAGACATGAAAAATAAAAATGAATCTGTTTATTCATTATGATAAAGAAAAAAAAAATCAGCTTAGTCAGCCAAGAGGAAGGGCAGACCTAGCAAAAGAGTTAATAAACTTGGCTCCTTCTCTCTAAACAGCTATTTAGCAAAGGGCTGGTAGCAATTGAACTGGGATGGAGAAATGAGATTATCTTTAGCTGGCTCTACAGGGAGCTCTGAAAAGATAGCTTAGAATTGTTAGACTTTGAACTAGTCCATACAATTACTGAGTAATAAAGATACTTGTTTGCCTCTGAGGTATGTAACCTAAGAACTAAGGAACTCAGTAATTCCTTCTGCATTTAAGGTTTGTCAGCTGTAGATAATTGGAGAATTTAGGACACACTACTGGAATAAAACTGTGCAGATGCCTAATTGTTAAATACTGGTTTCGAGCACAGAAAAAGGGAGGAAGCAAGACATGGCTGGGAAGAGAGCAACAGTCATTTGAGCAGCCTCTGAGGACAGGCAGTGGCAAATCACCAGCCCTGGCTCCATCACAGATGCCTGTCAAGAGCAACCCACTCTATTTCCTGCTTTTCTTTTGCTACTAAGAATGTATGGAACTCACAGGAAAACTAAAAGGCCTCCACGTATTTCAAATTAGGTCTTTCTACCCTATTTGAAGCACAAGGGCCAAAGGAAGGATGGTTCCTGCCTCCAGAACAAGAGCCTGCTGTTTGGAGAACTCACTTGAGAAATGGAAGGAGTGATCAAAGGATTGAAGCCAGATTAAGAGGAATGAATTCACACCTCCCTTACTGCAGCAATCAGAACGTTCTGTGGTTTAATCTTTTATGTGAAAGCCCTTGAAACTGAGCAAGCAAATAAGGAAGCCAAATCTTATCCAGAAATTGGGATATTAGCTGCCAGTGGAATAAGTTTCCAGCTCGTAATCTAAGAAAATAATTATGCATTAATAATTGTTTTTTAAAGTTGTCATTAGATAAAATGATCTCCAGAAGTACTGATTAGGAAATTTGATATGCATCCTTCCAGTTTAATGTGCTGGTTCCTTAAAAAGCATTTTCCCTCTATTGCCTAGCCTTTCCTCTCCTAGAAATTGGAAGACAGAGGTTTACATCACCCAGCTTGAGTGCTGCACTCATATTTCTCAGTGCTGCAATATGGCATAACAAACTGAATGCTCCATCACTCAGGAACAGTAATGACCACTCTGACACGAGACAAAAATTGGTCATAGATCTAATCCTCAGCTCATCTTTTCAAGTTTCTCCTGGGAAGGATAGATAATTGAGGAGGCTGTCCAGATACCTCGATAAATTAACCACCTCTAATCATGTGTGGGTGGCTCAAGTTAAATGCCTCAGCTAGGCAGGGTGGAGTTTAATGTATTTATACACATGGTGTGCAGCCTTGGAAAATCAATGTATTTGCACACACAGGGTTCAGCAGCCTTGGAAAATAAATAGATTGGACTATCTGAGATTTATGTATTTTGAGTAGCTAAAATGCAATTTGGGTAGGATATGTCATCCTTAAACCACCAGTCTAACCCTGTGCAATGCAGGAGACAACACTGTAAAGCCCTATTCATGAACTAAACTAATCCAGCTCCATCTTAAACTTAGTTAAATCCTTGCCTTAACACTAAATCTAAGCACAATTCACTCCTTAGATGACAGGAGACAAAGCCTATCCCACTCTACATTTCCAATTAGTATTACCTTTTCTCATTACAGAAAAGATGTTCTTCGCTGCCCATATTTCCTAGGAAACTCTCTTTCCAACTGTACTTCTTTCACAGAATCAGATACATCCAGGTTGGAAAAGCCTTCAGGATCACCAAGTCCAACCTAGAACCCTACTCTACAAGATTCACCTTAACCTATAGCCCTGAGCACAACATCCAAACAACCCTGAAACACATCCAGGGTTGGTGACTCAAACACCTCCCTGGGCAGCTCATTCCAGTGCCTGACTACTCTTGCACTGAAAAACTTGTTTCCTAATGTCCAAGCTAAACCTCTCCAGCTTAAGGCCATTCCCCCTTGTTCTGTCTCCAATTACCTGTGAGAAGAGCCCAGCAGCAGCCTCTCCACAATGTCCCTTCAGGTAGTTGTAGACAGCAATGAGGTCTCCCCCTCAGCTTCCTCAAACTAACCATCCCCAGCTCTCTTAGTCACTCCTCATAAAACTCATTCTCCAGGCCCTTCCTCAGCTTCACTATCTTCCCAGTTTCACATGACTAAACCATATTTTTATTAAATATAAGATAATTAAAACCAGTGCCAACTCTTACAGCAGGCTGCCCATGGAAGTGCTTGAGTGGCCACCCCTGAAGGTATTTAGAAGAGGCACAGATGTGCTGCTTAGTGACATGGACTTAGTGGTGGACATGGATTGTCCTGCCCTGTTTAACACATGCGTAAGCAACACGGCAAGGGAGGAGAAAGGGATAGCAGCACATCAGTGAGGTGAGACAATCTACTGGTGCTTTTTAGAGGTAGGAAGGAGGAGTGCCTTGAAGGCAAAACCACCTTGTTATTCTGAGTGATTAGGTAATAAAATGGCCAAGGAAAGTCAATTTAGATTCATGTAAAACAATACACCTGTGGAAAACTAATCCTAGCTTCATTTATAATACAAGAGGCTCCAAGCAGACCAGCAACACTAAGGAGCAGCAGCAGAGTGGGTTCACAATAGATAAGTCCACAGAAGCAGCAGCTTGGTGCTTGGCCATAAAAAGGCAAATCAGGAAACTCAAGAAGCATTATGAAAATAAGGAAATGCTGGGAAAAGAAAAGAGTACAAAGCAGAAAGAGGTCATTCTAGATATTCCTGTCAACTGACCACAGGCTCACAGGATGTCAGGGGTTGGAAGGGACCCAAAGAGATCATCGAGTCCAACCCCCCTCCCAGAGCAGGACCAGACAATCTAGCTCAGGTCACACAGGAACACATCCAGACAGGCCTTGAAAGGCTCCAGAGAAGGAGACTCCACAATCTCTCTGGGGAGCCTGTGCCAGTGCTCTGGTTACCCTTACAATAAAGAAGTTCCCCCTTGTGTCAAGGTGAAACCTCCTGTGCCGCAGCTTCCATCCATTGCTCCTTGTCCTATCCCAGGGAAGAAGTGAGCAGAGCCTGTCCCCTCCCTCCTGATCCCCAGCCCTCAGATATTTATAAACTTATGTTTGTTCCATACTTTAAACATTGCACAAAGCTTTTTGCCTGATGCTCTCAATAGAGGACATACCGTTCTGCAGAAGGGAACATTTTAACCAGGACTTGAACTTCCTTCAGGTTATACACAAAGTCAGCTTAGAGTAAACCTCTTGGATGCAAGAATTTATAGACTATGGATGATGTGCATCATTCCTTCTGCTACTGCAGTGCTTCTGAGCCACAGCTGTAGACCAAGGCTCTATAGTGCTGCTCAAACAGCAGCACACAGCCAGATTTAGGTAAAGGAGACCCAACATAGCTAATCTTGTCAGACTATTTTTCTTTAACCAAGTTCCAGTTGATATCTCCAGAAAGCCTATAATGGATAAAATTTTAATTGAAAGCTATTTCAGAGCACACAACTCTGAATGATTAAACACTCCTCCTAACTTCCAACTTAAATGAAATTCATGCCTGACCTTCTTTTGCCAGAACCATCCTCTAGTAACTCCTCTTCCTGAAGTATTTACCTCTAATGTACTTACACAGAAAAATGGAAGTTTGCCACAACTCCTTTAAACTCTGTACATCAACTAAATCACTCTCCTAGTCCTCAGCTGCATGTATTACAATCATTCTATAGCATAGCTGAATACAACATTTTCCATTAGACCTTCCCAGCACTATTTTATTTCTAGCTATTTCAGAAACACTTCACCTAATGCAGCCCAATATCAAATGTGCCTTTTACAGAATTCAGATTCCTTTTTGCTTGGCAATCACCACCTGGGGCAGCCAACACTTCTGAGGTTTTCTCATGCGCTCTTCTACCCATAAACATTTGCACTTTACTACTCTTCACCCTCATCAGTTCAGTCTTTGGAAGTGTTCAATCTTTCCTCTATAATATCATGATCTTTCACTACTTAATGAGGCCTTTCCCTGTCTCACCTGCAGATTTCACCAGCATCATTCCACTTCCTCTGTACTGACTAAGCCTGAGAGGCTTGCAACAGGAGACAAGAAAACAGACAGAAGAACACAGCCAAACCCTGGCATTAGTGTCACCCACACCTGTTTTGGTAAGTAGTTGTCAACAAATTATAAGGAGGGTTTTGATGGGCTATAATTAATTATTTTACATATATTAAATAATGAATACCATGAGTATGACAAGCAGGAGCTTTGTGCGACTGTGCATGCAAACAGCACCCGGGAAGTGTTCTTTACATGTACACAGTCCATTTTGCAAGATAGTGGGCACTAAAACCCCTCTGTTTCTTCTCCATTAAAGATACACTCATTGCCAATCAAAAATAAGGCTGCTTAAAATGAATTTTGTATAGAAGTGAGAAAGGGAATCTTTTATTCTCTGTGCACAGGATTATCACAAAGTAACAAATGTGCCTTAAGTGGTCTCACTGAATTAACTGTACCAGTTTTAACTGCTCTTGCTAAAGTCTATCCAAGGGTTGTATCCAAAGTAAGACTCAGCACTAAGGGTCAGAGCATAGGAAATTAGAGGGCTGGTAGGGATGGAATTTGCAATGCTCCATTAAGAACTTTTGTTGTTTATCACTATGTACAACCTTGGGTGTAGAAAAAAAAACATTCACAATACCCACTATGCTGAAGAAATATCTGTAACTGCCAAAATGAAATGTGTAAGAGGAAAGGTTTTCTGAAATTTCACCTCTTCTATGGATTGAGATACCTAAGTAATGCTTGAATCAAGCACCTCAAATGATGTTAAACAGTCACCACATTTAGTTTTCTCAATCATATTATCTGTATCCAGACAAGTGGATTAATTGACATTATTGCCCTTTCCTCACATAACAGCCCAGAAACTAAGGCACTAAAGGCAAACCCTGATTCACCGAGCACAAACTCCCCATCTATTCAGACCCATTCCTTCTGGCTTTCTGGGAGAATGCCTTAAGCACCAGGACACAAGCATTGGTACCTTCTACGCTTCTGAAATTTGGCAAAGGAGAAAGAGCTGTGGTTTGGGCTTAACTCCCTGCCATCTGAGTGCATCAGATATGCTCAGATCATCCCCCCCCTAGTTTGCATTCCTGGAGGAGGGCAGTAGGATGAGCATTTGTCCACTCGTGGTTTCTCAGCAGCCTTTCCTGGAAGTCAGACACCAAAGCATGCTGAGAGGTGCACCTCCAGACCTGGGCTCAGCACTGTCTTCAAACTCTATGTAAACTTTTACCAGTAACTTTATACACTAGTCATGGTTAATTACATTTGCCAGGTTTTCAGTTATTCACATCACCGTTTTTGGCCCTGGAAATCTGAATCCCACATAGACTGAAAGCTGGGAAGGTATTTTAGAGGAGAAAAGGTCCATACATGCCTGCCTTGTTCTTTGCCATGCCATAGCTGGAGTAAGAGATTTGCTTCTCCCCCCTTGGCTTTGGCTCTGCACAGCTCTTCAGCAGCACTTCACACATCTGTGTATTTCTGGAAATCCAGCCATCAGTTCTGTGATTTTAATGAGGTTGGATATTTTATGTGTATTTTTTTTCCTAACATAGTGACTTTTTTTTTCCTGCCCCCTAACATTACTGTTACTCTCAATTAACAACCTCAAATTAATACTTTGCCTGTAAAGATGATATTTGCTACTTCAGCAAACATTTTGACTACAAAAGACAAACCCATTTATCACCTCAAAACCCATCTGTCGTTTCCCATGGTAATTAAGTACACTTGGAATGCAGTGATAGGAAATGTCAGTAATCATTTCTTCAGCACCACACCTTAATACTCCTCCAACATGTGATGAACATACACACACCTGTGCTAAAATGCATTCCACTTTAAAGCACCACTTACTTTTAATATACTTATTCTCTAATCCCCCTGCCATAGTGAATTCGCTCCCTGTAAGGCATGTCCCAAGAAATTTGTACTTTCAGGGCTTCTGACAGCTTCTGTGGCTACTTCTGTCTTAAGTCAGGGTTGTGGATGCAGTGGATGTACAGCTGCCTGTAAAAAAAAGATTGCTTCCATCCTTCTTCCTCCTCATGAAGAGAAATATATGGAGCTTACTATCAACAGATAAAAGGAACTTGATAGCATAAAGGACATTTTAAGGCTTATGAAATGTAATTCCTGCAGGATAAAAGCTGTTTCCACTACAACTGTAGGGAATTCTCCAGTTCTCACATAAATAAATAGACAGATAAATAAAAGCATACAGAAGCAAGTCTGCACACACAACAAAAGCAAAGACAGCTGAATCATAGAAAAATTAAGGTTGCAAAAGACCTCTAAGATCAAGTCCAACCTTCTACCCTCCACTATATCATACACCAGAGTGCCAAATCTACTTGTTTGGGTTTGTTTAACACCTCCAGGGTTGTTTTTTTTTTTTTTTTTCCTTTGAGGTCCCTTCCAACCTAAACCATTCTATGATTCTAGGGTTGGTGACTCCATCACCTCTTGGGGCTGCCTGTTCAAATGCCTGACCACTCTTGCAGTAAAGAAATTCTTCCTAATGCCCGGCCTAGGATATTGTGTCCCAACACAGTAAGTTGCTTGTGAATCAAAGCCTTTACTCTGAGTGAGTCTTGTCCGTCAATTTTCGGACACCTATACTCACATCAATTTTTAGAACTTTAGGTCTACATCTGAACTATAAAACCCCTGTGCCCTGAAACAAACAAACCACAAATTATTCTTCACTTCTCAAAGTGCTGTTCTATTAATGCTTAGAAGGTTTTTTTTAAACAGGTGATTGCCAAGGCACTTTATTTCCTATTAAAAAGGAAAATTGGCTTCTACCATTCACTTGTAACACTCCATCTATAAATTCCATTTCTTTGTGGCAGTAGTAGATCTGGAACAAAACTGTTAAGTGCAGATCAAGGCATAAATATTTTTGATTTGTGGCTTGCACAGACATACCTTGTGATAATAAATCCTACTTAATCCTCTTGACTGCAAAAAAAAAAAAAAAACCAAACCCAAACCTCTAAGTTCTTTTCAAGCACTTTGAAAATGCAGTTTTACCTTCAATAGGCATTAGCAGTGAAAGCAGCACTATGGAACAAATATTTTAACCAATCTTTCTTATATATTCATAGTATATATCTACAGGGCAGGTTCAGGCTGGATGTTAGGAAGGAGCTCTTCACAGAGAGAGTGATTGGCATTGGAATGGGCTGCCTGGGGAGGTGGTGGAGTCATCATCCCTGGAGGTGTTTAAAAAAAGGCTGGATGAGGCACTTAGTGCCACAGGTTAGTTAATTAGAAGGATTAGGTGATAGGTTGGACTTGATCTCAAAGGTCTTTTCCAACCTGGTAAATTCTGTGAATGAATGAAAAAGGAATAAATATTTGCATCTGACAAGCTGCTTCCACGGATAAAGTTGACATTTCTTTCGGAAGTGGTGCTACTCCTTCCATAAACAACCTGGGAGCCTTCTGTGGAACAACTTTCCCAATAGTTCTGGCAAAGAAATGCTAGGCTGACATCGAGGAGAAAATAAAAGGGAAATCAGGAAGCTGCTCTTCTCTGTTCAGTCTGAAATCTGGCTTGCTTTTACTCTTTGCACTGAAATACTGATGGCTGGGGGGTGGGAAATTGCTTAATAGACCATCTTCATTTTTCTTCACTCCATTATGCCTCAGTGAGCCTGTGCATTTCTGTACATCACAGACAATTATATTACAGCACCAGGAGGAAGATCAGCTGGAAGCACGTTGTCTTTGCCACAGGTGGTCCAAACTGAACCACGGGCATTTCTTAACAGGGAACAATGCCATCTTCTTCCTGCTACGTGGAGCTCCCAGCTGCTCATCCCTCCCTTCTCTTTCCAGCCTTTGAGCACAGCCAGTTGAAAAATCAGGCCTGAAAGCAGGCCGCAACCCACCCGCAAATAAAACACCTCTCTGTAAAGGGAGACAAAGTCCATCTCTTTCAAATCACTACGCTTCCCAAAGGATTTGCAAGCAAATAAAAATCCAGCCATTCACACAGAATTCAATAACTAATTCAGGCTGAACAGCATGCTCTTTCATTAATGGATTCTACTATTTAATGAGTATAAAAAAAAATCAGAAACACAACTATCACCTCTGGTTTACACTGCATTCAGCTTTGCTTTTTTGTGTAGGAGGTTAACTGTCCTCAGAAACCCTAAACCTTGCCAGTACAGGGGCACTATAAACATCCTAAGTTTCTCTGTTTGTGCTCACTTTGACATTTTGATTATAACCCATATCTGCATTTGGTTGTGCTGAAGTATGTTAAGTCCTGCTCCTCCTCTGCTATCCAATTCTAACGCCGCACATAAAAGCAACTGCAATGCTTTGTGTGACTCACAACAACAGTGTCCTTGTGCGTGCAATTTGGCATGCTTCAGGTCTTCAACTCTGCAACTATTTGCTGATTTTCACAGAATGGTTTGGGTTGGAAAGGGCCTTAAAGATCACGTAGTGTCAAATCCCCTGCCATGGGCATCATCCAGCCTGGCCTTGAATACCTCCAGGAAGGAGGCATCCACAGCCTCCCTGGGCAACCTGTTGGCAGTGTCCCACTACCACTGACAAATAATTTCTTAGCATCCAGTCTAAATCTCTCCTCCAACTTCAATCCATTCCCTCTCATCCTATTTAGTTTTATCCCAGGTTCTTTTCCACCAGACAGCTTTCAGTACAGGTGTGAGTATTTTCAGAACAACGCAGACAACCCTGATTTTAAGAGGTAGTTTCCTGACTTCTCTCTTACTGTACTTCATGAAGAAAGTGAAGCCACATTTACTACATCAAACTATGTTTCCAAGCACAGCTGGTAACTTTCCTTTCTTTATGACCCCAGATGATGCCAAACCAGTATTTGAGTATTTTCTGTTATCAAAAGGAGGGAATGTATTTACAATCATTTAAACAACAGTTTAGGATGTTGGCTTTAAACAGTTACATAAATTAGGGATAGAATGAGAAGCATCAGAGGCATCTTTCAGGACGACAAGCAATGAAGAGCAAAAAGGGTATTATTTAGTGACGGTTGGTTGTTTGAATCCAACACAGTGTGTTCACTTGTCTTGAGAAGGATGAACCTGATCTGAGACCAGTTCACGTATTTTTTCCTTCATCCTTATACTAAAGTTATCTCTTAATCTTACCTCCTCATGCATTACCATTATTTTTTTAGGTAAGTAACTGTCTTTCCTCTGCATTCCAATTCTGTTTTGGCATCTTAGATCTCCAACTGTTCCTTCTTCCAGCCACCAAAAAGCTACACGTTGCTGGGTGAAGAGAATGCATTACCTCACCCAGAGTGCCAGGGGAACAGAAAAGAGGCTTAGGTCAGAGATCTGTTGCCAGAGCTTCAGCAGTCAACTTTAGGAACCAGTACAAAAAGTGGAGAGAAAAACAGGATCATGTTTTAAAAGACACCTGTTGCTCTCCCACTGCCCACAGTTCTCTGTCTATCCACACAGATCTCAAATTTCTAAACCATTCAGATTTTTTTTCCCCCATGCCTTCTATCTGTTGAAACCACTCTGATAATCTCAAGCCTAACAAACGTTGTGCACAATGCACAAGTGCCTAAAGTCACATTTACTAAAGTGCTTTTCATATTTAAATGTTCATCTTTACTACACTGAATATTGAAATGTTTGTCTTTGCTGCACTTTTCATATTGAAATGCTCAGCTTTACTGAACATAGAACTTTGATACGTTTTTCTGCTTGTGGAAATAAAAAGTTAAGCAATTACTAAATTCTTCACAAAGAAATTGGGGGGGGAGCAGGTGGAGATTAACTCTTGAATTTACATAATTTGACAGAATGCTATGAAACTTCTGATATTTCAAATGCATTTTTAACAACTCTTAACTGCCATTGCATAAAATGGTGAAAATGGGCAGGCAGAATTGTTTATTTTATTTATGAAAATACCTACTAACACAAACTTTGCTTTCAAGTTTCCAATCGAGCCACAGAGAATAGATGCCTGAAACTGAAGTGCACTCAGCTATTTAAGTGTAAATGTGAGCAAAAAACTTAGATCTTTTACATCCAAAGCATATATATACGGTCATGATGAACTTATTACAGCATACTAAGGAAATTTAAATCTCTGTGCAAGTCTGCACACAACTACACGAGTAGATGACCTTAGTAATTCTAGGGTACAGGGGACTGCCTGAAGACCCAGGCTAGGGATATGTTAATTCTTCTCATTTATGTACCTAACTCAAGTGCCTATCTGGTGAGATTCCAAAAGGTTGTGCTGTTTTCCTTTTTAGCTCTTTTTTATCTCCCACCCCTTTTCTCCTGATAGCCTTGCAGGTTTAATCAACATGGTTTTGTCTGAGAGCATCAGTAATTGGGAAAACACACCTCCCTCCCCTAAACTTTGAGCTTTGGCATAATATTAAGTAACAACAAAACCAGACAAGTTGATCTGAAATCCCTTTACTACAGCAATATCTACCACAGATTTCCATAATTTGCTTTGGCTGCTAAGCAACAAATTAAATATGATTTGGTGTATTTCAATGCATTATTCCTCCTACGGCTCTTCTGACAAAAAAAAAAATACAGTTTATAATAATAACAACAATAATGCTCTTGTCACAGAGCAGCAGTGCTGGGGAAAGGACCTGCACTTCAGCAGGTGTACCATTTGTGACCAAAAGAGTATCTATTTGCTTGCCTTGCAGTATAGCCAAGGAAATAAAAAGAACACAACCTCCTACAATCTATTTCTAGAGTCACTATTGTCTGGATTGTCATGATACCTACAGGGATCACAATTTTGCTTAAATTAGCCAGCTCATGGCAAATGAATAGGCAAGTCCAAAATCAGATGGATAAGTAACTCCACCTGGGGCTCTGTGTTGGGAGATCTGCTGGGAATTCAGCACTGAGCTACGAGACTTCATACATGTGGACACTACATTTCTAGCTGAGAGGAACTAAACATAAACCAACCCTCAGCATCAAGCAAAAAAAGCCTCCTGCCCAGAAAACAGAAACCCCACACTTACTGGTCTGCTGGCTGCAATATGCTACTACTGTTCCAAAGCAGAGACCTAAAATCCAATGTGGATTTTCCCAGCAGAAGTGCAAAGCTGTTCACATAGATTCATAGAATGTGTTGGATTGGAAGAGACCTCAGAGATCATCTAGTCCCAATCCCTCTGCCATGGGTGTTTGAAAAGGTTATCAGCCTAACAACTAGAGTAAGGGTATTGAGGCACTGCAAATGGGAGGAACAGAGCAAGCATTTCATTGTGACAGTGGTTAGGACACACAATGCATCCTTCAGAGAGCTTTGCTCTCAATTGATTCCTCATTGATCTGTGGTAGTATTAATGCCAGCGCTGAAGGTGAGCTTCATAATGCACGAGCACATCCACTGGAGCTACCAAACTTTGGCTTGTACTGGCCTGGAACCAGAATCAAACTGGATGCCATTCACTGCTCTGCCAAATTCATACACTGGCTAATTAATTTTAACAGACAAATTCCTCTCCCTAGAGGACCTTCTAATTGCAGAATACACTTTTAAAATCATAACAGCTGCATAATAAGAGCATTAGAAATGCTTGTGCTTTGTAAACACAGGACAACTACAATATTTCTTTTTTTACTAGAAACTTCCACCAACTTTGGATACCAACTGAATTTGAAGCACTCATTTGTAATTACATCTCTATAATGAGCCCCAGAGCATCTGTTACAAAAGAAAAAATATTACATATCAGCAATTAGCATTGTTTTGTCCAATTAAATCTACAAATGAAGCCATGATTTTATATTTCTTAAATGTATCTGCATGTCACTTATTCAATCTTGTCTCCAAAGCCTGCATAATTCTACCCCCAAATTAACATAGACTACAGTGAGAACACCAAGTACCAGTTACAAATTTCCATTAAGAAAAAAACAAAACAAAAAAAATCCAACCACAAATCCAAAGAACCCCAAACCACCAATCTGAATAAGAACATGATTATTATCATTATATACTCAAATGTTTCATTGTTTTAGGCAGCCTAAGATGTCTGCACTTTCCAAGGGCTACAAAGAAAGCAAATGCATGGTCAGATCAGTGTTAAGACTCCAGATATTTGAACACTCCAACAGTCTTACAGAAATAATGTCCTTGACACAAGGCAGTTTTCTGAAGTATGCCTGTTGAATCAAAGTGCTGTTCTCAAGTACAGGTGGATCAGGCTTTTCCAGAGTCCTTTCAACAACTATGTCCAAAGGGTTACTCCTGTTCCCACACAAAACCAAACCCATTTATCATTTTGTCTGCAACTCAAGCTTAGAGATAGCCAAGCACTCTAAAAATAAGGCTAACAGATGTGGCTTGGGATCTAGATGGACAAAAACACCTTGAAAATTAACATCAACTGCCAACCTGCAAAAAGTCAGGAAAAAAAATGTATCAACAACATAGAAAAACTCTTGTGCTGCAAGTCAGGCTCTGGAGGAAGGTGGGAAACCAAGGTTAAAAAAAAAAAAACAAAACAAAACTCTCTCAGTGCACATTTGAAAGTGTTGCAACATAAGCTTATGAATTTGTGAAAAGAGAGGAATAAAACAGGTAGAGAGGTATTTGTCCTTCTAAGGCTTTCTTGGCCTTTTAGAAGGTTACCATCAAGCAGCATCCCTAGCTCTCGAGTTCACAGGCTTCAGAACAAAAACCATCCAACCACCAGACCAGTAAATCAACATCCACCACATTCTATGACTGCAGCACACAGCTCTTATGGTTTTCTTTTCCAGCTGTCTCCATTTATTAAGTCAAGAGATAAGGATGAGATTTTCAAAGTTATTTTTCCCCCAAAAAAGATTTTCTCTCTGATAATACAGAAGGCTTCAAAGGAAAAATACCTAACTATGAGTAAAGAAGCTCACTATAATCAAGGACGGACTAAGGTATCTACTACAAACATACGGTTTGGAACTCTGAAAAATTGAAGCATTTGCTTCTTACCACATCAAAAGGGCTGGATGCTACATTCATGCTCAAAAATCAGCTTTGGTAGCCAATGCCCCACATGCAGGCACTGAGCTAGGGGAAAGTGCTTATATTTCTGAAGAGACACAGAAGCTGACCCATTTAGACTGTTTCTACACACATATAGCTCTGCTTTTTAATGTATTCCCAGCAACAATGAAAGACTATTTCATATGACAGGGCAAGTGTCTGACAGTACTCAAAGCAAGGAGGATTTTTCTCTACCAATAAGTTACTCTACATGCAACCTCTTACCAACTATTGCCCTAGGACACACTAAGCATTAAGTGGCTGCTTCCCAAGGGAAATCTCTTAATGTCTAGGCAGAGAGCACATGTTCAGCTGCTGTCAGCAGTTCAGATTTAAGAAAAATTTCAGGCCACAAAACTATGCAGTCATCAAGATGTGCCATACCTGGGTCACACTGATCCACCACAAGAAAGCCATTCCAAGTATAATATGCTCTGCTGCACTAACCAAACCAACAGACACACAAAGGGATGCTCCACAGGTTTCAAGAGAATAATCTTTTGGCAACACTGAGCAGCTCTCTAATGAATAAGTAGACAGTGAACTCATAGGGAACCTTGAGTTTACCAGGAGACAGCCTGTAAATGTAGTACTGCTTCCAGAACCTATCAAATGTGGTAGATGGTAAGAATCAATCCCATCTACATCAACTGCAACAGAGGTTAGTATACAAAGCACCAGGGAAGGACTAAGAAGCCTTAAGAGTTCCTTTTCTTCTTTGACTTAATATCGGTACGGTAATGATTTTCCTTCATGAATACTGCCAGCATTATTTAAAGATTTGAGTAATGAAGGTCTACATGAACTTTCTGAGGATCAGAGATGACTGTACAGGAGGAATACAAACCTCTCCAGGGCTTGAAGACAATGCACACCAGGTATGGAACAGAGGTCTTATCCAATCAAAATAAACAAACCAAAACACACACAAACAAAACGACAACAAAAAACAACCCCAACAAAGATCCCAAGAACTCACAAACCAATCAAACAAACAACAAAAGAAAAATCTTTCTCCTTGTTAATAAAACTTTTCCTTGACAAAGTAGTACAATCTTTTTTATAGTTAGAATAGGTAAGTCTCACTACATAGGCTAGCCACAGATAATCCCTGATATTCAACTTCCCCTACTGGAAACACCATAGCTGGCAGGTGTCATTTTTAGACTGAACTATACAAAACCTCTCCATCTATCATGGAACTTGCTGAAGGTAGATTTGGTTGCAGTTCACTCCCTTGGGAAACAAAAACTTAACTCCTTTGCAACTCTTTTTTTTTTTTTTTTTTAAACAGGCCACTCATGCTAGCCAGAGCCACAGGATGCATTCCATGGTCTTGCCCGGGGATGCAGACAGTGTTGTTTCAAGTGGGCAGCCACATCTGAAGTTTCCAGAGCACAACAGTCTTGAATCTTTATGGAATAACATCACTTTGTCTGGTCTGTGAATGATATGCATGTGTATTCTGCCACAGAAAGCCATTCTTTATCTGTAGATCCCTGCAACCCAGAGTACTTCTTGTATCATTTTGGATGTATTTTCACAAGAGCAAATTCAGATCAGACTGCAATGCCAGAAGCTCTCATTACCACCTCTACAGCAGTCCAGGCCGTTTATCACTTCTCCCAAATTATTTGTAAGATATTTTTTCCTCCTGCTATGAAGATCATATAATCAGAGAACATCTGAGGTTGCCTAGAGCAGAATCAACTAGAGCAGGTTGCTGAGTTTTAAGATTTAATAAATATCACTGCCTTGTATTACCAGCAGAGCCTGACATTGGCCAGACCAGGCAGGCTGGGAAGCACAGAAGTGAGAGTTTCTTCCCCACAAATTACATCATATTTGTAAAGCCCTCGTTCCTGAGAGCTTGTATTTTTTGTTTTGTTCTCAAGTGGAATTACAACTGGAGAAGTTTGTCAACTACAGCCTTAGCCTTCTCCTTTAATATCAACAAAAAGGCAGAAGCAGCTGAGCGTAAAAGACCTCTCTAAGCATTTCTGCACACGCTGGTGGCTAGTGGCTGAGCAGGATTTAACAAGTTAAGCATTTTCTTTTTTTCCTGAAAAGCTGACTCTGCATGCCATCTTTACAAGAGCTGGCTCAACTACTTAAGTTCACACACACACTATCAAACTAGAAGTGACATTAAATTCCTAATTTTTAATTGCATTTTTATTAAATAGTTGAAGGCCTGTGCCAAAATCACTATAGAGGGTGTAGCTTTGCCTTACCATAACACGAATGTTTTATGGAGAACTGCTGTCAGCCACCAACAAAGGCTCTTCAGTAGTGACCCTGCTTGTCTGGTACAGCTGATCTGGCAGACAACCTGTCTGAATCCACATCACCACCCTGAATGTGCCCAAAGGTAAAAGATTCTGGGTCCTCAAACCATGAACAATACCACATTGTAGAGATAGTGCTATTAACTTTGATTTCAGCCACTCCACAGCCATTGCTTCAGAGGTGGCAACTGGGTCCTGCTGGACAAGCTGCTGTAATAGAGCATTTAGCCAAAGTGCTACCAGTGAAGCACCTCAGTGTCAATCCCTCTTCCCATTTTCAATGACGTGCTAATACTAAAAGAGTTAATCTAAAAGATGACTCCAGCCTAAAAAGGATGCTCATGCTCCTCTACCATACACCCCCACTATATGTATGCTTGAGGGATTGGCCTAAGACAGCTTCTCTTCCAACATCCATTTTCATCCATGCTGCAAACCCATGCTTTCTTCCCCATTCTACAAGCCATATCCATACTCAACATACTGATACAGGAGTTCCTCTCAGTCTCCTCCTGCTGTGGACTGTTTCATTTTGTGTAAGAGAGTTCATTACATCAAACAGCCAGAAGATGACTCCAAAGCCCAGAAATTACAACATTCATTTCCACGACAGAAGACTGAGAACACCTCATGCCAAAGAATATTAATTTATTTGAGCAGTCCTCTCTAGTGAGAAAAAAGCAAAGTTCAAGCTATTGGTTCAAAGCAAATAAAGCAGGGAGTTTAAGCTGGTTCTGTGTATTCAAGAGAAATGGTTCAACACTGACAGACAGACAGTTACATCTATACATACATGGAGAGAAACACAAATATATTGAGTGGAAGCAGGGGAAAATTCTCAATTCCTCTCTGCCTGCAAACGCTCCCACAGCTTCATTATATTTCCTTGGATAAATCAATCCAATCTTCTCACTCCCTTGAAAAACCTCAGCCTTAGCCTTAATATCAAATCCTCTACAATATTGTGATTTTTTAAAAAAATGATAGTTAATAACTTCTTTGAACAGAAGAATTAAGGAATTTGTAGAGATTGACAATTCTTGATGCTTCCCCCCCCACACTTCTGATTAGAGCTGTGAATTGGGTAATGATACTTCAGCAAACAGCAGTGATGCCCAGGTTGTTTTGTTATATTAATACTGTTAATGTAGAAACTCCTGAGACATAGAAACAGTATATTATTTTCTGCCTCCAAACCACACTGCTTTGCATATACCAACAATGAAGTTCCCCCTCACCCTGCTGTTCTCTCACACAGCTTGCTTCTCTCATGACCTCTCTGGTATTTCGGTATTTGGCTACACAGTTCTGGATCCTCAGTAAATACTGCTACCCCAGAAATCAAATTCTGCAGATTAATAGAAAAATATCAAACAGCTCCTGATTTAAGGCAACACATTAATCCTCCCATAACTTCACATTTATTTCTCTTATTTCCTCTCCAGAGATTTTTTGTGAGCCACAGAAGTGTTTTACCTCTCACATCATGGCTTCTTTATTTAATAGCCTGCTGCGAGGAACCTTCAATTACACCTTTCACAAGTGTATGTAAATTAGAACCTTATTAAAATTTAATCTGCTGTGCTATTACTGCAATCAAAACCCCCAGCAGATTAGTGAGGCACAACTGTCTTTGCAGAAGCAGTACTAACAACATGAGTAACACTAGTTAGTACTACCCAGTCTACCATCAGGCTTTGTTGTTCCCCATACACTTCTATCTACAAGCAGTTGTAACTCTAAGGGTTAAGAATAATGCCTGCAGCTTTTTTTTCCTTTAAGAGTGCCCAACAATTTTCAAGTTTAAGAGGTCACTTGCAGAGTATTTGTAGGAAGTGCTTATTTGGCAACTGAAAACTTACTGACCAATTTCTACCAAATTAGCCTCAAGTATGTTGAGTTTCTCCAAATTTGTGAAAACAGGAGCCAGATACAGAACAGAGACTCTATTAATGCTCCCAAACAATGAATGCAGCAGGGGTAAAACAGAGCACAAATGCCCTAGCTATAAGAAATACTTCAAGAGAATTTAATGCCTTTTATTAGATGCCCAAAAAAAAATCCACCTGGCTTTAGAATATATTAATTTTTAATAAGCTTTAAGCGTCAGACAGTTATAGCATTCACAATGATCTAGTTCTGTCTAGAGCTTGCTGTTGGGAGACTAAATTCTTGTCTCAACCATTGCACCTAACTGAAAAGTCAGTCGACAGCAAGGTATAAATTCACCCCGTTGTTTCTGCTCTTCATTAAGTGTTTTGTTAAAATGTAACTACCTTTGTTATTCTGTAGCTCTTTGCGTGCATACCTTTGTCTGCCTGTAATTCACAGCGCCAACACAGTGGCACAAGTAAGCTAGCATCTAATTTAGCTTCCCATCCCTCAAAAACGTAGCCACATAAACTAATTTTTTTTTAAATGTATACAATTCTGATGACATTTTGTGTCCTTTAACTGATTTAAAAACAACAACAATAACAACAAACCAAGACCAAACCACAACCACCAAACCATTTCTCATAGATTTAAGAATTCCAGTATCAAGGGGATGAGGCTAATTAATCTTCCTGAAAGTCTATATCATCTTTTCCCATCCTCTTCCAACACATCCTTTGTTCTACTTGTGTTAGAAGATGCAGGTCACAGCACTGCATAAGCATTTGGGTCATTTGACAAGGCTACACAGAGAGCTCTACAGGATAAAATTGTTTTGTTTGCAAAGTCAAGTGAAGTGTGACAGTAACTTCAAGACTTATCTCTTTTTTTCTTCTTCTTTGAAACCACTTCTTGTAAACATGAAATATATAGCCTGTAATCTGTGTCAGATGACCTCAAGATCCCTCCCCCCCAAAAAAAAACCAAAAGAACTTTAAAGAGACTGATTCACAGATGTACTGGAACACAGCACTCCTATTCAATCTGGCGCCTTGGTATCTTTGAGAATCCGGGACACAGTCCAAAAACACAAGGGCTGAAAAAGAGGTATTATCACCCTTGCAGCAGACAGAGGCTCCAAGGTGGAAGAAAAAGCAAAGCAAGAGTTATAAAAGGTGCTTTACTCACCAAGCAGTTAAATTAAATAGAGTACAATAAGAGGCATCAGACGCACAAGCGGTGGGTTATAAAAGGTCTAACCTGAATGCAGTAACAGTAACCTGAAAAGACTTCCATCATCGTACCTCTTCTTAACCACTAAAAGCATAAGAACCAAGGAAAAAAACCCAAAAAATGCAACAAGCTAGTTTTCTTTCAAATCCTGTATTTCCCACAAGCAATAGAGGCTCATATGTTAGCTCAATCCTCTGTCTAGTAAGTATGTAGCTTTTTTGCTCCCTCCCCTTCTTTTTTCCTTCCACACTGTAGACTCACAGATCTTGGTGGATGAAAAGTGAGTGGGCTGATAGAAATTTGAGTGTTAAAAAAAAATACATACACACACACACATATATATATATATAAACTAGAGCAATTGGGATTACGTGCATCACCTTCTATAGGGAAAACAAATCAACAGAAAACAGAGGGTATGAGGCAAAGCACATCCATCATGGAAAAGAAGAAAAAGAGAATTAAGAGAGAGTACAGGGAAAAGAAGCTGGCATAAAATACATTAAAAGCAAAAGGAAATAAATTTCATGATCTACTACACCAAAAAGATAAGGCTGTTGTAAAAGAAAAACCATGAAATGTGGAGTTAAAGCTTTATAGATTTTACTCCAGCTTTTAAAGGATATCAGCATCATCCAGGAAGTGTTGGTACAGGGGCTTCCCCCACTTAGAAACTGGCTGGCTGAATTCAATAAAATTTGACAGAAGGGTAAAAGGTCTTGAACATAATTGCCTAAGAATCAAGATGAAATCAAGATGGTCTGAGTGTCTCGAGCAAGGGAAAGGCTGCACTTTGCATTAAGACCTTATTAGATGTTAGATGATCCACAAAAGGATGAGACTCTAAGAGTTTCAAACAGGGAAAAAAAATACAAAACCAAAAAGCTCCAACACATTAGAGCTTAGAATGGTCCAAATTACAACCATCTCACATTACAGATATGAGATTCAACAAACCACACCCCCCCANAAACCCCAAAACACCCCAAAGATAAGAACCATAAGAACCCAGGCTTCTACTGCTCAAGGAACTACTCTTTTAAAGTATTTATTCCCCTTTTACCTTGGGAAAAAAGAAATAAGAGGCAATACTAGGTATTGTATTCACCATCAGGAGTAGTAACAAGCAGGTGCCAAAAGACCCTTTTTATATGGAAAAGCACCCTACAAAGTGGGACATTTCTATCTTCCTTTGGAGAAATCAAAGCAAGAGAGGCAAAGCAACTGCAAAGGAAAACAGCAATGGAAAAGCTGGATGGAAAGAAAAGCCAAGTAACCCAAATCACCTCCCACCCACTACTCCAGTCTGCCTTCTGAACCAACAGCATCCAACACATACTATGGTTGCTGGAACCAGACTAAAACAGAAGGTACTTAGAGCACACAGCATCAATGACAAGACGTTTTTAAAAGCTCTATCACTATCTTGGTTTCCATAAAACAAACCGAATCTTTCTTGGATTCTCAAACATGCAGTTTAGTCACTGTATATTCACTATAGTGACTATGTCATACATTATATATTAACATATTTCAATATAAAAGAAGAACTATTCCTCATTGTTTCAAATAAAGCCAGATTTCAGATGTATAGTAGCCATCGACACTTTCAAAGCAGCCAAGTCAGTATTTCATATTAAAAAATGGCATCTGCACACTTGCTAAAAATTAACCTTTGCTACGGTTTCAGCACAGAAACTTCAGATGGTGTTCCACCGAAAACCTGCAAGCTTAGATACTAAGCTGATAGTACCACAAAGGCAGCTAATTTAAACCTGTAAGTGAATTTCATAGGTTCTACAAATAAAGCATCTAGAATCTCAGAGGATTACAGGCAAGCCACCTAGGATACTCAGACACAACGTAGCTGAACATAACTTAAGCAAACGACCAAATCTTTGTCAATTGTCCACTCAAAGACAATAGAGCAGAATTCATTTTACTGGTTTAAACACCTTTCCCCCCCAACAAAATATCACAGACTGGTTGCACAAATAGACCTTGAAATATTTCACTTATTAGGAAGGACCCTTTCAGCTTCAGACAGCACCCACCATCTGCATGCCAAGAGCAAAGGGAATGCAGTCATATGGAATCAGTTAACAATTACAGCCAATAAACAAATCGACTGCAGTGGAAGATCCACTTTTGATATTACCCAGCAGTGACTCACAAGAAGCATCATACAGCTTTCTTTACTTATAGATTCATCATCCATGCCTTTAAAACTCAGCTCATTACCATATGAAATGCTAGTTAAAGGCAGTACGTTTCAGCTGTTGGGAGAGGCAAACAAAAGAAAGATTTGTGCTGAAAACCTAAGACTTTTACCTGTCTCCTGACTCTAGTACACAAAGAGGTATGTGTCAAATAAAACAGATCCAAATACAGCACCGTGCTCCACTCCATGCTACAAACACTTTCTACCTGCCCTCTATCATGTTTTTCAAAAAGAATCCAAGTTACCGTCTCAAGCCAAGGTGTTTGTTTGAAGTTGAGACCGCTATAACGGATGGAAAAATCAAACTAGAGCATTTAATCTTATTAAATGCCTCTGTGTCACAATTAGATGTCACTATATGCTCACTTGAATTCTGAAAGCACATGCAGCATGAAAGGAAGTCATGGCAATGTTCCGTTCCAGGTGCAAGCGCATACAACGTGTATACCTGGCGTTAAAGTGAGCCTCCAGCGCTCTGCACTTTCTATTTATTCCGTCTGCCGGTGAGGCGGGCGCAGAAGAAGGCGTTTTGCCGGCTGCAGAAGTTGGACCCTACGTGCTTCTCCTGCCCGCAGCCCGCCGCGACCCCCCAGCCTGCCTAACAATGGTAGCAGTGTTCCAGCGGGCATTATCTGCCGCCAACGGGATCAAATCCTCTCGCTTCCGAAGGGCAAACTCGCCGCCCGCCCGTCCCCACATCTGCCCTGCCTAGTCCCAATCACTCTGAGCGGCGGACGGCGGGGAAGGAGCAGTCCCGCACCTCAGCCCCGACCTGCGGGGGGCTGACGTCACCCCCGCCGCCCCTCGCCCGATGACCCCGGCCCCGCACGGTCCCACCTTCTCCGCCGGCTGATCCCGCCGACGCCGCCTCGCCAGGTACGGGGCACACGGGGCGGGAGCGGTCTGGGAGGTGAGGAGATGGAAAGGAAAGGAAAGGGAAGCGCCCGCCGCGCTCCGGCACAAGTGCGGCCCCCTCCTCTCCTCCGCCTTACAACACGCCCCCTCCTGTCCCCGCTAGCGGGGGCGGCGGAGAGACTGGGCAAAGAGGCTCCGCCGCCGCGACGCTCTTCCCTCCCTTCCTTGCTCCCGCCGCCACCGCCCCCCTCTCAGGCACGGACAAAGCGGAGGGGGCCCACACCTGGCGGGGGCCGGTCCTTTTGTGGAGCGGGCAGGCACGTCTCGCAGCGCCGGGGAAGGGGAGTGGGGGTGCGGCGGCAACGGGTCCCGCCCGCCTCACGGTCTGCGAAGAAAGGGTTCGGGGCACTTACTCGTCGGCCCGGTTCCCGGGTGCTTCGTCCCCTCGCCCCACACCTTCACACTGCTCGCCTCAGCCCCTCCCTCCGCCTTCGCCTCCGCGCTGCCCCCGCCGCCGTTGTGGCGCTGGAACTTCAAACAATGCTAGCCATTCCGAGTGCGTCGCGGCCGGTTCAGCGGCTCCCAGGCAGGGGAGGGAGGGAGGCGACGGCGGCCGCGTGTGGCCCCGGTGGCGGCGCGGAGCTACCGCGAAGGCTTCACAATAGACACAGGACAGCGTGTGTGTGTGTGTGCGCGCAGGAGGAGGGGCCTCTCCCGGCGCGCCGAGGCAGGAGGCAGGCGGGCAGCGCTGTTTACCCGGCGGCCAGCTCCGGTCCCCCCGCCCGCTGGTCGGGCTGGTCCATGCGCCGCCGCCACCGGCCCCAAAACCAGCGGCGTGAGGGAGACAAGCTCCCCCCTCCCCACTCCGCCGGTGAGCAGGTGGTACAGTCCGGCCCGCTGGCTCCCCGTCCCTCGCACGGGCGGGGAGGAGCCCGCCATTGTCATATGACCAAAGCCGGCTCGGTGGGGGCCAATCGGCGGGCGGGGGCAGGGCTCCCCGGGGCACAGCCCACCCCGCCCCCGAGCTGCCCGGGCCGGAGCGGTGGGAGCTCGGGGGTGAGTAAGGCTCGGCTCGAACGGTAGCTCTACTGTGCTGAGCTCTCCAGTTGCTCACCGACCCGCTCTGTTAACGCCTCTCTGACGAAGAGATGGCGAAAAGCCTTTGTATTTCGGAGGAGATGGGAGCCCGGGAGCTGTCGCGCCCACCCTCTGTTGAATGCTTTCCTCTGCAGATACGCAAGGTGCAGGCAGCTATGGGGGGGAACCTTAAGCGCCCGTGACCGGCTAAAACGAGCAATAAGGGGCCGGTTGCGGCTGGCCACCAGCCAGCGCGGGTTCTTCGGAATTCCTCCTCACGCTCGTTTCCCCGGCAAAAGTGCTTCTGTATAATTCCCTTGCTGGGGCAGCAGGAAATCAACCACCGCCCCATGGCACCCATAGCGCCGTGCCGTCACCTCCCGGAGCCCGTTGTGCCCGGACCGGCTGGAGCCGCGTTGCGCAATGGAGCTTGTAGTCCCTCGTGGGAGTCCTGGAAGGTTACACCCCGCCGACGGCAAAGGGAGACAATCTCCCTCAAACTCCTGTGTATCCTAAAGAAGACCACAATTTATCCTTTAGAGCTTATGTACCGTTTTAATGAGCTACCTTTTGAGGTGTAGCCCTAGCCTGCTGGTTCTCTGTGGGAAGGGACCCGTGGGTTTCCACGGAGCTGCCAGGACCTTGCCGTCCCGTCATCCAGCGCGCCAAGATGTCGGCGGCGATCGCCGCGCTCGCCTCTTACGGCGGTTCCGACTCGGAGCCCGACTCGGAGCCCGAGGCCGAGAGCGGCTCCCAGAGTGCTGTTGTGCTCGCCAGCCGCGACGCTGTGCTACACCTCCGGGGACCGCCTGCTGCCCCCCCGACGCTGGCCGTTGACGCGGCCCCGGAAGTAGCCGTGAAGG
>VWZI01017528.1:1088300-1153886 GCA_013396835.1 Psilopogon haemacephalus | reverse complement strand
CAGGGGGACGCTGCCGCTGCCTGGCCTTGCAGGCCCCGCCGTGTGGGGGCCAGAGTTGGGCGGGAAGGCGGGCGGGAGTCTGCTGAGGGCCTTGGCCCGTGCGTCCCTCGGTAGCAGATAAGCTGATAAAAGCGTATTATCGGTATCTCTAAGCTATGCCTTGCTTGGAGTTCTCAAGATATTTCTGTTTCCTCTTCCCCCGGGTTTAAGATGTTTTTTCTGTGTGATTTGCCACGTCGGTAGGGTGAAATCGGTGCTTTATAGGCTGAGTGACCGACTCCTGTTCTGAGGAGCAACCTGAAAGCTGATCGGTGTTTCTGTTTTCGTTTTAAGTGTTGCTTGCGAAACCTTAACCTTCCGAGTTCTATCTCGTACTGGTGTACTTTGTGGATTTCAGAAGGGGGAAGGGGAGAGTGTTGGTTTCGTTTGGGCGTTTTAGTCCAGAAAGCTAATTCCAAATCAAAAGGAATCGTTTCGCCACTGTAGTATTTATTGCATTGCCTCCAAACGGAAAAATTTCCTACTTTGTGACAGAAAGGTGTATACAATCTTTCATTTTCTTGTCATTGATTAATTCATATGCTATCACATCTGATCGTATTTGCATGTGCGTGTTGTTTTATGTGCTGACTAGATGTGCATTTTCTTATACCTCAGACTCTTAGAAATAGCTTCATGAATTGCATCCTCTGGCAGGTTGTCTTGTACAGGCTTTGAAAGCAATACTGATTAACATCTGTAATGTCTTTTGAGTGTGAATGATGGTAAGTGGCAAGTAGCATTAGCTGTGCTCTTTGCCACTCTTCAGGCTGTAGCAACAGGTTTCTCCTTTGCTGTGCCACACATAGGTTTATGCAGTTGGTTGGTGGCTGACATGAGGGAACTGGTCTGAATTTAAAAATAGTAATAAAATTCTCAGATCCATCTCTTCATCTGGTTTGCAGTTTAACTGCACAAATGCTATGCCAGCACAGTTAAATGTCCAGAAGCAGAGTGAAAGCAAGCAGCTGGCGGAAAGAATTAGGTGTCAGCACCACGTTCCTTTCAAAGCTGTTTACTAGGCTATGACCTGGAAGGGCTCTCCACCAGTACAACTTGGACTGACTCTGCCACAGGTGTTCTGCTAACCAAGATGAAATTGAGGTTTCTGAGTACCAAAATGTTTCATTAAAACGTTGTCTGGTATTTTCATTTGAGAATGTAGATGATCTGCATACAAGTGAAAAGATGATTTCAAGCTGAGGCTTTCTAAATACATTAGAAAGCATTATTTGAGCTTCTTTCAGCACCACAACTTTCTTTGAGGAGTAGCAGATCATTTCCTTGCAGAGTGATACCAGTCTTTCTTTTCAGACTTTTACAATTCAAGAAAGAAATGCAGATCTCATAGCCACCAGGCTCCTCATACCTTCCATGTCTGAAAATGATAGCATCCCACCAGTCAGCAGAGAAAGGCTGCCAGTCACCCTCAGGAATTCAGACTAGTCCTTAACAATTAAAAGGACTGAATAAACTACACTGAATAAACACAAAAGGCGTGCATAGTGCTTGATTGTAAGCCACAAGAATTCTTTAAGTATAAGGCTGGAAAAGCAGCCAGATGAGTGATGTGGAAAGCAGAATTTCAGTTCATTGGTATCACTTCACTTGTTCAAATGTTCCGACATGTTTAAGGATCAAATACTCTTAAGTTCATGGATGTGCATTACACAAGGGACTGGGAATGGATATGACAAGATGGTGGTAAGAAGGGAGGCTAGAAAGGTTGGTCATGCAGTAAGTGTAAATGACAGCTGTACACATTTTTGGCAGTTGAGAATGTAAATCGTAAGTGGTTGGTGTTCTTCGTCCTACTTCTAATCATTGTACTTGTTTCTGGTTCAGAATTTTACCTGTTGACTTGCAAAGTTGTTAGATTTACATGTACTTCAAAGAGGAGGAGGTTCTTCACCATCCTTATTAGCAAGCCTAATTGGTAGCACACTCAGCTACACCATTTGATCTTGTTGTTAATACTTATCAATTGTAGCCTCAAGATGTTACTCCAAGATATATTTCTTTATGCTACAGAAATCAGCTGAGTTCTTGCCTCAAAATACATCATAGATATATAAAATCATATTTCGGGGAAAATGTGGTTTCCATAATTGAAAAATGTACCAATCTGTAACTATGTTTTACAAGCTTGAGGGCATGGTGTTTGTTACACCTTCCTGCAGCCTGCCTGTTAAAATAAGCCTATCATGATGTTAATTACTCATAACAAATAACATTGAGTTATAATTATTGCTTACTTCAATCCAGTTATGCTACTTTAATATTAAATTGGAAAGCTGACAAGATGAAAGTACCTGTTCCTACTACTATTTTTAGCGCCACTGAAGTGCTGAAAATGTTACAGTAGCTGAGGGAAGATAGCAGAGGAGAAACTCTGCACTTCTAGATCCTTCATCCAGAAAAGGATATGTTACACTGTGTGATGTTTAGAGAAGGGCAGCAGAGCTGAAGAGTCCTGCTTCTCTATGGAGAATTACTGGAGACCAGAACTGAAGAGGAAATGACTGACCTACAAAATCATTAAACAATATGGAAAGGGGTTGAATGCTCCCTGCCTCTTCCAGCACAGCAGCTGTAAGCTCCCTAGTAGGAGCTGAGTTCAAAGCAAACAAGCAAAAGGATGTGTTTCTTTGTGCAACATATAGTAGGGCTATTCCCATGCCAAGAAGTATTGTGTATGCGAGAAGTTTACATCCTGTACGAGTACTTGAAAGAGATCCATTGAAGGAAGAGGTGTCAGTAAATACAGAGATTTCTTCAAGCTCACAAAGTCTTATTTGGCTTTTGGGAG
This sequence comes from Psilopogon haemacephalus, assembly GCA_013396835.1. Taxonomy (NCBI): domain Eukaryota; kingdom Metazoa; phylum Chordata; class Aves; order Piciformes; family Megalaimidae; genus Psilopogon; species Psilopogon haemacephalus. Next base: position 1,151,038 of record VWZI01017528.1, on the reverse strand, counting down.
CGTGCAGAAGTAGCGTCATGTACTCTTGTCTTACTGTTAATCTCCTCTAGACACCAGGTTCCTGGAAGGCTGATGTTTTCTTTTGTGAGGAGACTGGATATGTTCAGGTATTTCCTTCTTCCAAATACATCACCAGGTAGCAGGTAAATATGTTAGAGCTGTCAATAGAGGCTGTTCCACAAAGGGAAAGGAGCTTACTTGCCAAAAGCCAGGGCTATGAAGTATCTTCCCTCTGGCAGTGGTCATCATGATGACAGGTGAAATAGTTCTGTGGTGTCCTCAGAACCTGCCCTATGAGATTGAACGTTCAGTACTTCTATCTGTCTATTCCATCATGAGTGGATTTCCCTTCAGAGGAAAGTCAGGTCCTGTGAGTTCTGCAAGGATTTGTGTCAGTTCTTTGGCTTGTTGACATAGACAAGTCTTATCAGCTTCCTGATGGTAGTTGTTTTCTGTATGGGAAAAATAAAGTCTCTTTCTCCTTTTTGTCTCTTAATAAACAGTAGGTTCCTCCACTCATTGCAGAAGCAGCTCATGAAGCATAACTCATCCATCCCATCATGACTCTCTAGTAACTGCAGTGGCTAAGCACACACTATCCTGGTGCTTTGGTACTGGTTTTCTATGGATGTTTTCTGCAGTACAGGAGCCAGAGGGTTTGTGTTGTCTTTAATGTGGAAAGGGGTCTTAAGTCTATTTCTCTCTTGAATCTGTTTACTTCTGACACTGTGCACAGTGTCCAGAAAAATACTGCTTCTGGGAAAGAAATAGACTTCAGTCACCTTTCTGTGTTCTTTAAAATCTAATCCCTGCCCAGATACAGAGAGAGGGAAGGTGCAGAGACAGTGTGTGACAGTTCTGTAGCAGTGTTGAGCATTTAGTGTCTTGGGAGGTGTTTCTGGTTAGAAATGGTTTGGTTTCTTTTAATATAGGGGGTTTCCTGCTCTCTGACACACACTACCTTGTTGAGAACAGATGTTTAGAACTTGTCATCCTGGAAGATGCTGGGCTTCTAGCCTAGTTTAACTAGATCATTTCAGCACTGAATAGATATCCTTTTCTTGCTGGTTTATTTTTATTCTATTGAATGTAGTGGAATGGGCAGAATGACTAACAGCTGATAACAGCCAAATCTTAATGTTGGGGCTTCAATGTAAATGTTATTCATCTCTTGGTAATAAACCTGGAAATCTTCAGAATGAGATAACTCTGTATGCTTGTCAGCGCAAGTGCTTTATGCAAGAATTGGGAAGTGACAAATTGCTTAAGTCTCTGTGGCTCATGGGATGGGGTCTTAATTTTGCCTCGTTTTAATATAATGGATGATTAAAACCAATTAAAATTTATGCAAAGCAGCTTGCCCTTTTTTTACTCTTTGGCTAATTACTAGTGAATTTACTTTGGAAACTTTGTAAGTTTATTATCTAAAACATCTGGGGAAAAAAAAAAGACACCACAGCTCTTTACTTTACATGATATGAAGCTGGAAAACGCTGATCTTTGCTTTGCTTTATCAGACTTTGTGTTCAGAAATCTCAAGTGTTTGTAAATGTCAAATTGTTCTTGTCAATGCATAAATGGCTCTCATTAAACTTTGAGGTAGCCACATATTAGCACAGCAGGGACTTCAGAATTTGGCGGGTGTTTAAAAATATTGTGGATGAAAAGGAGTGAGCTGCCTCAGCACAACCAACATGATATTCTTTCTTAGGAACAGAATTAACATCCAGCATTGCAATCCATGCTGCAGCTCATTTCTTTTATTTAAGGTTTGGCTTTGATGCCCATTGCAGAGATTTGGCCTGCGTTTAATTTAATAATGTTTTTGTTTGGCATCCATATAAAAGAAAATATCTAACAACCCCTTTTTTTGTTTTTGTGGGTTTTTTTCAGTTTTTAAACAAAAAAATTAAAATTATTATTATTGAACTACTTTGCATTCTATAAATTAAGTACTTTTCTTAGGAGGTAATGATTTTGGTTTGTGTTGTTCAAGTAAAGTTTTTTTTCTGAAGCAAAACCAGGACTGTGGTACGTTTAAGTAATGAGTAAGAAGGAAAGCTGCTCTGATTTACCATATTTATAGGTTAAAATCCCTTCTATTTCTTGTGTTCTTTCCTATGATGACTTTTTAACTGGCCAGAGGGCCTTTATGGGAGGACTTAAGGTGCATACCTTGCAGGCAGCTAGACATTCTGTGATCTGTAGGGAGTTATAATGAAGCACCTGCTTGTCTATACTTAGCATCAAAAGCTTCTTTCTGTCTCAAGGTAGATTCCTTAGGAAATGCAGATAGTCCAGATACAGCCCTGAGTGCAGTTCCCCAGTGAGAGTGTGATGCTGTGTTGTAGGATGAAAGAGGCAAAAGGAGACCATTTAATTATAAAAGAAGTTTTTTTACTTGTCTGATCTGAACTGTAAACCTGGTACTGCAAATAAAGAGACATCGCGTCTGTTTAAAAAAACAACCAACCAACACACTAAGTGGGCTGATAATAAGGCATTTTCTGCTTCTGTTTGGCCCTGCATGAAGAGAGATACCTGCATGTGTCTGAGAAAACTCAATTAACCAGTCTACTAAACTTCAGTGGATCTAGATTGAGCAATTTCAGTTCTTAAGTTCTTAACTATAATCTGAGTTGGGTTTTTTTAGACTGGATTAGGTCGTTTAGTTCTTCCACACAGGTCATGTTTTCTTAGACCTCTGGTCATTCTTTATTTTCTCTTTTGGACTCTTTTCAGTAGCATGTGTCATACTGATATGAAGTTCTCAGTGTGACCACTGTATTTCAGCATCTCAATGTCCTCGTTGTAGCAAGAGGACCAAAACTGAACCCAGTATTTGAGGTGCAGCTTCACCAGTGCTGAGTACAAGGGGACAATCCCTGCCCTAGTCCTGCTGGCTACACTACTTCTAATAATGCTGTTGCCTAATAATAATGCCATAAAGGCTATAGTTAATTTCCAAGTTGCAGCAGCTTAGCAAAAGCTTCTTCTCTGTTAGTGGTACAGCTGAGCTTTTAGCTTTCTCTGAAGGAGCACTATTATCTGATTAAATTCACAACCTCTTGACTCTCTTTTTTTATGATTGCTGTGCCTTTGCGAGTGGGAAGTGACCTAGGGTAATACTTAGCCCATCAAAGAACTCACAGATGCCTTCTCCTTTCAACCTAGCTACTGATAGTCTTCCATCCTGCAGAGCTACTTGTGTCACACTTGGGACATAAAGCTACATGATGGATTGCTCACCTTAGACTTCCAGATAAATCAAGAACGTGTCATTCCTGACCAAAGTTAAAACTGCAGCCCGGCAGAGAGATGTCATCCCTTAGATTACCTTATCTCAGTCACAGCTCTGCCAGACTGCTACTCTCTGATCCTTTCCCTGTCTGCTGTAGCTATGGCAAATGCATCTAGAATGCATGCAGGCAAGTTCTGTTGGCTGTTGCCAACAACAACCAGCATAAAGGGACAGAGTTTTAAGACCTCTATGTTTCCTTTTTTGTGATGAGTCTTAGAAAGATGAGTTCTGCTGAAGCGGTCTTTTGGCAACCTGTGGAGTTGTACTCAGTGATCTCCATCACCTGCAGAGGTTAAGGATGAGTATAAAACAAAGAAGCAAAAAAGACAAACCAGAAAACATCCCAAACCAATCAAAAGAATAATTAAAAAACCCCAAACAAACCTCCCAATAAATAAATAAATAAACCAACCCCAAACCTAAGCATTTTGCTTGCCAGCTTGTGAAATGATTGATGGGCTGGGTTGATACTTATAATGTTTCTCCTACCTATCAGACTTTCATAATGCAGTCCAAAATGGCATTTATGAAATTTATTAGACTCAAGGATAATTTGTCCGCTGCAGTTTGAACTCCTGCTGTATGTAGCCTAACATTTCAGAATATAGTGTGTCAGTTCTTGGTTTTCCTGTTGAGGTTTCAAGTCTTTAATATCCTAAGAAGGTAAAGTGGGGAATTGAGACATGTTCAAATTATTCTATAGATTAAAGCAAAGTGACACAGAGCAAAAGATAACTGTTTTGTGCTTCAGCAGCACATTACCAGATCATCCTTTGATGCCCAAATACATGAAAGCATGAATAAGGCTGGAGGTCTTGAGGACTGCAGCTCTGATAAATGTGACATGTGCTTCAATTTCAAGGCTGTGTGGTTTTCACACAGAAAGATGATGCCTGTGGTGGTCTAGGAGTGAGCATATTGTATGGCTTCCAAGTGACTCAGCACTGTTCCACCAGCATCGAAGTAGAACCAGAATTGCTATAATCATCCAGCAAAGGATCAGCTTTCATGGCACAATCTGTTTCTTTTCTCAGTTGCTGAGTGGCATGTCATAGGACTTAACAGGGAGAAAAGAGGAGGAAAAATAGCAGCACTGAGAAATTCTTGACATTTTTGCAAGCCTGGATATTTTCATGTTTTCAGTGTCTTCAAGTCAACTGATAACTGTCTAAGTATCACTGGCAGTTGATCAAATTGTACCATATTATCAATTCATAGCATCACAGAATGGCTGGAGTTGGAAGGGACCTTGAAGATCATCCAGTTCCAACCCCACTGGCATGGCAACCTCCCACTGGCCCAGGTTGCTCAAGGCTTCATCCAACCTGGCTGTGAACACTTCCAGGGAGGGGGCACCCACGATCTCTCTGGGCAACCTGTGCCAGTGTCTCACCACCCTTCCTATAAGGAATTTTTTTCTAATATCTAGTCTAAATCTCCCCTCTTCCATCTCAAAGCCATCCTCCTTTGTCCTGTCCCAACAAGCCCTTGTGAAAGTCCCTCCCCATCTTTCTTGTAGCCCACTTCAGGTCACGAAAGGCCACTATAATGTCTCCCCACACCCTTTTTTTCTCCAATATCAAATATCCAATGATACTAAGTTCTCTCAAATTGCAAGGTGTGGAGTCTGTCTGGCAGAGCAAACTGGATGATGTGACTTGAAAAAGTAGTGGAAAATGTCCTCAGGTTATGGAGCTGTGAGAGAAAATATAAATGTGTAAGTAATAGAGTGTCTAGGTTTGTTGCTGGATGACTGGATGAGGCTTGCTGTGCTGTTCCCAGGCAAGCTGGCAGTGTAGGCAAGTTAGAGCTGTGAATGTATGGTAGCTGTTGTCATCCCACACCAGCAAATTGGAAAGGTCTTGTGATGAGAGAAATAAGTTCAGGGCAAACATCCTCGGAATAAAACAAAACTTGCCTCCAGTCTTGCTACTTGTTTTAAAATGTCTGCATGAAGTCTTAAAAAAAAAAAAAAAAAGAAAAAGTAATAATACACCTGCAAAATGCCACATTTTAGACAAGTGTCTCAGTGAGGACTGGACATTAGCTTTGCAATCAATAAGCTTTCAAGATAGAAGATTTGGCCAAGCTGCTCTTCTCCTTTCACAGTACTGAAAGTGTCAACTTGAACTACAGCCTTAATTTGGTCTGCAGTGGGCTAATGTCGTGGATTTAAAAGTCTGTATGTGGAAAAATGTTTTATTAATATGTCTGGTTTATTTCAGGAAGATGTGGAAACAGGAGTCCACCTTGATCCTGCTATCAAGGAAGTTCAGTACAATCCCACTTATGAAACCATGTTTGCACCTGAGGTAAGAAACATTATCCCTCTTTAGCACAGAAATGCCTTTGGCTTAAAGGTCGAAGATTCTATTCTCATACAAAATTCCTGTCAGATGCGCCTGCTTTGGATGCTTGCTGTGATTTGGAGCCTAGTTTGGGCAAACTGTAGAGGTGTGTTGGTATTTTTAATGCTTAAATTATAATATTCTCCATAAAGCTGGTCTAAGGAGACTCTTAAAAGTGTTTACCAGGATTAGAGCTTTGGAAAATAAATATCAAGTTAGGAAAATAGCATTATGAAGACACTGGGTAAAACATGAACTATATTAGTCTCTTACTATTTTAACATTTTGGTTGTTTACTCATCAGGCTACTTAGAGCAAAGGGAAGAGTTTCCAGGCTCATGGTTATAGGGCTTGTAGGAGGAGAATCTGATATTAAATATTATCATTTTAAAATCCACATACCTTCAGTATAAATATTCACATCAGATGAAAGTATTTTAGTAACTCAAGCTATGCTCAAAGTGTATAGTGAAAAACCATTTTAGGCTGAATTTGGACTGCCTGGTGAACAACTTTATATTTTATTATAACTGACAGGCTATCTGAAAGGTAAAAATAGGTGCTTAACCGTTTAGCTTTTATTTGTATTTAACTACTTTGTACAGTTTGTCTTCTGTTAGACCAGGGATTACCATTCTAGGTGGACAAGGGCTGCATCAATCTGAAATTTCAGCATTAGTTATGCTTTATGTTTAGAAAACCTTTTGTGACACCACATAAGTTGTCCTTTTCCTAGCAAGCTTGCATTTTGCAGCGTACCAAAGGCATAAAGGGTCTGAGTGAAAATAATGATTTTTAAACTTCCTGCAGCATTACTTTGTGTGCTTTGGTTAGGGAAGCCTAATGTTGGGACAGTCTGAGGTATTTGCATAGAGGTTACAATCAAACTGAATTTGAAATTAGGCTCGGAGAATTGCATTTCTTTGTGTCGACTCTGCTTTCCCCTACTCACGGTGTGCTTGGGAAGACTGATATATGTTATCTTGCAAGAAGAAAAGGAAGGCAGGGTTCCATAAATATATTTTCTGGGATAATACAGCAAGTCCCCAGTTGCTTTTCACATGCACCAGTGTATTGACAACAGTGTAATTTCTGCATTAAAGGCATGAGTTTAGTAGTACCTGATCCCTATTTCTTGATGTGTCCTCCTTAAAAGAGACAAAATGGTGTGGTTTTGTCATCTGAACACTTGTGCTGCTAACATACTGAATGGCAGTGTTTTGTGTCAAGTAGTTAATATTGATTTGTCCTCTGTACCAGTAACACAGGCTACAAAGCTCAGTTGTGAAATGAGCTATTCAGAGCAACCATGTAAGAGATTGCTGTGTGAAATAGCACACTAAGAAGCTCATTCAGGAGTCAGAAAGAAATATAAAGTTGAAATGATTTTGCATTGCAGGTTTGAAGGACAAGACTTATTTTTTCCTCCTGAAAAAGTACACATGCATAGACAAGAAATTACTAATTTTGATACACTTTCTTTTAACATTGCTGATGTAGTTTGGACCAGAAAACCCATTTAGGACTCAACAAATGGCTGCACCTAGAAATATGCTTTCTGGATATGCAGAACCAGCTCACATCAATGATTTCATGTTTGAACAACAAAGAAGAACATTTGCAACCTATGGTAAGTTCATAACAGTGGAATTTACTTCCACCTTTCTTACCTCTAAGTTGAACAAATAAGTCATGCTGTATGGAACAGTTAATAGGACTGCAAGCTATATAAATGGCTCTTTAATAGACTTACTAAAAGGGAGAAAGGTCTTGAATGAGAATACAGCTGGAGATCATAGAACTAACTTGGAAAATCTCACTTTGTAATTCCCTTTGAAATCGTAATCAAGTGTATGGCCTCCTACCGAACCCCTCTTAATTAATCCTTCCATTAGTTGCATCAGTGTAGAAAACACAAATCAAAATTTCACACTTTTAACATGACAAAACTGTAGATCTGTAATGCAAAGAGGTTCTTTCATGTGATACTAACTAAAGGCAGCTCTCATCACCAAGAGGAAGTCTTACTGAGTTGTCGGATTCTTCAAGGTGGTTGCCTTGAGATACAAGCTGAATGAATAGGAATTGTAACAAGTGGGAGTACAAATGCTCTTAGCAAAGACAGAGCCGAAGAGCTCTGTCTTGGTGGTCATTATCGTTGCTGCTTTCTTATCTTGAAGAGCCTTTTCACTTGAAAATAGTTGCATTTGAAAAGTGGGACATTTGAGTTTTAGAAAGGCTCGAGTTTCAAATGGGATGTTTAGGGATTGTAAGGTAAATGGGTTTTTAATAAGGAAGAAATGGAAAAGCTTTGGATTCTAAACATTCTTTTGGAGATGTTTGAAAGAATGAAATTGTTGCATGTAATTGCATATAACAGTAATATATATTACATATAACAGTGGTTAATTTTTCTTCCGGGTTTCATTCTTAACTTGTAGTTCTGTTTTAAACTTGGCTGCCAGTTCTTGTCTTGCAAATGAAAACCATTGTTTTCAGATGAAATGCCACTTTACATGCTTCAAATTCAGTCTATTAGGAACAGGTTGCCCGGAGACATTGTGGATGCCCCGTCCCTGGAGGTGTTCAAGGTTAGATGAGGTCATGAGTAACTTGGTCTAGTGGAAGGTGTCCCTGCCAGTGCCAAGGAGGTCAGAACTAGATGATCTTCAAGGTCCCTTCCAGCCCACACCATTCTATGAATCCATGAGGTTCTGATAACTTCCTGTGTAAACTTAGTGTCTCATCACTCAAACTTTAGCACAACAATCTTGTGTGTTTCTTTATTCATATTTACTTTCAAAATCCTACTCCCTGCAAGCTATCATGCCTGAAAGTCACCTCCCTGTGCACCACTCTCTTAAATTCATTAGGGCTTTAGGCATGCATCAGTTCACTTACTGCCTTCTGTGATGGATGAGATTGGGACTTTAACAGTCTGAGGGAGCTGTGTGTTACAGTGAAACCTGGAAGAAAAAATGACCTGGGATTAGAGACTAGAACATCCTCAGTTTCACTTTGTGTTTGAGGTTTATTAGAGGTTTTCTTATATATATATATATGCATACGTATATAAACAGCAAGTGGGTTTTTTCCTTCAACACAGTTTCAGCTAACAGGCACTTTTCTTTGAGTTGTTAGGGTATATATAGGATATAACACAAGCAAAATGCCACTACTAAGAAATGGATGTCTCATTCCATACTATAACTTTAACTTATTTGACTGCAATTTTTCTTTTTTTTTTGTTAGAACTCGACAGACAATGTGGGTAGGAGCCTGTTCAGGATCTGAATAGATTAGATTTTCTTCTGTGGAATGAAATGTTGCTTTGTGTGAGTTGTGCATTTTTTGGGGTGTGTAAAATAGATCTTGGAACAAAGGGTCTGTGGGCATATAGTCTTTCGTCTTGGGTTGCTGCTTGTGATGTTTAGTTTGGGAGAAGATAGAATTAGTAAGTCTACTCAAAGCTTGTTATTGTTCTGTGTCATCAGTGTACAGCAGCTGCCTTGAAAGCTGTATTACAAGAGAGTAAAAAAAAATTGTGAGACTGATAACATTGACAACTGTGCAGCTATCATATTCAGCTTTCCAGAACTGTTCCATGGATAAGGATCTGGGTGCAGTGAAAATGGAACTATGAAAAGGCTGAGATAGGCAATTTAAACTGCAAGAATGAGCAGTGAGAAGCTGAAGTTTGAGCTAGAAGATGCAGTAACTGAGCAATATATTGTCCTTAATTCTGTGGGCATATATAAATCTTCAATGTGAAGCAGAACTCCACGTTATTTTTTTTTTACATGCTGCACACAAACTGTTTGTGAATATGGTAGAAAAACAATTTCCTAGCTGTTTCAGCATCAGTACTCATCCTGGAAGTGAACTGCTTCATTCATGTAGCACTTACAGTTTAAGATCTGTCCTTCACAAGTTATTAATGTCCTTTTTATAATAAGAAACAATTTTCTGTCCCTGCATCTCAAAGCTCTATGTGAGCATTCAGTAACTTGGTTACAACAGGATTCCTTCAGCAGTAAGAGTGATATTTTAAGAGCTTGAATGCAGTAACACTCCTCATCTTTTTGTAATCTGCTCCTGTTACATGCAACACCTCCAGTTACCTATTACAACTGCAGACACTTCATTCTCTGACCACTTAAGATTCTGCAGAGCCCAGTGCCTTCAGCAAGAATTAGTCCAACTGTACTTGCCCAGATAGCTGAGCTGTCTTGGGTCTCTGGATGCTGTGTTGCACAGCATGCTGTAAACAGGCTTTAATTAGCTTTCTTTCTGGAATGCACATCAAAGTCTGATTATTTAACCAACCGTTTTCAGATCTACTGAAATTATGGATGTAGGTGGAATTGTGCCTTTCCTTGCTAAAATGTAGCATGAAATATCTGCCTCCTAAACGAAACTGAAGGAGACGTAGAAGTCAGGGCACATTAGATGGCAGACCAGCTGAGAAGGATAAAAGCAAGCTGTCTTTTGCAGCTGTGTAGAGGAGTCCCAGACAGAAATAAAAGATTCTCTTTCACATATCCACTAGAAAGTAGAAATTGTTCAGAGCTGTTCTGTGAGGATGATGCTGGACCAAATGAGAATGATGCTGGACCAAATTCAACCCAGCTATAAGAAGTCTCCGCTTCCACTGGAAGCTGTGCTTGGCCCAGGGGCCCTATTCATTGGAATACTGTCCCTCTTTTACAAGTATCAAATAGACTCCCAGAGACTGTGTCAATACATCTGGAGGACAAGTAAAGCACTGTATTGATTTTGACATCAATCCAAACTAATATCTCTCTGCCATTAACAGAAACCCTTCAGTTTGGAAAAGAACTAATTGAAATAGTGGCTTAATAAAAGCAGGCAGTCAGCAAAGTCCAATTGCAGTGCCTGCTCAGTTTGGTTATCTGCAGAATTAAATCTTAGTAATAGAAGAATTTTTTTGCTGTTTGGTTTAGGTATGATGAGAAGTTGTACTTTATAGGATGACATAAATATAGATTTTTCTCCCTGCATCCTATTCATAAAGCATCTAGGCACATGTTGTTCCACAACTGGGTCTTACCAGATTTGAAGATGCTCTGCAGGTGGATTTGTGTTTGGATCACTTTTGTATGGATACCCTTCCTGTGTTCTTGAAATGGCTCCTCTACCAATTACAATAATTTTGTATAATTTTTTTCCCCCACCATCTAAAAAGGAATTAAGTAGCCCATGTTCTTTCTCAGAAACCTTTAAGGAAATTATCTCCTTTGGTTACTGGGATAGATTGATAGATTTGGTTACTGATAGGTTCTCATCTTGTATACACTTAAGTGCTTTGGTGAGCCATTGATCCCTGGGGTAGGCTGAGTGATTCCCTCCCAAAAATGTCAGAGTTAGATTGTATGCTGTGGGGTTTCTTTGTGTTGCATGATTGCTTCAACCTGTTCATCTTTCCATCCTGACACAGAGGGATTCTCATTGGGTCCTCAAGGGACACTTTATGACTTGAATAATAAATAAACACCAGTGCTGTGTCCAGCAGGGTGCAGTCTTCCCCACAAGAAAGCTTGGTGGTCAGTAGCTGTTCAGTGCACCTGCTCCTTGGAAAGCAGATGAGCTTGTCTGTTTGTCTTGTTCTTGTAAGATCAGGCTCTAGTCACTTCAGGAGGAACAGAATAAAACTGCAAGATCTGCTTATTGAAGTGAGAACCTCACTACCAACAATTGCAAATGTCCTGAATATCTATAAAATGGTGATACATTTTGTGCTTTATTTATAAGACTAAGTTCAGCAGGTTTTGGGTTTGTGTGTTGAGTTGTTGTTTGTTTTTTTTTTTAACAAGTCTCAATAGCTGTAATCAAGAAATGAAGATGTGAATAGTTAATTTTTTAAAAAATTCAAGGCTATTGTTGCTGCTTCTGACACCACCCACATTAGTCAAATGGCTTTCAAGTTGAAGGAAAAAGCTTTCCCAACTCTGGCAGGAGTAGGAAGATGAAAAAATATCTGCTGGAGGACACAGGATATGCACAAAGTCCTAGAAAACTTGATTTGCTTTCCATTTTTTCCCTCCATCTCTGTCCTCTTCCTTCCAGCTATCACCATCCCCAGGACTGCCAGAGATGGTAACACTCTTTTTGACCCAGCAGAAGCAGGGTGCTGCAGGGCCAGAGGTTGCTGTTGAAGCTGGAGGGCTTTGTGTGCATCAGCTCCAGGCTGGTTTCAGCATGACTTACTGGCTCCACAAACCCAGGAGCAATGCCCTGAACTAAAGCAGCATCTGGTTAAAATTACATTGCCAAAATAAGATTTTCAGGTTCCTCATACCATGTTACAACAAGAAGAAGCTGCTACAGCATTTCAAAGTCTAATGTTGGCATTGAACTCACTTGGAGCAGGGTATTGGGCCAGGAGCCTTCCGAGGATCCTTCCCACCAGAAAGATTTTGTGACTTTGCTTCTTGTGCCTGCTGTCCTGTTGTGTCTTATGTTAATTATTGCCTATTAATATTTAGATGCTTCTCTGTCTTGTGCAAATGTAAGCATTCTGGCAGCAATGCTTACTCAAGGACCTCATGGTAATAATTTGTAACAACCTTAATGCTCAGGCCAAGTGAAATGTGGATACCAGCCTTCCTCATCTCTAACTCTTTGAGAGTCAAAAAAAAAAAACTTAAGGAGGAGGAGGAGGAGCAGAGTAATGCAAGCTGTACAAAACTAAGCAGCTTGAAATAACAGCATTTTATTTCCTCTCTTGTTCTAGGTTATGCATTAGATCCTTCTATAGATAACCCTGAAGTTGCCACCAAATATATTGGTTCTGTAGAAGAAGCTGAAAAAAATCAAGGTAATGAATTCAGGGTCTCAGTTGCAAGTAATTTATATGATGACTTTATAAAGAAGAAATGGAATAGGTATTGGCAAAAGAAGAAGTTATGGGAGTCTTGCCCATGTTCAAAGACACAGTAAAGAAAGATGAGTTGCAGTTGCAATGTGAAGAGGGAAGAGAGGTATTGGAGTGCTTTGTTTTCTTGAAGTAGCAAATATTTCAGGCTGTCAGCTCTGAAATTGGGATTTGCAATTGGAACCCAGCATGTGCCGTTGCAGGCATGGAACTGACCTATCTGAAACAGCTTTTTGGACCTCTTAAAATTCCATCTTGGCTAAAATGTGTCCTATATCTGTATTAGGCTAGCTGTGTGTTGGGCTAATCAAATTAACTGTGTTACTCAGTAGCAAAGTGATAACTGTATGCAAGCTCTAGCACTCCTATTGGGTGTTGCACCTTATCTCTGCTTAGCACAGTTAAGTTGTTTGGGTTATTTGGAAAAGAAAAAGCATTGGAAGGCTGCCAGATGGCAGATGCACAGCCTACCACTGAGAGGATTGACTACCAGAGGCATGAAGTTTAGTAATTAATTCCTTGATACAAGACATTTAATGTTCAGAGTAGCTTCTTTGCACTGGGAAGAAGTACTTGGGTAAACTTTATGGTTATGCTTTCCCTTATGTGTCTGTTTTTAACATCTTACTCACACATCTATGCAAAGGCTTCTTATTTCTGTGTCCTCTTCCATGGAATGTAGCCAAGGTTATTACTTTTGTCTTCCAAAGTGAGATAAAGAAAACAAACTTTAAAAGGGTAGAATAAGACTAGATATAAGGAAGAAATTGTTTTGCAGTGAGGGTGCAGAAACGTAAGTCACAACTTGCCCAGAGAGGTGGCAGATGCCCCATCTCTGGAAACATTCACGGTCAGGTTAGAGGAGGGGACTCTGAGCAAGCTGATCTAGTTGAAGATGCCTCTGCTCATTGCAGGGAGGTTGGACTGGATGACCTTTAAAGGTCCCTTCCAATCCAAACTATTCTATGAATTTTTACTGAACTGTAATATGCAGCTGTGGTTGGGGCTGTGGGAGACCTGCCTTATTTTGGTTTGGGGGTTTGTTGGGGGTGGGTTTGGGGGTTTGATGGGGTTTTTTGAAACTGACATGGATGAAGAGGATCAGAAGCCAATGGTTAGGACTCTGCTTTCAAATGCCACATTGACTACATCAATTTTAATACCTTAAGTATAAAGTCTGCAGACTTCTTGTTAAAAATGCATGGGTACATGCATGGTTAAATACTCTAACAAAACATGACACAAAGTTTAAGTGGTTCCTCTGCTACCATGCAAAGCTAGCAGTCATTGGAGCTAGAAAAGTTAGCAATGCTTTGGTCAGCTCAAATGCTCTTACTGTTTTGTTTTGTGTATTGGAAGGACTGGTGGGGATGAGTGGGTTTCTCTGTTTGGAGTTTTTTTTATGTCTTCTCTTTTGAACTGACTGTGTGGGACCTGTGATGTTGTATGCTGTGGTAGCAGCTAGGCAGTGACTTGTTCCCTTCCTCAGGTTTAACAGTGTTTGAAACAGGACAAAAGAAAGTTGAAAAGAGGAAGAAATTTAAAGAGAATGATGCATCCAATATTGATGGGTTTCTGGGACCATGGGCAAAGTATGTCGATGAGAAAGAAGTAGCCAAACCATCAGAAGTGAGTACTACTTTTAACACAAATTATTATCTTGCAGTGGTTTTAACAGAGATCCAGCTGTGCTAGCAGTTTGGCCAAGCAGAAGATCCCTGCTATGCTTTAGGGTGATCAAACATTTCAGGTGATGTGTCCAAGTAAGGTGTTCCAAATATTCTACATCAAATTATTTCCCAAACTGTTTGGAAATAAAATTCCTTGTATCTGTGGGAAGTGCATAGAGTCTGATTGAAAGATGTTTGTAAACAGAAGGAGCTTGGGTTTAAACTGGCAGAAGCTAGATTGAAACAAGATGTTAGGAGGAAGTTCTTTACAGCGAGGGTGGTGAGACACTGGCATAGGTTGCCCAGGGAGGTTGTGGCTGCTCCCTTCTGGAAGGTGTTCAGGACCAGGCTGGATGAGGCAACCTGTTCTAGTGGGAGGTGTCCCTGCCTATGGCAGAGGGTTGGAACTGGATGAGCTTTGAGGTCCCTTCCAACCTAAAACATTTATAATTCTATGAAAAGAACTGAAAGTAAAGCTTGTTTGAAAGAAAGAATGGGGGGAAAAAGCCAGATGAAATAACCCCATAATAACCCAGCCTCCCCAGCCCTGCAAACAACATTCAGGCAGTGATGCACAGCTCTGCTCTGTGAATAAAAAAGATAATATTTAGTTATTTTTAGTGTACCTAGCTGCTCAAACTCTTCTGCTTTTGATAAAGGTATTCTTTTTATTGATGCTTAGAAATATTTCTCCTCTCTTCTATCAAATAAATGTGTCCTTAATAGTAAGTAAATGTAGAGCAGATCCAGTAGAGCTCTGGATTTTATTACTTGGTTCTGAACACTGAATTTTTAAAAGATGATGATTCATTTTTCCAGGAAGAACAAAAAGAGCTGGATGAAATAACAGCTAAAAGGCAGAAGAGAGGAAAAGTGGAAGATGATAAACCTGGAGAGGAAAAGACCATATTACATGGTAATAGCATCATCCTGCCTGCTCTCATTTTCTTGCTCACTGTTTTCTTGCCTGCTGTGTTAATTAGTAAGGATGGCAGAGAGCCTCAGCAAAAGTGCTGAACACCTTGATGTTCCTGTATTGGAGATAATAACACCCATAGGCATAAGGATAAAGGACAGGGAAAGAGGTAAACTTGCTCTGATTCCACTTCATACTGTGCAGAGCAGTGTGGAAGTGTCATCGTGCAGGGTACTGGCTTTATTTATTTATTTTTTAGGTTAGCAGATGCACATATCCCTTTCCTATTTCACAGAGCAAAGCTTTTAAAGTTATGAGTTTGGCTTAGTTTCAGCTTCAAAAGTGCTGCAGTTGTGTGTGTCACTGCTTTCAGCAGCAGGTAGTGCTTTGACTGATGACTTGCATGCAATTTAGCAAATCACTTGGACTTTCTACTTCCTCAGTTCTTAACGTAAATGTTTTTGCTGGCATACTATGAATAATTATGGATCAAATAATGGAAGCTTAGACCATGTGGTGTCTTTAAAGACAATGATCTGGTAAGTGAAATTAAGAGAGTTTTGGAAAGTTAGTTCAACTGTCTATGTGCAGAAGAGTCCTGCCTTGTGCCACCTGGCACATATAGTTAGGTAAACCAAGTCTCACTTTGTTTACCACTTTGTGCAACCAGCCTCTCTCACACAAGCTGGAGCATCCTTTCTCAAATGCATTAAGGAAGTGGCTTAACTGATGCCAAATAAGATTCCACATCTCTGTCCTATGAAGTAGGGTTTTCTTTTCTGTTCCACTCCCGCTTCACAGCAGAGCAGCTGTGCTGAGAAAAACTTTATAACTTGCACGTGGCAGTTGAACCTTTCAAAGATACTCAGAGTTCTGTGTTTCTCTTTTCAGTTAAGGAAATGTATGACTATCAGGGCAGATCCTATCTTCATGTCCCTCAAGATGTTGGAGTTAATCTCCGTTCCACAGTGCCACCTGAGAAGTGCTATCTGCCAAAGAAACAGATCCATGTGTGGTCTGGACATACAAAGGTAGGGAGTCATATTTGTGAGTGTGCATCATTAGAACCCACTTAAACCCACCCAAAAAGGCTTCTTACACAGAAACATTTGCCCAAACCCACAGTTTGTATTGCTTTGGTGTGCTTGCCACAGCAATGGTGTGAGTGTTGCAGGAGGGAACACACACAATTGCTGAAGTGAGGCCACTTGTTGCCAGTAACAATTGTGCTAAATCCAGCACTGAGTCTAAAATGGGACGTGGGTGGATTATTGCTTTTCAGGATATGGGATCTCTATGTTTTGTGAAGATAAGTTTCAGCTTTTTGGTTAGAAAAGGGGGGAATAAACTGAGGGAAATACCTTGATGCTCCACTTAACTGTTTAATTATGTCCTCACACAGGGTGTCAGTGCAGTTAGATTGTTTCCCCTCTCTGGACACATACTGCTGTCTTGCTCTATGGATTGCAAAATTAAGGTACGTTGTTTTTCTGGTTTCATGTAGATATTTTATACCATCATTGAATACAAACAATGCATTTTAGAGTAATTAAACATTTGGGTACTTCTGCCTTTTGTCTGTGTGACTTTTATTTTCCTCCCTTGATTTTAAAGTCACGAGTTCATTGGAACAGAGCTAGAAATCATGCACAAGACTGTGGGTGGTAGGACAGTGTTAATCATTCAGTAATAGCATTTAGAAGGTTGCAGGTTCCTCAGGTTATTGACTTTGTGACAGTAATATTTTTTCTGTGCAGCCTACTTTGACAGCTAGCAATAGGTTTCTTCTGGAGTGTTTTGCTGAAGCATTTGTGGTCTTGAACTAATCTCATTTTAGCCCAGCATATATCATATTAGAAAGCTGATTTAAAGGGAGTTTGTTAACAAGAAGGTGGCAGCTTTCTCCTGAATTTCTGGCTAGAGAGTTGTGATTTAATCAGTATGTGTCATGTGCTTGTGATTGATTCCTAAATAGAAATTATGCTTCAAGATAATTTCTTATCTTAACATGCTGCTGGATATGTTTGCACTTAATTTCAGTATTTTTATTGTTTAATAATTGATTTTTTTTTTGTGTGTTTCCAAGCTGTGGGAAGTTTACGGTGATCGAAGATGTCTGCGAACATTTATTGGTAATAGTTGTTTGGTTTTTTCTTAATTGAAACTTTTATTTTAATTGAAATTTTTAAAATTAATTAGAAGGATGTGATTTAGGTTAGCTTATTAATTTATCCTGGAATGGGACTTGGAGGCATCCAAAGCAAATGGTATTCACTATGTGCTTAGCAATAAGAAGGAATAAAGGTGCAGATTTTTTAGTGAACCTTTGTCATTGTTCCAGGCAGTTTAATGTTGATGCAGAACACCTCATGACCCTTAAAGCGAAGCATTAGTCTGCTGCAGTCATCAGTTCTTTCCACAGGACTCCTTTCCAAAAGCAAAGTGATGAAATTAAATTGTCCCATCTTCATGCTGAGAACAGCAGCCCTCTGAATTTATTCAGTAAGGGCATCTCATGGTTTGATGATCCCATCTTAAATAGGTGGCCCTTTCTAGTGCAAAAGCCTGGGAAATTTTTGTTAGGTTCATCTGCTCTTTGTCAGCGTAACAAGTGCTTTTTAAAGCAGATACCTGAGACAGAGAGAGAAATACGTACATCAGAGCAGCTTTGAGTGCTGAGCACAAAGCAGCTGATTCCCCTTTTGAAAGAGGAACATTTCTAGAACACTCAGTGAATGTATATTGAGGAACAAGAAGGAAGGCTTTTTTTCACCTAATATTTCTGATGACAGCAGTGTTGCCAAGATGATGGCTCAGAAAAGGTTGCCTCCCGACAGACTGCTCTTTCTGAACAGTTTGACTGTTCTTCTCAAAAGGCTCTTATTACCAACCAGCCTTACCTGCTGGTTTGCTATATTTAAGTCACTGTGGGCCAATATTTTAAGTAAATGATCTCCTACAAGTCTGATGGCAGTGGTCAGATGAAAGCATTGGGGTTGAGGGATAGTAAAGCTAACACCAGATGAAAGCATTCTTAGTTGTCTGATGTGTTCTTTCTCGTATTTTGTACCTGTTTTCTAATGACAATTGTTTTTCTTTTTTTACTTTCAATGTATCTCCTGTAGTGTTTGTCTCTCCTCTTCTTCATTAGATAAGTAGAATAAGTAGATAAATAGAATAAGGACATTACAGTGTTTTAAACTTATCCCACATCTCTTACCTGTGACCAAAATAGTCTTTGAAGCCAACAGTACTTAAAGTTCTGCTGCTATATCAATTTCTGACCGAGGCACAGTGGTTGGTTCTGTGCAATGTGATTGTTTCTCTCCCCAGTGCTTGGGTGGAGTGAGGGAGTTGTTCTTCAGGAGCTGATTTTTCCTTCTCACTTGAATCATTCTCTACTCATGAAGAACTTCCATAAGCAACTACCTTGTTCTCTCTTTGCATCGTCCAAGAGAGGAGAATTTCAACTTTGACTGATGTTGTGTTTTTTTAATTCTAAGTGTGAATGGATCAAAGTTTGTCATCACAATTTGTCTGTTTTGCAGGACACAGCAAAGCTGTTCGGGACATCTGCTTTAATAATGCTGGCACTCAGTTTCTCAGTGCTGCTTATGATCGCTACCTGAAACTCTGGGACACTGAAACAGGTAGGCTTGTACTTGGGGGCACTGTTAATTTGCACCATGTTTAATTGACAGTAAATATCAAGATATGTTATCAATCAAATTCTTGTCTTGTGGTTCAGATTTTAGGCTTTTTCTTACACTTTGATTGATTTTCTTTTTCCCCCTGAATCATAGAATTGCTTTGGTTGGAAAGGACCTCTAAGATCATTGAGTCCAACTACCAACCCAGCACCACCATGGCCATTAAAGCATGTCCCCAGGTGCCATGGCTACATGTTTCTTGAACATCTCCAGGGATGGTGACTCCACCACCTCCCTTGGGAGCCTGTTCCAGTGCCTGACCACTCTTTCAGTAAAGACATTTTTCCTAATACCCAAACTAAACCTCCCCTGGCACAACTTGAAGTCAATTTCCCTTGTCCTATTGCTAGTTCCTTGGGAGAAAAGGCCAACACCCACCTCACCACAACCTAAACCTCCCCTTGGCACTAAGAGCACACAGAACTTCCAGCCTGATGCACTGTGAATGACTTTTCCATTGCAGGGCAATGCATTTCAAGATTCACAAACAGGAAGGTTCCTTACTGTGTCAAGTTCAATCCTGATGAAGATAAACAGAATCTCTTTGTTGCAGGAATGTCAGATAAGAAAATTGTCCAGGTATGTCTGCTTACTATCTCCTCCTTTAAAAGTTCTGATATTTAGGTAATAAAGAAAGTCTTACTCAGAGTCTTTTATTTTCAGTGGGATATTCGAAGCGGTGAGATTGTGCAGGAATACGATAGGCACTTGGGAGCTGTCAACACCATTGTGTTTGTGGATGAAAACAGGAGGTTTGTGAGTACATCTGATGACAAGAGCTTAAGAGTCTGGGAATGGTAAGTTTTAAAGTTTTGTATTTAAACTTGAAGTATATTACGAGCAAATTGAGAAGTGAGTTTATTTTTTTAATGTATCACAGAATCGCAGTGTCAGGGGCTGGAAGAGATCTTGCAAGGTCATTCAGTGCAACCCCCCTGCCAGAGCAGTATCGCCCAGAGCAGATCACACTGGAATGCATCCAGGCAGGTCTTGAATATCTCCAGAGAGGGAGATTCCACAACACCCCTGGGTAGCCTGTTCCAGGGTTCTGTCACCTTCACAGTGAAAGAATTCTTCCTTGTGTTTCTTGTGGAACTTCCTGTGCTTTGGCTTCCACCCACTGCCCCTTGTGCTGTCATCAGGCATCACCCAGCAGAGCCTGGCCTCAGCCTCCTGGCACTCACCCTGCACATCTTTATAAACATGAATGAGGTCACCTCTGTCTCCTCCTCTCCAAGCCCCAGCTCCCTCAGCCTCTCCTCATAAGGAAGATGTTCCACATATGTGTAATGTATACGTAGGATTCTGGGCTATACTGAAGCCTGGCTAGCTGGAGAAGAGCTGGCTTTAAAACCCTGCTCTGGCTTAATGCTGGAGACACTTCATGGATTTTCCTTTCACTCAGAGAAAGACGTAAGACAGCCCTGTCAGCCTGATGCATGCTGCACTCTATTAGTGATCTCTGTTCTCTCTCCTTTCCCTAAGGGTGTATTAGCCCTAAAATGAATGTTTTGAAGAAATGCCTGCTCTGTTACATTAGTGTTTGTCGGGTTTGAATGCTTTGAGCTTGGATGTGCAGAGTGTTATATAACATATAATAGTTTAGTGCAGCCTTGTTTCTGGTTTTTTGGTAGTCTGGGGGATTTTTTTGGGCAATCATTGTTACCCACAGTGTGAATACAATACCTGACAGAAAAGTGAAGATCTATCCAAGAAAATCTCACAAGAAACATCATTTTAAATGGTTTCCAATTTCTAAACACATTTGAGGATCTCCCCTATCTGAAAAGTTTCCCAGAAGGGTCTGGGTCCTAAGATTTTTCAGCTTAAGACTTAAGATTCCTCTAGGATTTCAAATCTCTTTGAAATAATCACTCCCATATCTTTAGATATCCATTTCCTTTTGCTGTTCACACATGCAAAGCTGCTGCACAATACAGCCACTAACTCTGTGACTAATCAGTTCCTTCCTAGCTTGGCTTTCTTTTTTGTTGGTGCTTTTGTTTTGTTTTTTTCAAACCTAGACAAGAGACTCCAATCTGTGGTGCTCAGATGTTAGCCAGGCAGCCAGCAAAGCCCTCAGCATGTCTGTCTCTGGTTGCCAGGAGCAGCAGTGGTAATGACCAAAGTCTGGGATGCCAGGCTTAGGCTAGACATGTAATGCTGCCACCATATGTCACTGCAAGAGAGCCTCTCTTCAGTGCTTCCTAATTAGGCACATGCATGTCCTGAGCCCCTTACAGAAAGATCTTTACAATATCTTCTCTGCTAAGGAATGTCTCCTCTCTGGCAAGTGGGAGGATGATTTTGCTTGCACAAATCTGTTACTTCCTTCAGACTGGATTGCCCTTCTTCTGTGAGCTTCGTGTTGCTGGCTGAAATAAATAGCAAAGTGGGTGGGTTTAGTCACTGTGGGGAAGAGTTGGAAAGGCAAAAGGCTTCTGGCATGGGAACATTGCAACCTGATTGTTCCAGTAGCAGAATTTTTTTAGTGTCTGAAGGAAAAACAATTCAAACAACTTATCCACTGAGCTTGTACACTGAAGGAACAGCTCCCTTGTTTGGGTAATAGGGAACCCACCTGGAGGCAATGCTCTCTAATACACTCATCAGGGGATTATTTTGGTTTTATAAAACACAAATGTGATGCTGTCTTCCTAGGCACAACTTGAAAAACCTTTCTCCACAACCTGCCATGATCCATGTTAATCAGTCTCTAGGCATATTCCTGCAATTTCATGATCCAGATTTTTACAGTGCATTAAAAAGAAGTTATACAGAAGCTTCTGGAGCATGAAATCCTCCATGGCCAATTATTTCATGTTGCACCTCAAATCCTTATTTTCCCTGAGTTCATAAGGAAAATTATTTGCAGCCTATGAAGAAAGATGCCCAGGTCCCCACTATGTTCTTCAGCACAGTATTTCCTCAGTATCCAACAGAAACAAAGCAGAATTAATTGTGACCGGAGTATGGCCTTCAAAGGCAGCAATTAAAGCTGCTCTAATTGCTTAGATTCAATTGTTTAGAGGAATTCTGTAGTATGTTTTGTAAACACTTTGCCTTGGCCAGAGCTGCTAATGGCTTCAGCACAGCCCCAGAGTTCATCCCGTGCATAAATCTGACCATGCTGTGCAGTGAATTGCTGGAAGTTCAGGCTGCAAGTACAGCACAGACTCTAAATAGGAATCTTTGTGGGAATACTTAAACGTTTTTCTGCTTTCACATATCATGGGATCGAGTTGTCACCACAGGGGTAGTCAAGTTGGCATGGGTGTCATCATCTGTGGTTTTCCTTCTAGCAATGTAAAATGTTTTGTCTTTGCTTTGTACAGCTCTGATCCTACCTGGATAAACAGCAAAATTATTTGGGCAGTTGACCTTGGAGGCCTTTATTTCCTTTTACCTTCATGTCCTCTAGCAAAGCAGGAACTTTACAGTGGTAGCTCAGTTATTGTCCTGACAGGCTTAGGAGGCTTTTCTCCATAAAGCTTCTCCTCTCCATCATAGAATGGTTTAGGTTGGAAGGGACCTCAAAGCTCATCCAGTTCCAAGCCCTGGCCATAGTCAGGGACACAGGTAGAGATACTGTAGAGCCCTGAGAGAGCTCTTCACGATGTGTGGATCCCCAGACTGGTTTGGATTGAGTTTGGTTATTGTTTGGGGTTTTTTCCTTCTTTCTTTAAAAGCATTTTTCTCCTTTCTGCTTGGGAAGGAAGTTGTATTAGAACATTTCTAAACCTGGGCTAACAGACACTCCTTTTGATACTTAGAACTTCTCAGCCTTTGAAATGCTGTGAAGTGGGGAAAGGACTTGAAGATCCTTACATTTAAAAATGTCAACAGACTCTGTATCACATGAGTTTTGAGGTCAGGCAGCCATGGCAGCATCTTTCTTGAGAATTTTTTTCCTGGTTTTGGGGTTTCTTAAAATTTATTTGAAGGGAGCTGCCTGATGTTACTTACTTAAGCAATTTGACTGGAAGCAAATGTGAACCTTGACTGTATCTCCTTATCCTGCCTAACAGTTTAATGCAGCAGATGCTGCTGCCCTGAGTGATCCTGCTCTGGCAGGGGGTGTTGGACTCTATCTCTGGAGGTCCCTTCCAACCCCTGCCATTCTGTGGGTTTTGGAGCTGGCTTGGATCTAATGGTAAAGGGTAGGATGGGGCACAGGGAGCTTCTCTGTCCTGCTGATCAGCCTCAGAGATAATGTGGACTTCTGTTCCTTTACAGACTTAGTATCCCTCGGTAGTGTTAGGTCTGCCCACTGGGAAGCCAGACCTCTTCTTACCCAAGGCAGTTAGCCCTGCACTTACTCACAGAGCACGCTAAGGGCATTGCCTTTCTTATTCTGAGAGGTGAATGACTTTAACATTTCACTCACAGGAGCATTTGTGTTGCTTCCTGACAAGAGAGCAGCTCCTCGCCCTGCTGCCCATGTGCACATTGTTTAACACAAGATGACAGGAAATAACTTACTCCACAATAAAGGAGAATTCTAATTACCTTGCTAATGTTGCCTGCCTTGCCATCCAGCAAGGCTCAGACAGCCTGCACCAGGCAGCCACCCACGCTCTCTGCTCCAGCAGTGTCCCAGCAGCCCTTCCACCCTGTGCATTAGACAATGAAATCATAACCACCCCCTTTGTATTAATTAATGTTGCTACAGAACATTTTGCAGGCGTTTTCTGCTGAATACATTAATCAAATCTGTTTTCTGCTGGAGATTTCTTGTGCTTAATGAGAAAGCCATGTGCATGCCTTCCCTTCTTTCCAGCCTTCTGGAGGTGGAATGAGGAGTACTGTGAATATGCACAGACCGTTAGTAATTCAATTTGTGTGGTCAAACCCACATGACAGTGGTGCAGAGTAAGGAGCAGGCTCTGCTTGTTCTTTTCCCCGGGCCTTTGTACAGGGCAGTCTGTTCTTAACATCCACTGACACAGTCCTGAATGCAGTCAAGACTGTGGAGCTCATGGTTCAGTTCAGCTGGGAACATTTGGGATTGATTGGCATCGCATTTGGGGAGGCCAGGAGGAAAAGAGCATTGCCAGAGAGACGAGAGAGAGACTCCTGGTTTCTGGGTTTGAGTTTGGTTTATTTGTTTGTTTATATGACAATCATCCCAAAAAGGCAGCAATATTCCAGTGAAAACAGAACTCCCACTAGTAAGGTCCCTGCATTTGTCACTCTGTTCTCGCTACTTATAGAAGAATTTTTAAGTGCTGCAGTTAAACTGGAGGCAACAGAGTGTATAACAGCTGGAATTCTGACTCTGCTGTAGGCTTTGGGGTCTGGTTTGCCTGGGGTAAATTCACTCTGTCAGAGTGGAGCTCTCTAGGTGGACATTCATAATAGTTTGGAGCTTTTTGCATTTCTCGTGTCCTTTAGGCACCTCCTTACATTCTCCATAGTTCAGTGGCTGAGTAAATCAAGTGACTAGAGACAGCCCTTTGGACTATCTCCACGAGCTCATAACACACATACTTCTTCCTTTTGCAGGGACATTCCTGTAGACTTCAAGTACATAGCTGAGCCAAGTATGCATTCGATGCCAGCCGTGACTTTGTCTCCAAATGGTAGGTTAACACTTTTCTGCCTTCTCAGGCGTAGTTTACATAACCGTGTCTTGCTGGTTAGAGCTCTGATGTTGCTGTGTTGCCTCCTGTCTCCCCACATTACCCACCCCTCAAGTCAGTGTGCATTTTATTCCAAGGCTGGACTAGATCTGGCTTTGATTTAGAAGTCTTAGGAAGAACAAACATGTCAAAACGAGGGGTGACATCAGGATAACTGCATCACTTTAAATGCAGACCTTCATCCAGTCCAAGCCAAAGGACTCTCTTTTCACAGAGTTTTGACATGCTCTTTGCTGTATTTAAACTATTAAGAGAAACAGTGGTGGGAACTGATGTTGGCTGCAAGGTTCTAAGCAAGTTAAGTCCTCGTGGTGCCACCATTAAAGCAGATCCTGTTCTGAGTACAGCCCAAATAAATCATCTCAGTGTTTCTCTATGTTAATGTTTCTTTTCTCCAGTTTGAATCAAACTGAAGCAGGATAAAGGTTTAGTGACTCTGGTTATCAGGGAAAATTCTAACAGGGCAAAATCTCTGGTACCTGTTTTGGCCAAAATGAAATAGGTTTAGCGTCAACATTATTAAGGCGTTGCCAGCTTTGCAGTTACCAATCCCATTACACTGAGCAGTGGCTGATCAACTTGTTCAAGCACAGCTGCTGTTTTCAGCCAGCTCTCAGCATCAAGGTATGTTTTGCATCTAAAAAACATCAGCTTCCCAAACTGGCCTTTTTCAGTCCCTGTTTCTGATATTACACAGCTTGCTGTATTCTCATCTAGTTTTTCAATTCATCTCATTCTTCCAGACTGATATACTGGATTTGTCCCTTTTTTCCCCCCCTAGTTCTGGCTGGAGTATTTAATTTCTGAGCTGTATTTGAATATTTGATTTCTGAACTCTCTTTGAGTATCTGATTTCTAAGCTGATGCAGTAAATGATGTTAGGAATGAAGTAGTCATCTTTCCATCTCAGGACATCACCTATCACATTAACTTACATTATCTTTGCCTACAGAAGTCCAATATCATACACACACACAAAAAAAAAGTTTTTCAGAATATTTGTGCTACAGACACATCATGCATCATTTTGGAGTTAAATGAGCCCTTTAAAGAAAAGTAAATTGAAAATTTTACAGGTGTGGAACTTAGATTTATCGATTTCATCAATTCATTTTTCTTCCTGAGCCAAGTAGAAAAGAGACCTTTTAAAGAGCAGAAACATGCTTGGGATGCACACTTGAGTTGTTTCTTTGGGAGGCTGGGAAAAAACTCCTCAAATTCCAAGCTGGTGGCTGGAAGTGTGATGAGATGCACAGTCAAGTCAGCACATTTTATGTTATCACTGCTTGCATAAAACACTGTCAAGGCAGTGATGATAAGCAGTGTTCAAGACAGAAGTCTCTGCTCTCTGGTGTTCTGTAGCACATCATCTTTGGGTTCTCTGGCAGGAGTTAATGCACTGCCAAAATGCCAAATGAGATAGTTAAGATTAGAAAAGCATGGGTTGGTTTTTTTTTTTTTCCTTTCACTAAAGTGCCTTTACTAAATTGCATTCCACTGGGGCAGAGACAACTAAATAGTTGCACAAATGGAAGGATTTTCAAACTCCTGAGTCTACCTTAGACCTGTTTGTCCCATTGGAAAAAAAAAAAAAAAGCTGATCATCTTAGATTACTCACAAAAGAGGTAAGCAAATGGATTGCAGCAAGACAGGGCTTTTTTTGCCCTCCTCTGAATTACCTGAATGTGTGCACCAGCAAAAGCTTGCTCAGGGGCTTAAAAACTTCCCAGGACATTGTTGTAACAGCCAGAGCACAGCCTGTAGGAATAGGTATCCCAAATCCTGTCAGACGTAAAGTTTTGCCTCCTGGCAGTTGTAGCAGGCAGCAGCAGTATCAGCTGCTACCCAGAACTCTGATACAAAATGAAAATCAGGATTAAGGCAGTGCAAGAAAAGTTAAGAAAAATCCCTTAAACCATTGCAGTTCAGCCTGTTTCTCTGGGTGCAGCACTCTGCTAACGCCTTTGCTTGTTGCTTTTGTAGGGAAATGGCTGGCTTGCCAGTCCATGGATAACCAAATTCTGATCTTTGGAGCTCAGAACAGGTTCCGATTAAACAAGAAGAAAATTTTCAAAGGCCACATGGTAGCTGGCTATGCCTGTCAAGTGGATTTTTCACCTGACATGAGGTAAGTTGATGTGTGAATGACCTTCACCTTAGAACAGGCTGGCATAGACACTACATCTCCTGAATCCTCTGCAATCTCCAGTCCAGCCACCCTGGTAACTCAGCATCAGACAGAGTTCACAGAGTCACAGAATGGGCTGGAAAGGACCTCCAAAGGTCATCCAGTCCAACCCCTCCCTGCAGTCAGCAAGGATCAGGTTGCCCAGAACCCTGTTGAGCCTCACCTTGAACATCTCCAGGGATAGGGCCTCAACTACGTCCTTGGGCAACCTGTTTCAGTGTTCCATTACCTTCATGGTGCAGAACTTGTTCCTATCATCCAATCTAAATATGCTCTTCTCTAGTTCGAAGCCATTGTCCTCATCCTATCACTGCAGGCCTTTGTAAACAGTCCCTCTACATCCTTCTTGTAGCCCCCTTCAGGTACTGGAAGGCTGCTTTGAGATCTCCCTGGAGCCTTCTCTTCCAGAAGCAGAAAGCTTACTCTTGTCATTTGACAGGACTAAGTTATACTCAGTGGTTGCTCTGAGCAACATGTAGCAAACTGCCCAGGTAGTGCAGGTTCTCCAGTCTGCAAAGGTGATTTCTGCTGCTCTTAAAGCATCCAGAGGTTCCCTTCCTTTTGCCTGGCCAGGATGCAGCACAGAGAGGCTTCTGCTTCTGACTTTATATCTGGATCTTTTTGTGCAGGCCAGCAGTACGCACTTGTCTGGAGTGACTGGGTTTTGGTCATGTCCAGTTTTCCCCGTGCTGCTCTAGTCTGGGTATCCTCATGTACTGCCCAGAGAACCATCTTTTTCCTCCTGCTTGCTTAGTAAAGTGCCCATACATTTCCTGCTGTGCCTGCACAGGGTATTCATTACTACAAAACTGAATAACCTCAGCAAAGCTGGAGGGAAAAGCGTCTATAAATTTCAGAGCAGCTTCTGTGACTCTCTCTTGCTGCTGTGTTCTCTGCAGTTGCACAACACAGTGCCTGGTAAAATGGCATCGCATAGCACATTTACTTCTGAGCTGATGAATCAGCTTCTGCAGGACTTATGTGCCTTAGAGCATGGATGCTGATGCTCTGCTAGGTGTGTTTGCAGGCTGTCAGGCACAGAGCTCACTGAGTGAAGCTCTTTGCTTAAGTGTAAAAAGATTACAATCCAAGCAGTCTTCAGCCATGACACAGCTCTTCTTTTAATCCTGTTACCATAGCTATGTGATATCTGGAGATGCAGATGGAAAGCTGAACATCTGGGACTGGAAGACAACAAAACTCTACAGCAGATTAAAAGCACATGATAAAGTCTGTATTGGGGCAGTGTGGCATCCACATGAAACATCTAAAGTCATCACGTGTGGCTGGGATGGTCTTATTAAATTATGGGACTAAAGTGGGTGCTACAGAGATCTAAAGCTGCAAATCCTGCATACATCTGGTGTCAAAGTAAGTTCTGCTGTGGGCAAACTTTATTCAGTCCTGCATTTCTGTAAATATGCACTAAAAATGGGAGATCTTCTGAAGTCACAACCAAAAGGATACACATCTAAATGTGACACTCTGAGAAGGAGAAGCTGAGGTCACCTGAAGCATGCAGAATCCAGTGTTTGTCCTCTCCCCTTTTGTGCAAAACCCTCTTGTAAAATAAAACAACTTTCAGAAAAAACTCATTTTTGTGATTCTGGCTGTTAGGGGAGGCAGCTGGCAATTGTGTCACTCTCTTCTTAAGCAGGAGTCATTGCTGTCTGCTGCAACAGAGCTGGGAATGATTTGTTTCCCTGGTTTTGTCTCCAAGAGAGTTCTGTCTTTATAGAGCACAACTCCACTTGCTAAGATCTGTTAATTTGCAGTAGAAGTGAAGAACGAATCAAGCTGGAAGTCATCAGGTTAAAACTGACTCTTCATCAATCTTGGTTTCTGCCTGTATTTAACAGCATCCTGCTGATCACTGAGTTTCAGCTTTACAAGTACCCCTCCATTTCAAACTTTTGCTTGCAGTGGTTGTGTTAAGTGTCGTTTTTCCTCTTCCCACATCCTGCTCTGTTCCAATAAGCATGACAAAACAACAACAGCAGCAAAGTGAATGTCTCTTGCCGAGTTTGGAATCTGCTGTATTTGTAATCTGCCCCATAAAGTTTTGGGCAGTTTCCTGTATATACATGGCACATTTTTTCCTCTTTACAGAATTTATTTTTAATAAATCTTTTCTTTTTTTATAGTAACTTTGCTTCTCTTCATTCAGTTTGTCTAGCAGTGTCCATGGAAAATATTCCCCACCCTTTCATCTTTTACTTTGCAGTTGGAGCAGCGTTCAGGTAAACTCATTCTCTTGCACTGTTCATATAAAACCAATGTAAGCTGGAAGGGGGGGTGGGGGAAGAGAATCCTTTTAACTCCTTATCCACTCTCTTCTTCACAGAATGGAAATGTGTAACAAATTTATCCCAGTTGATTAGTTTTTAATTACAGTCTTGGATTACACTGTATTGTTTACCATAAATCCAATCACTGCTCATCAGTTCTAAGCAGGAGCAAAGGAGCAGTTGCCTGAATGTGACAGCAGGATAAAGGGTAAGTTGCTTCTGTAGAGGAGGTGCAGAAAGAAGCTCAAACTGTGTAGGTGGGAGGAAAGAGGTTGGTGATTTTGCTGGGTTTTTTGATCTGCTTGATTAACAAAACAGCTCAGTTCTTTCAAGGGCTACTTGCCAAAGTTAGGCCCTTGTGAGGGAACACTGAGCTTACACATTTTTAGACCATCTCTAAATCTGAGCTTCCAGAGTCTTTCCAGTGTCTATTCACACAGGTAACTGCACCAAGTTTGTTGTTTCTCTTACCTGGGAAGCCCTGTGTGTGCTGCTCTCACCAGCTGTGTTCTGCTGCTAAGGGGGTGTTGCCTGACCTTGCACCCACCCAGGCACTGAGGTAGGGAATATTAGATCTTGGGGAGAGAGGAATGAGCTGGTCCAGAACATCCTGAGGACTGTACCCTCTGCAGGCAGAGGAGAGGCTGTTCCTGTTTCTTGTCTCTTCGCGGGTAAGGGAGTGTGAGCTGCTGCCATGGCTCAGAGGGTGAATTTGTGACCTTCTTTTCTCAAGGAAGCCTTGAGACTCCTGAGCTTGGAGTGGAGTTTTGGTGTGTGTTGTGCCCTGAGTGCTGCTTCAGGAGAAAATGGGCTGCAATCACTTAGAAGCGTTCTTCCTCCAAACCCCATTTCCTAAATGGATACATGGCAGGGTGCCCTACCCATTAGCAGCTTGTAAGTACAGGGACTTGGGCAGAGGGAATAGAGCCAACACAAAAACTTCTCACAGAAATAAATATTAGCTATTAGCGCCCATAGCAGAAGCATCTTTCCCAAATGCCTTTAAATCATCCTGCTCAAAATGTTCTGATCCTGTGTTTTCCCATGTGTCACCCACCAGGCAGAAACCTCTATACACACGCATGTGTATCCCACCTATAAAAATAAATCCATCCACTTTAGGAATAATACACTGACCGTTGCCTGCAGGGAGCAGAAATAAAGCAACTTTGGCTCAAATCAGTTCTGCTGGGAGTTGATGAATTGAGAGTAAATGTTTGCAACGAGCCCAGAATCAAAATTTCTCCCCCTCTTCTAGAATCTTTCAGATCAAATCCTTTGTCCTTCACAGCTGGTCACCCTCTTAATCTTTTGTGGAATTTCTCACATCTGCACTGAAGCCTGCAGGGGGGATTTTTCTAAGGATAATTCCCCCCGCCCCCTTGTCAGCTTGAGAGTTGTGAGCCCCAAAGCTCATGTTGTTTGCTGTGCAGGATAGCCTCTGTGTGTGTCTCTGGTGTGTCTAGACTTGTCTTCCCTGCAACCACCTGGGGAAAGGTTTCTTGCTGGGCCAATCAACCCCAATCCTGTCACAGACTCACAGAATGGTAGAGGTTGGGAGGGACCTCCCTACTCCCCTGCCTTTCTCTTTCATAGAATCAGAATGATTTAGGTTGGAAGAGACCTCAAAGCTCATCCAGTTCTAACCCCCTGCCATAGGCAGGGACACCTCCCATTAGAACAGGTTGCTCAAGGCCTCATCCAATCTGGCCTTGAACACCTCCAGGGAGGGAGCAGCCACAACCCCCTGGGCAACCTGTGCCAGTGTCTCACTACCCTCACTGTATAGAACTTCTTCCTAATTCATATGGGATGAGGAGCAGTAATGCAGTCCTGATCAAAACTGCATCAATACTCCTGTCTCTTGCTAGAGAGGAATGCCTGGGGCCTTTGCAATAATTTCTCTATCCTTCAGTCCTGAATAATCCAGTTTGTGCCTGAGTTACTACATGGTAGTGCAAGTGGACTAATGGCTGGTTTAGGTCTCTTCCAACTGAACTGTTTTATTCACTGAATATAGAATATGTTTTATATGCTACTCAGACCCAGTAATGGCAACTAAGCACTTATCAGGGCCCTTGAGTTTCATGTTTGGCTTGCCACAAATGCTGGTCAGAACAAGTCTAAACTGAGACCTCCGAGGCTGAGCCTTGTGTGTGAGCAGAGCTAGGGAAAAGGCAGCGCTGGGAAGAGGATTGTTTTGAGTTCTCCCAGCTTATTCTCCTCTAACTTCAGGAAGGGAATGCACCAAAATGACTGAAGGTGAAAGGGGCTTCCTGGGCGGGCTGGAGGCAAGCAGTGTCACACTGCTGGGCAGGGAGCTGCTAAGCTGGAGTGCAGGCTGCTGTCACAGCAGCAAGATTTAGTTCCCCTTGATCATGCATCTGCAGCTTTCAGACATGATGTGCCAATCCATTGCCACTTAGATTAATACCAATAACTTTTACAGTGGCAGCTTTACAGATAAGTGAACTATCTCCATCATTCTTGGAGATCTGCCTGGGAAACATGATAGTTCCTTTGGCCTTGTGCCAGCTTTTTCTTTTCTTTTTTTTCTTTTTTCTTTCCTAAGCAAGAGGAAAACATCCCACAGATCCTTGTGCAACTTGCTGGTAAGGAGGCTCTGTCTTGAAGCAGATGGCCTTGGCATCTGTCTTGCTCAGAGTTTATAATTGTCCCCCAGTAAGCTGGGACTGCTCAGTCTTTGCCCTCATTAGGAGGAACAAATCTCTGACTGACTGCACAGCCAGCAAAGCCCAAGATTCTCTTGTAAAAAGCCAATTTCTAGTGACGGGGCAGATGTTCAACCCCTCCATTTAGCACCGTGGTCTTTGAAGGCTGATTTAAACAGGGAGCCTTGCAGCTCTGGCAGCCCAGTACCACAGTGTACTTGCCTTCTGCACCAGCTGGGCACTGTGACAGCCTGCTCCATGTGACAAGCAGCCTGCACAGTGGGGAACATGCTGTGGGGAACAGAGAAGGGAGGGGAATTTTACTTGCAAGACTTTAAACAGTTGAATCTCTACCTCAGTTGCCAGGGAGGTTGGTCCTCTGGAGAGTACTTATAGAATGTCAGGGGCTGGAGTGGACCTTGATCATCTGGTCCAGCTCCCCTGCCAGAGCAGATCATGCTGGAACGCAGCCAGATGGTTCTGGAATATCTCCAGAGAGGGAGACTCCACAACCCCCTGGGCAGCCTGTTCCATTGCTCTGTTACCCTCACAGGGAAAAAATTCTCCTGAGCCTCCTGTGCCTCAGCTTCCATCTATTGCCCAGTGCCCTGGCCGTCACTGAACAGAGCCTGGCTCCAGCCTCCTGGCACTCACACCTTACATATGTAACAACATTAATGAGGTCACTCCTTAGTCTCCTCCTCTCCAAGCTAAACTGTTGACTTCATCAGCATATACTCAAAATTTCAGTCTTATCACTTGCAGTAAAAGATGGCTTCTCTGTCAGGTTTGCTGATGAAACCCCAGATATCTTTGCAGCATTCAGAGAAAACTGCTTGTGTTGGGGTGGCAAGCCCCCAGAACAAGCAGGGACATTGCACTGGGCCTCGTGTTAGAGTTGGCTTTTCCAGTCAGCACACAGTAGGTTCCTCCTTTCACCTTGTGTAAGGTCACAGAGTCATAGAATGGTAGGGATTGGAAGGAACCTGGGGAGCTCATCTGGTCTAATTCCCTCTGCCAGAGCAAGATCACCTAGAGTAGGTCACACAGGAACACATCCAGATAGGCTTTAAAGTCTCCAGTGAAAGAGACTCCAAATCATCTCTGGGCAGCCTGCTCCAGGGCTTCAGCACCCTCACACTTACAGTTAAGAAGTTTCTCCTCATGTTGAGGTGGAACTTCCTCTGTTCTAGTTTCTATCCATTATTCCTTGTCCTGCCATCAGGATAAAGCTGGCCCTGCAAAAGTCTTTCTCACCCAGCTGAAGCTCTTTACAACAGGTAGGGCAAACTGTGCTGTGAGCAGGAGCTTGTGTCTGAGGGAGGAGCTCCACTGAGTACCACAGATGACTCCCTTCAAGTGCTGGGTTTGCTCTGACAGGCAGTGGAGGGAGGCAAGGATAAATCTGTCTCTGAATGTAGGTCAGCTCTGAACTTCCACCGGCACTAAACCAGGTCTCTACTGACTGCAATTAAATGTCACATTGTGTTAACAAGCAGGAAGAAATCAAGAGTGATTTCCTACTGAATAACCCTGAGGATCCTTTCAAGGGCAAGGGAGCGGCTAATGAAGCTCATGAAATCAAAGTTTGTGAATGAACCAGATGGTCTCAGCTGTTAAATAATTCACCAGAGAGCAGGAGTGCTATTTCTTCAGGTGTGCCACTGGCTGAGCTGTCTTCCTGGCATCTGCCAGGAAAGGCCTGACATATGGTCCCTCCACACTTTGATCTTTCACAGTTGAGAGGTGCTGAAGAACAGCCCTGCACAGCTCACCCATGGGATCAAAGCCCGGGGCCAGAAGGGCAGGTTTGGGAGTGCAGCAGGAGGGCAGACCTTTCGTTGGTCAAATTTTAGAACCTTGAAGGAAGGCAGCATGGCATGCAGAAAGGGACCAGTTTCTCTGGAGAGGTATGCTGGTGTCCTAACATCCCTCCTGTGCTGCCATGGGCTCTCTAGGGAGAGGCAGTGTTGCAGTGCTGCTGTTGCTGCTCTTCATCTTGACCAGGTCACAGGCAGCACCTGTAAACTGAGCCAGACATGTGATGCTCACTGGGGAAATAGCCTCACAACCACAGAGGGAGCTGTGCAAATGAACCTGCCACTACATGCAGGCCACCTCTGCAAAGATCCCTTTCAGACCACGCTGAATATCTGGCAGAGGTCATTATGTCCTTGTTAGCTGGGGTTGGCACTGGCTGTGGTCACCATGAATAACCTGAGGTGTGGGCAGTAAGGAGGCTTCAGGGCTGTGTTTCACCCAGTGCCAGGCTGGATGCAATGCACTAGCTGCTCTGCAGAGCTGATGCCCAACACACCGGGGACTGGGGCCTAGAAGCTTGGACAGAGAGCAAAGTTGAGCAATACTCATCATGGCAATGCTGAGCAGATCTGGGGCAGCTGAAGATGGCATAGTATGGATATGCCTTGCCTGTCCTCCGGGGCAGTGTCAGGCTTGTGCTCTCATGCATGCACCCAGCTCAGGCTTCAGGAGATGGCAACTGAATTCATTTAAGCGACTCTGCTTTAGGTAAAAAAGATCAGTAGAAAAGAATGGGTAAAGGCACAAAAAGCAAAGGCACAGAAGGAAGGGAAGCTGCAACTCTGCTTGAAGAGATGTGCAGGGGAGAGGCACAGATAGTGCATGAAGTAAGAGCTGTTCATTTTCTCCCGTAATATCACATCACTGCCTCAAGAATGATAAATGGCTTTTATCTATCATGTATCAGAGATAAGGTTTCCTTTAAAATTACCATAGTTATTGGAAGCTTTTCTTGCAGAAGATGTAGTCACTGCAGCCTGAGTTGCTCCTGACACTGCCTGGCAATCCTGAGCAAGAGATTAGCTGAGAGCTTAATGAGCAGGCAGAGAAGAAGCAGGATGGGCCTCTACTGCAGTTCTAGAACTTACATATACATCACCACTTTTTCATTCAGGGCAATCAATAATGGAAGATGTGCAGCTTGCCCAGCTGTAAGAGGTCCTTACTTATTGCTTTCTCCAATGACAATAAGCTACTAGGCTAATTACACTAAGACTGATCAGGAGGAACAACCTCTGTGCTGCTGGAACCCCTAATCAAAAAAAACCAAGACTCACAGCAAGTCCTTTCTGTGAAAAATGGGAGCTGAGCCATTCTGTGGTGCAGCAGAAGTAACCATTCCAACGAGTTAAATACTGGGTTGGGAAATCCTGACACCCTCTCAACGTTGGGATCAATCTGCTCAGGACCCTGCATCATTAAACAACCTAAGTACTTCATGTACAAGGGTTGCAGCAACCCAGACCTGACACAGAGGCATGTCCTACTCGTCTCCAGAGGTCAGGCTTCTCTTGGGTTGTGTAATACCTGGCTCAGGGATGGCAAGATGGAGCTTGGCCCTGAGCAAAGTGTTTTGCCCAGCATCTTGGGCACAGGGGATCCAACACACCTGCAGTAGGTCATGATGACTTTGAGGACTGCAGGGCTGAGGATGTGGTGGGCCCTCTGCCTCCCTCGTTCCAGATGGAATTTGCCAGGGAGTTCAAGAAGATCCTGTTCTTGCCTAAAATGTGTTCTGTAGGAAGGAAGGCTTAAGTAAAGAAGGTGCAAAACAAAGATTATCATTTTACAGAGAAGGAACTTGACCCTTGCTGGGACAGGCACTGCCTGGTGCCTGCTTTCCTACCCAAGGGCTGCTGCAGCTCTGAGAGTAAAGCCTCCCAAGGGGGTGGCCTCTACCTCAGCATGCGCAGGCATGGGACAGCCTAGTAAAGCCCTGCTCTTAGCCCCTCCCCAGACAGCCTACCCACTGGCAAGTGTATTGCACAGGCTGGCACCAGGAATCTTCCAGTGCCAGCTCTTTGGGCAGCACAGCAGCAAGCTCCAGTCCACCTCGCTGGCAGGCTGTGTGTGCACACTGAGCAGCTCCAGCCAGTGACACCCAAGTCCTCCTCGGCAGCAGCGCTGCGGGGCCAGATGGCTCACAGTCGCACACCATAAATTCTTCTCTGCTATTTCCATCTTGTATTTACCCAGCTCAGGGTGTAACAGCTACTAGCGTTGAAGGCTTCCTTCTTCAGCAACATCTGTGGTTTTGACAAGTCTTTGTAGGTATGGAAGAGCCTGAAGTCCTTCAGCTCCAGCTCTCGGAGCAGGCTGTACCAGTAGCGCACCACAGTGCTGTCGTTACCGCTGACCTCAAACCCGGGCCAGTGGATGTGCACCTCAAACACCAGCTGCCCTATCTGCTCGACCACATCTTCCAGCAGCAGGTTCTCCAAGATTTTCCACTCGGCACTCTCCACATCTGCCTTGAGGACATCGATCTGCAATGAGAAGAGCATCAGTGTGTGACAGCCAGTGGGACGCTGAGGGTTGGATCTGCCGAGGTGCAGAGCACCCCCAACCACCTCTGCCTTCCTCAGGGACTGTGCTCAGGTGCTACGGATGGGCATGGGATGGCAATGATTGGTAGGTGTTCAACGTGTGCTGTTCCTGGGCTCCATCTGCAAAAGGAAGGTGTTGGCCACTGAAGCAAGGGGGTTGTGCTCACCAAAGGCTGTGAGACTTTTGTGGGGCAGGCTGTGAAAGAGCTGAAAGCAGCACTGGATTTTTAGAGCAGGACTTGCAGAGTGTGGCTTGACTGAGGGTTCATGGCCACAGACTGTTCACAGGATGTTAGGGGTCGGAAGGGATCCAAAGAGATTGAGTCCAATCTGCCTGCCAGAACAGGACCAGACAATCTAGCTCAGCTCACACAGGAACACATCCAGACAGGCCTTGAAAGGCTCCAGAGAAGGAGACTCCACAACCTCTCTGGGCAGCCTGTGCCAGTGTTCTGGAACTCTTAACAGAAAAGAAGTTCCCCCTTTGTGTTGAGGTAGAACCTCCTGTGCTGCAGGCTTCCATCCATTGCTCCTTGTCCTATCCAAGGGAGCAAATGAGCAGAGCCTGTCCCCCCTCTCCTAACCCCCAGCCCTCAGATACTTATAAACATTGATTAAATCCCCTCTCAGTCTTCTCCTTCCCAGACTAAGCAGCCTCAGGTCGCTCAGCCTCTCCTCATCAGGCAGTGCTGCAGTCCCCTCAGCATCCTCCTAGACCTCTGCTGTACTCTCTCCAGAAGTTCCCTGTCCTTCTTCAACTGCAGAGCCTAAAACTGAAGGCAGCACTCAAGATGAGGTCTCAGCAGGGCAGAGTAAAAGGGGAGGAGAACCTCCCTTGATCTGCTGGACACACTCTTCTTAATGCACCCCAGGATCCCATTGGCCCTCTTGGCCACCAGGGCACATTGCTATGCCATGGATGTTATCCACCATCACTCCCAAGTCCCTCTCCACAGGGCTTCTCTCCAGCAGATCACCTCCCATCCTGTGTTAGTGCAGTTTATTATTTCTCCCCAGATGCAGGACTCTGCACTTGTCCTTGTTGAACCTCTGTTGCTTCCTCTCTGCCCAGCTCTGTCTGTCCAAGTCTCACTTCAGCTGGATCAGCCAAGCCTCCCAGTTTGGTGTCATCTGCAAACTTGCTGAGCAGACTCTGTCCCCTCATCAATGTCACTGATGAAGATGCGGAACAGACTGAGTGAGGACAAGCCAAGCCCCTGCCTGTCTGCTCCTTAAGGCAGCACTGTGGCTTCTCCATGCCTAGGGAGGCTGGGGGCCAGCAGAACACAGCCAAGGCATTAGGGAATTGAAGCCTGCATTGTGGCATGTCCACATGTGGAGCGGGGAGGAAGGTTGCACAGACAACCTTAGCTCCTAGCTTCAGTCAGTCTCTGTCCACCCATGGGTCCCTAAAACAGCTTAACAAGGAGCCCCTCTGGATCCAAGGGGAGGCTGAATGTAAACGATGCTGTTCCTGCCCTTTCAGCTGAGCAGCACTGCTCAGCTGGGCTCGTTTGCTCCCCTTTATACATTTAAATAGGTTACTTATTTTGCAGATACCAACTTGCAGCTCTACCTGTAATGCAGTTTTGTAGGCAGTTGATTCCACGTGGATACAGTTGATTCCACATGGATGCAGTTGCTATAGGAGCCTGCTGCCACGCTTCAGAAACCACTGATTTTTATCTTTGGGAGACTTCTGTAACTTTGAAAGGAGACAAATTATTCAAACCTTTTTTTTTTTGTTTTTTGTTTTAGGAGGAGGAGGTGAGGGTAGGCAGCAGAAATGTTTCTAAGCTTTGCTTTTGTTGTCCCATGATCTTGCTTTATGGCAGCAGCAGGACATCTTTTTCCCAGGGCAATGTCTGCAGTCATCATCCAGGTTTGTTTGTTTTTCTCTTGTGACACTAACTGCTTCTCTGGCTACTCAGCAGGCACAGCAGCTTTGCCAGCATTTGCAAAATTGATCTGAAAAGTGGCTGCTAACCAATGTCTCAGTAGGATAAAGAGACTTACCACAATAGCTGCTTAAACACACACTGAAATGACCAAGGAAGAGCCCAACAGCCGGTGGGGCTGTGCTGCATATACAAATCAGGGGCTCTTTGTTGGCTTTAGTGCCCTGCACTGCTCAGAGGCCTGGAGGAGGAAGGTAACTGTCTCTACTCACCGACTTCTGCGATTACTTCCCAGGCAGGGCTTCCAGAGTCTCCATTTGATGCCGCGGACAGGGTAAAATAAACGGCAGAACAGCTCTGTGTCAGACTGAGTGAATAACAAACGTCCTGCTACCACCAAATGTAAGTTTTGTGATGATTAGACAGCTCAGGAGATATTTGCCATCAGTGATAAGCAGTGCACTGCCGATAAGAAATGCACTATCATCTTCCCATGCCTTGATTCTAACTGCTGGTGAAAGGATTAGTGGCCAAATCTATAAATTCAGAGCTCTAATTCACCCTGGAGCACAGCTGAGTCTGCTGCCAGGCGTAAATCCTGGAGGGAAAAGATCTACAGTGCCTGAAGGTGAAGGATGGCAGTTGATTACCCACCAGTTTCAAGCACTCAGACTAAGGTTGGTTCCTCTTATCTCCCATAAATCCTCTTATCTTCTGCAACCTAACTTGGTAATCACAGAAAGGCAATGTGGATTATTTTTTTTGGGTTGTTTTCTCAGGTTAGCTGCCTTGAAAAAGCTTGCAGCGTTGTACCAGCCACACCTGGACAGAAAAAAAAAAAAAAAAAGCCTTTCCTCATGCACAACCAGGCACACTAGAGAGCTGAAAAAGAACCTGCTTTCCTTAGTGAAGGTTAAACACCTACTGCATGAGGCTCATTTCTTCTTTCTTAGGGTAATGGCTTGTTACAACTGTGCATCATTTCCTAAAGCAGAGATCAGAGCTGTGTTTGCCTTGATCGTTTTTGAATCGCCGGGGTTAAAGGCGGGTTTCAGGCTCTGTGCTGCCCCATGGGCACCGTTTAAAGCTCCCTGCAGAGAGGAGTCAATCGAGAGTGAGTAGCTGGAGGAAGCAATTTAGCTGCATTACTTCCAGCAGGAACTCAGCATGTGGAAGCTGCAGCCTGGAAAGGCAAACCCAGCAAATGTGGTGCAGGTCAAGGAAGGATCATCCCTCCCTCACTGTGCTGTGGTGTAAACTGGGAGCAGGGAGCTGGTTACAGCTTTGGAGCAGAGGAGTGCAGGTCTGAACTATCCTAAATTCTTCTGACCCAGAGTGCTGCACTCAGGATTTGAGGCTGTGAGAAATGAGCCTCTGCTCTAGCTCCCTGATCCTGGGGTTTGACATCAGTTCTAGAGCAAGGCAAGCTCTGCTTGCTTATGCACCAGGTTTTCCCCTCTCCACCCAGTACAATTCCCTGTTTTGAGCAGACAAAGCTCTAGAAAAAGCTGGTTTGCTCATATTTTGGTAGCACACAGCTTTGCAGGTAACAAGCAGGTTCTGGAGTGTGGTTTTCTGCAATGTATCTCCCCTTTTTTAATAGTTGCAGCCTTTCAGCACCATATGCCACTCACTTTCCTTTCTAAATGCACCCACAGCCCCTCCTCTCCAGCAGGCAATGGCTTGGATGTGAAGTCTCTTTCACACAGAATCACTGAACTGTTTTGACTGGGAAAGACCTTGAAGATCGTAAGAGTCAAATCTAACTCTACCAAGTCTGGTGCTAAACTATCACAGGATGACAGATGTTAGCGGTTGGAAGGGACCTCCATAGATCATCAAGTCCAACTCCCCTGCCAGAGCAGGGCCATAGAATCTAGCTCAGGTCACATAGGAACACATCAGGATGGGTCTTGAAAGTCCCTCAGCATCACATCTCTGCCTCTCTGAAACTCCTCCAGGGATGAGGATGTATTCCCTTTTATTTCCAGCCCATGCTATAATTAATGGCAGGCAGGACCCAAGTAGCCTAACAGCAAACAGTGCTCCCAGCAGCATGCATTTGCTTCTCCCCATGCACCCTGCAGTCGGTGCAACCATCCCACCACTCTCTGAGCCATCTGTGAGGGGACTGGGACTGCTGTGGACATGTTGTGAGCAACATGGACACTGAAATCAGGAGGAATGCCAATCACTACTGTCAATGCTGTAAAGCTCCAGACAGCACTTCTTTAAACTCCTTCACTTCCTGCCTGCTCAGTTTTCCACTGCCCTTTGCCATGGTCTGTGTGGCCAGCTCCAAAATGACACTGGGACAAATCTGTCATGTGAGATTATTTGCTCCCAACGTGGCTACAACTTAAATATCTGCTTAAGGCATCAAAGCTAGAGCCAGGCTGTGCAGCTGGGTGCTTACAGAGTCTTTGGCCTTCCTTACAGCAAAGGGCAACTGTCCAGTTGAAGTCAGTCATGCAGCAGACAGGGCTCTGCAACAGAAAGGCAGCAGCAGGATCACCTATACCAGATCACACAGGAACGTGTCCAGGAGGGTTTTGAATATCTCCAGAGAGGAAGACTCCACAACCCCCCTGGGCAGCCTGTTCCAGTGTTCTGTCACCCTCAACAGGGAAAAAAAATTCCTCGTGTTTCCATGAAACATCCTATGCCTCAGGTTCCACACATTGCCCCTTGTCCTGTCCCTGGGCATCACCCAGCGGAGCCTGGCTCCAGCCTCCTGGCACTCACCTTCACATATTGATAAGCATTGCTGAGGTCACCTCTCAGTCTCCTCTTCTCCAAGCAGCACAGCCCCAGCTCCCTCAGGCTCTCCTTGTAAGAGAGAGGCACAGCTGCCCCATGCACAGCTCTGGCCCAGAGCACAGAGTTGCTTTGCAAAGAGCTCATTCAGCCATCTCGTCTCACAGGAGCTGTCCTGCTGCCTGCTCCCCCTGCAAAGGGGGGAAAATCCTTTCATTTCTGTTCTTTTGATCTTCTGTGTCGGGCGCTGCTGGATGCCTGTGGGAACGGATGTTCCCTCAAAAGGATAAACACTGTACACTGGACCCTCAAGTTCCTGTCATTAAAGAGGAACAAACGTTTGCAGTCCAGCACCATGCAATGACAGCAGGACCCAGCTCCATGCTTACATAAAGTCGAATTGTCCTGGTCTTGCTCAGTGATTTTTCCTGATATCCAATGTCCACAACTTTTCAATGTCAATCACTTCCTGAAAAATGTGAGAAAGATGAGCAGCAGAGAAAGCCCAGGGTGCTTATGGAAAGGGGGTTGCCCTCTCATTAAACCAGTGGCCTGCAATCCACCACCACCACCAGAAGACACTGAGCCAAATTAAAACCACACAGATTCAGATCACTGTGTTGAAGCAGCTGTTAATGGGCTAAGCAGGAGCCGGGGAGCAAGAACGCAGGTCTGAGACCAGCAGGTGCCCTTGTGAAGCAAAGCAGGGTCCCCAGGCTCCTGCTGGACTCTGGGTTTGGTGGGAGGAGGGAGTCAGGAGTGCCTGGCTGCTGCCAGCAGCACCTCCATGATGACTCCACGGTGCCTGCGGCAACTGCTGCGCTCTTTTGAGCGCAACTGCTTGACACTGACACAGTGGAATGCTGCTGCTGCTGTTGAGAAGGAGGTGGAACACAGCATGGAAGTGCAGCAAGCTGTGTTGGGAAATGAACACAGCTTGTGCAGCCCCCTGGGAAAGCAGGTTTTTAACACCTGATTTATTTCTGAAGGCTCTTAACAACCCAGACAAAGGTAGCAATGAAAAAAAGAATAAAAATCCCCCCCAAAAAATCCTCTTTTCCTTATAATTTTTTGCATTTTCAGAGCATACTATTGTCTGCCTTTTTAAAATTTGTTTTTGTTTTGCATCTGCCTTTTTTTTTTTGTTGTAGTTTTTGTAAATACGACCTGCACGAGTTCTGCTTCAGCAGTGAAATCCTTTCATTACAATTCAGGCCTGGCACCAGCCCTTGTCCTGGGGAGAGAAGGGCTCAGCATCTCAGCGCATTTCACCGGCGCTATCATTAAAAGGATCTTTGCAGCTTGCCTGACAATCGCATACTAAACAGCACCTCCAGGTCGCTCCCTAGAAACACCACAGCTCCTAACAACAGCCTGAGAGCTGCTGCTGCTGCATAGAATTCAAATGAGAAGGAAGGGGAGAACCAAGAGCAAAGCCTGTAAAGGAATGTGTCCTGGTAGCCAAGAGGGCCAATGGGATTCTGGGGTGCATTTAGGAGAGCGTGTCCTGCAGATCAAGGGAAGTTCTCCTTCCCCTCTACTCTGCCCTGCTGAGACCTCATCTTGAGTACTGCCTTCAGTTTTGGGTTCCCCAGTTGAAGAGGGACAGGGATCTGCTGGAGAGCGTCCAGCAGAGGGAGCACTGCCTGGGAGGAGAGAGACTGAGGGACCTGAGGGTGCTTAGTCTGGAAAGGAGAAGACTGAGAGGAGATTTAATCAATGTTTATAAATATCTGAGTGCTGGGGGTCAGGAGTGGGGGGACAGGTTCTGCTCACTTGCTGCCTGGGACAGGACAATGAGCAATGGTTGGAAGCTGCAGCACAGGAGGTTCCTCCTCAACACAAAGGAGAGCTTCTTGACTGGAAGGGTCATAGAGCACTGGCACAGGCTGCCCA
Source organism: Psilopogon haemacephalus (assembly GCA_013396835.1). NCBI lineage: Eukaryota > Metazoa > Chordata > Aves > Piciformes > Megalaimidae > Psilopogon > Psilopogon haemacephalus. The sequence goes on along the minus strand of VWZI01017528.1, from coordinate 1,108,489 downwards.
GAGAGGTTGTGGAGTCTCCTTCTCTGGAGCCTTTCAAGGCCTGTCTGGATGTGTTCCTGTGTGAGCTGAGCGAGATTGTCTGGTCCTGCTCTGGCAGGGCGATTGGACTCAATGATGTCTTTGGGTCCCTTCTAACCCCTGACATCCTGTGAATGCATGTGAGGCATTCCTTGCACATGGCACAGGGTGGGAGAAGTGGTGAGCAACGAATCACTGTCCAAAGACCTTTGCTTCTAGAAACGTGAGGTGGTTAAGTTCATTTCTCCTTGCAGCCAAACTCTTCAAGCTAGTCCCAATTAAAGCACTTCACGCAGCAGCAGCTTCAGCTGACTCTGCAAGTACAGAGCAATTACCACTCTGATCTCATTATCACTAAAATTAAAATATATATATACATCCAAGGAAGAAACATCACGTGGCAGGAGCTTGTAGATTACAACACAAAGTTAAAAGGAGAAAATATTTCCTCCCATCTGCAGTTAAACACTGGCACAGGTTGCCCAGGGAGGTTGTGGCTGCTCCCTTCCTGGAGGTGTTCAAGGCCAGGCTGGATGAGGCCTTGAGCAACCTGTTCTAGTGGGAGGTGTCCCTGCCTATGGCAGAGGGTTAGAACTGGCTGAGCTTTGAGGTCCCTTCCAACCTAAACCATTCTGATTCATTCTACCATCTGCAGCAGTTGGATGCTGCTTTTCACCAAGTGCAGTAACATTCACCAACTCACTGCCCCAGTCCCAAACACAAGGCTCACAGACAGCAATGCTCAGTGCTCCAGCTGCACCTCTGCTCCAACTCCAAGAACATTGGTTGTGTTACATAGAGTAGGAATTTGGTCCAGCAAGTGGTTTTCAAGACCAGAGTGGATAAAGCCTTGGACAACCTCTTCTGACCTCACAGCTATGCCTTGCTTTGACCAGGGTACTGGACCACAGGCCTCTCAAGATCCCTTCTGACTTGAATTACCTGTATGAAGGCAGTTCTGCATGAACCTGTCCCTAATCCACAGGGAACACCAGTATTCACTGTAGCATGCTCACTCCAGCAGGTGGTTAAGAGAATGTGAAAGCTTTCCTAAAGCTAAACTCCACTGTGCATTCAGTGGCTTTCTCTTCATCCACAGCATGCTACAGAGTGTGCATGTTTATCAAAAAAAACATGGTGGGGGCAGGGAGAGAAGATGAGCAAGATCGATTTTTACATCTTTATCCTCTCCTGCAGGCTGATAAAATACTGCTCTTCTCAGAAAAGAAACCAGTAAATTTTCAGTGTAGATTTGTGTACCAGGAAACAGGTCTCTCACGACATCCTCTGGAGATTATTCCAGAGCTTAAAAGATTTCACACTCCAGCAGCTCCCAAAAATACCCTGACGACGTTTCCTTTGTCAGTCTCATCCTAATATAGCACTGGATAAGTCCTCCACCTCTGGGCTGTTCATGCTCCCCAGAGAACTGAGGGCTGCTGCACCACACAGCCAAAGCAGAAAGACCAGGTTCTTCTCATCTTTCCTCTAATCCACTCTAATACCGACAACTTGTTTGTATTTCTGGCCATCCCATCAGGATGGGCTTCCTTTTCTGGAGGTGATGTCCCAGTACTGACTGCAGAATAGCAGCTGTGCTCTTGTATGAGCCAGAGTGTAACCATAAGAGCCAGAGTGTAAACCAGCCCATCCAAAAGCTCTTTGACTCTCTTGCACATCAAGCCCCCTCCCTTCCAACCCTGACTGATTCTATGATTTTCATTTCGAGGCTACAATACCAAGAACTCCAACAGGCCTTGTCCATCCTCTCTTCAGCCTCTCTGCAATCAGTGCAAAGAGTCTTAATCACTTGGGAGGGTCTTGGACCAAGTCCCAAGTCTCGAAGAAGGAAAGCAAGGAGAAAATGAAGCATTAACTTCCAATGCAGCTGTGTGGAATTGCTGCCCTGAAGTGGGAACCGAAGGGCTGTGAGGGTGAGTGGAAGGATTTTTAAAACCAGAAGGAATGGGATGAACAGCATGTTTTAACCTTTGGAAAATGCTCTGTGAAACTGTTCTGAATTAACTTATTTATTCAGTCAAGGGAACATTCCCTTCACATTCACCAGAAGAATGAGCACTTGAATGTCCCAGTATGTACTTGGACCTTCTCCTCCTAAGTCGGAGCTTATCTGTGCCCTTGTGCAGTGTACGACTTCTCAGCCTGAGTTCAGAAATTAAAGAAACACTAAACAGGACAATGTGAGGAGAGGCAGCCCAGCCAGGCACTTCCCAAACAGCAAGCAGCAGCAGATAGTAGAATGTGTAGCAGCTTTATCCTGACTGGGAGGAAGTCAGCCTCTGACTTCACTAACGCAATGGTTTGGCACAGGGAGCTACCCCAAGGCTGATGGAGCAAGAGGCTGGGCACACTCTTCAGAGCTCACCAACACACTTAACCAGATCCCATGTCTGCACAGCTGAAGGACAGCCTGATTGCATGTGTTACGTGTGAACTGTGTTCCTTAGCTACCTCTCCAGCCAGCTGCTTTCATGTCAGGTAACCACAAAGTTAAGACAGAATCACAGCTACACCCTCCTCATACACAGAAGGACTTGCAACCACTCTGCAGCACTATTGCAGCCTCAGGACTGACTGTTCTGAGCAGGTCTGGCATATCTCAAGACTCTTTCTGAATCGGGCCATTAATCACTGCTCTGTGATTAATTACTCTCAACCAAAACAATCAATGCAAGGCCAGCGTCAATGGAAAGCCATCTCTCCCCACAGATGGTTCCCTAATGCACACCCTAGTGACTGAGCTCACAAAAAGCTGCTTTTTTTTTTAACCTGCTCTTATCTCCAAAAGCAAATCAGCAGAGCTAAACCAAAAGAAAAAAAGCACGAAGTGAAGTGCCAAAAGAAAATGCTACAGAAAAGCAAGAAGTGAGGTACCAAAAGCAAATACTACAGGAAAGCAAGAAGTGAAGTGCAAAGGACATCTTGCATTTTATAATAGCAAACCAAACATCGCCCTGCTTGCTCTGTAAATCTTAGAGCAAAGCTCCTCCTGAGCTCGGGCTGCCCATGTCTTACAAAACAAAGACAAGCAGAAGTAGCTGCAGGCAATGAAGTCTTATTAGCATTTGAATTCACGCTTCCACGTCCTCCAAAGGAAAAAAACCCTCCTCTTAAAAGCCACTTAATGAACTTCCTCAAACGTATTCTGGCAACAGTTACTCGAGGCTCGAAGATTTCTGATGTCCTTTCAGTTGCTTAAAAAAACAAACAAACTGGGAAACGCTAAAGATCCCACAGATTGCTGCCAATTTTTCCAAACAGGATGTTTTTGTTGTTGAGGGCTGTAATTGGGACCAGTGACCTTGAAAATGTAAACAAGCCATCCATTACCTCTTCTAATTATTGCTGCAAATATGTGGGGATTTCCTCCTTATGAACTTGGCTGCCTGAGTAGCTCAGCGCTCAGGCTGAGGCACAGAGCAGAACTTTCACAGGACCCAGAATGCCAGCACCCACTGTCACCAGCTAGGCGAAGGGGAAAGCAAGGGAGGAGAAGGAAAGTGTTTAGTACACGGCCGGCGAGTCAAAAATCCAAGTGGCTGTTATCAGCACACAGAAAAGGCAAGGCAGAAAGGACACCCCTACAAGGAATGCATTACAACTACTGCTGGAGAATGACCTCTGCTCAGAAGATAACCTTGGAAACTGCCCCAGCTCCTGAGATAGCAAGAAGCAACTTTCACAGAATCACAGATTTAACCAGGTTGGAAAAGACCTCCGAGACCATGGACTCCAACCTATCACCTAACCCTTCTAATTAACTAAACCACAGCACTAAGTGCCTCATGCAGCCTCCTCTTAAACACCTCCAGGGATGGGGAGTCCAACACCTCCCCAGGCATGCCATTCCAATGCCAATCACTCTTTCTGTGTAGAAATTCTTCCGAACATCCAGCCTAAACCTGCTCTGGTGCAGCTTGAGGCTGTGTTCTCTTGTTCTCTCACTGGGTACCTGGCAGAAGAGCCCAACCCCACCTGGCCACAACCTCCCTTCAGGTAGCTGTAGACAGCAATGAGGTTTGCCCTGAACCTCCTCCAGGCTGCACATCCCCAGCTCCCTCAGCCTGTCCTCACAGGACTGTGCTCCAGCCCCCTCACCAAGCCTCGGTGCCCTCCTCTGGATATGTTCAAGCACTTCAACATCTTTCTTAAATTGAGTGGCCCAAAATTGGACACAGTACTCAAGGTGTGGCCTGAGCAGTGCTGAGTACAGAGGCAGAAGGATTTTTTTTCCCAACGCCTAATCTCGCAGTCAGAAACCTGATACCTGAGTCCCTACCTTCTGATGTCCAAATTCATTCAATATCGTGCCCAGCTTCTTTGTGTTGCTGTGAAGCTTGTGAGCAGGAATGGCTGGATTGGGATCCCTCCAGTCAATGGACAGGCGATGGTACCAGAGGTGCTGACCCTCCTGAATGTGCGCCGACTTGATGCTGGGGTCAAACCGATGCACCTCACACCCGCTGTTGGCCATGCTGATCTCAAACTGGTTGTCCTCGTTGCCCAGCCTGTGGAACAAAGCCCATGTAAGTATTAATGCTGCCAAAAGAACCATTGGCCAGTAGGACATTCAGAGGATGCACAGCTAAAGAAGGTAAAATCCAACCTGTGCTGGTTTGGGGTTAGTTGGAATATTTTCTTAATAAAAAGTAGATTATTGGTGAGGTCCACTTCACTCATAGGTTTGCTGAGATGCACTAAAGCAAGGACACAAACATAGATAAGACAGAGTCACTCTGGTCTGAGCTCTGGCTGTTGGTCTCTCTCTCTTCCTGGCTTCTGGCTGGATCTGTGTAACCCAACTAATCAATTCTGCTTCTAACTCCCCTGGCTGATGTTCCATGTTTACCTTGCACATAAGGTAGATTCTGGGGAGAAGGTGCATGGCTGGTTGGGAACCCCTCTTGGGGACTCTGATCTCTGGGAGGGGTATTGTGTTTCTGTATTACCTTTATTTGTATATTTATATATATAGCTGTAAATATGTGTAATATGTTGTGAATATCTGCTTGTATATTGTGCTAAGCTGTGAATATAAAGCTTCAGTCCTTAACTTCCAGCTGGCTGAGTCTAGCCTGGGTGAATTCAAAAGACTGGGGGGGCAGAGAACTCCCAAACCATCACACAACCTATTTATCTCTAAAGCAAAATGGAGGAGCTGTTGTGATCCCTTCACAGAATCACAGAACCTTAGAGGTTGGAGATGATCCAGAGATCGAGTCCAACTCCCCTGCCAGGCAGGATCCCCCAGGGTTGTTGGCACAGGCATGCATCCAGGCAGGTTTTGAAAGCCTGCAGAGAAGAAGACTCCACAACCTCTCTGGGCAGCTCCATCTGACTCCTGAAATACAATTTGGAAGAGCATATATTCTGGAAGTTAAAGCACAGTGTAGTGATGCCCTTTTAGAAGGTCTTCTCAGCCATCTTCTCTTTCAGGCACTCTGGAAAAGTAGGAGGAGCACACCAGCCCAGTGTGCTTCTAAGATTCCATTCCACAGGATTCCAGCCCATACAGTTGTGTAGGAGGAGAAAGAGAGAAGTTTTCTTCTGACACATTCAACACACATGAGGAACAGAGTTCAGAAGTTAACCGAGTGAATCGATGTGTTTGTTTGCATGTGGCCTTCCACAGAGGGGACACTGATGAGCAAGGCCAGTGTAACCCCTTAGGAATGAGAAGCTGGCTACAGTGAACAACGTCTGAGTTGTTGGGGGCAGTTACAGCATCAGAGTGATGAGCTCCAAGTGACCAATGCACACGCGTGCCCGTGACACACTTCCAACAGTGCCAGCTGGTGCAACCCAGGGAGCCAGATGCTTTGGGTGCAGACATACCTCAGGCTGCCTCCAAACACACTGCTTCTCATGTGGACTTCAGAGGGAGGCTTGCAGCAGAAAAGAACAGGACAAATAATACAGGGAAGGCTGAAGAAGGTGGTGCTGGGATGAAGGCTGGGCTGGATGATCCTGGTGGTCCTTTCCAACCATAGCAATTCATAGTGATTAGATGTTGTGCTGAGGCATTTGGTTTAGTCAAGGACTTGTCAGTGTGAAACTAGTGATTGGACTCAATGATCTTGAAGGTCTTTTCCAATCTAAGAAGTTCTGTGTGATTCTGTGCTCTATCTTCTGGCACTGTGGCTAATAGCTCAGATTTATGCCTGAAGCGATAGCCAACAACAAACAGGCAGGAGGGAAATAAGGTCCTCTCCAAAAGCACTGGTTTGAAAAACTCCTGGCTGACATGGGATCGTGCTAAGGGACAATACAGCATGAAAATGGAGGAAACAAATGAGGTCTCCCCAGAAAGATTTTGTGTTTCTTAAGGTGCAGAGGTCACAGAAGACTGGAGAGGCCCTTCCCCACCATGAGCTGAGAGCAGCTGCTGCCTCCTGCAGCAGTAAAAGAAGTGAAGCTGAGGACAGTGACCTATTATCACTGCACACAAGAGAGCTGGGCTAGGGCAGCTGCACACAGCCCCTCTCACAGGGAGCAGAGGTGAGCTTTCAAAGCAGCAACTGTGCGACCAGCGCTGCCAGCCTGCATGCAAATGAGAAGGAAGAGCTCATTGGCACTGGTCCCTGTTGGCAGCAGGGCAGGGACACTGACCCAAGACAGAGGGCAGCACAGCGGGGAGCGGTGTCCCTTGGCTGTCCCCTGCTCCCAGGGTTCACAGAGGGTCAGGGGACACCGAAAGCCCTGCAGAGGATAAACACTGGGCTGCAGCTTGCTCTGCACGGAGCATCGCATCAGCCTCCACCTCAGCCTGGAGTGCAGTGAGCAGGAAAGTGGCACAAAAGCTGCCGTGTCTCCTGCAGCACAGCCCTAGAGGACACCTGCAGCTGATCCAGCCTGGTTACTGCAGGTACTCCTGGTACTGCAGCTTCTACAGGCACTGCAGGACACAGCTGACAAATGTGCACGTTAAGGTCCAGTTTTCCCTTTCTGTGTTGCCTCCTCCCCACTCCTTTCTCAAAGGAAGATAACCAAGCTCTGCAGCTTGGGGGAGGGAGTTAGAAGCATCCCCTGCCCGGACCCTAAAGCCCCCACACTTTTAGGACCCATCTCAGAGGGGGTTCTACACAGTCTTGCAGGCAGACTCTAAACCACAGACTGGTAAGTTTCTGAAATCCTATTCACTGGTATTATCCCAGCTTGAGTGCCTGCCTGTGGTGTTTGTAACAGACTTAGCTTAATCTGAGCAGATTTATCATTAATAACTAGAGCTCAGTAATGCACATTGCAATTATGCATCACACTGGGAAATCCTGTTCCCCAAGGAAGAGCACTGCTACCTCCCAGCAGTGGAAGCAGCTAACAGTAATCTCCAAGATCTCCAGACGTTTGGGATGCTGCTCACTCCCATTCACAGACAGACTCATCCCCAGTATTCAGGATGGCAAAGCCTAAGCAGAACATTTTGTTCCATTTTTAATGATGTATGGATTTAATTCACGATTCCCAGCAACGCTCACACTGAACTTTCACATTTGTCCTCCCATCCATGCTCTCCGCAGAGGATGCTCTTCATTGGAAGCAGCTGCTCCCTCTCTGCTCTTTATGGAGTGTATGAGATAACAAAAATGTTTCAGGGGGATTTTTGTCTTACTCAGAAGAAAATTGCTTTTCTGACTGTCATAAACTAAAGGAAGTGAGTTTGAGAGAAGAACTATCAAGTAACAAGCTCTGAAGGCTGCAGTAGTAAACTGGAGGACTGAAGCCTCCGTAACCTCAAATGCTTCCTTTTTATTTTTCAGCTCTTACATTTGATGCATCGTGGTTGGGCATTTATTGCAGGTGTGCATCTGATGATTGATGGGAGAGCCAGCATCAGCCTCTCTGGTCCATCAGCACAGAAAATCTACCATTCAGGCTCCCTGTACCATACCCAAAACATCATATACACAGCACTGGTTTGCATCCACTGGCTCAGATTGTTTCAAAACCATTAGCAAGTTATTTTTGGGCCAGCTTTGTGCCAAATCTGCATTTCCTAGCACAGATTAAGTCAGCTCTGCAGTTATGCCTTACTGGCCAATTGAACAAAAATACCACTCTCAACTCAAAGGGAAGAGAGTCATTAACTCAGGAGCGCAGTGACCATGTGCCTTGAAGGGCAAGGTCTAGATTAATTCCACTGAACTTTGAGTACTTTGCCAAGACATCTCAAGGTAGCCTCCACATTGGCACAGATTTCTATAATCAGTGGAAAACTACACCAAACTACCTCCGGAATGGTACTTAGCTTAGTTGCTTTTCCACCTGAATGTGTCTCCTTCTCCCTACTGACTACTAGGAGGCAGCTAAAGCAGTAAGCCGGTACAGCAATCATGCAGGTAAAGTCTGGACCTGAGCATGGGATAACTCAGCATCTTTTTTAACTATCACAGCAACATGAAAAACTGAGAAACACACCCCCAATAAAAAAAAAACCCATGCAAACCTGTATTTTGCATTAAAACCAAGTAAGTATACATTGAAATAGATTGCAAACAACATTCAGAAAGTAAGAAGCAGCAAAGCAGCCAAGAGGAGTTTGCTCTCTGTGTAGATGGTTTGTCTCTAAGGGGCATGTTACAGAGCAAACCAGCTGAACGTAACCTGACAGTCCCTTGCCCTCTGAGGGGCTTGGTCCTTACAGCCAAGCTTGATCCAAATCTAAACCCACCCAAATTAGCAGAGACCACTCCCTTTGAGCCCAGTGCACCCTGCATCCACTCTACATTAATTGCTGGTGTTAACTGCCATGTGCTAATCACTCAGAAGTGCCACCCAGACAGACCCTTGCTACCTGCAGCAGCACAATCACAGAAGCAAACTGTGCTGGTTGAAGAGAGATGAAGCCTTTCAATACCTAACCTAAAGCTGGCTGCGAGGACAGCAAAGGAGAGTTGTGTGCAGCAGCCGTGTGGTGATGTGTGTGAAACCAGCTGCAGATCCCAGCCAGCCTTCTCCCAGTGCAGCTGTGCTCTGATGGATAATGCAAAAGGCCAGCAGCCTGACAAACTCTGAGGAGTGACCTCCCTCATCCTCCTGGGAAGCAACGTGTTTTATTAGCAAGGGAAACAGGCTTGCCTTGGTGATTTTACTGCCTGTGAAAGCACTTGTGCTGTGAAGAGTGAAAACTTCAATCTCAAGTGCCTGTAAGCGCTGTGAACATTAAAAAAAAAAATCAAATAAAATAAAGCCACAGCTGCTTTTATTATTGTCACTTCATGCAGGTCACCCCTGAAGTGCTTGGCAAACACACGCTCATATGGAAATGTGCTGTTTTGTCCCAGGGGTAGTTAATGAAGTTTTACAACACTGCTGCTGAAGTACCTGGCAATTATACAACCTATTTCTGCTTAGGGAAGATGCTGTAAGCTTCTCAGTTTCTTTCATTCATTTCCATCTTCCTCTGTGTGAACTACTACTCACTACCTCACCATTACAATGGCACAGCAATGTGTCCTGGTGGCCAAGAGGGCCCATGGGATCCTGGAGTGCATTAAAGAGTGTGTCCAGCAGATCAAGGGAGGTTCTTCTCCCCCTCTACTCAGCCTTGCTGAGACCTCATCTTGAGTACTGCCTTCAGTTTTGGGCTCCCCAGTTGAAGTGGGACAGGGAACTGCTGGAGAGAGTACAGCAGAGGGCTATGAGGATGATGAGGGGACTGCAGCACTGCCTGAGGAGGAGAGGCTGAGGAACCTGGGGCTGCTTAGCCTGGAGAAGAGAAGACTGAGAGGGGATTTAATCAATGTTTATAAATATCTGAGGGCTGGGGGTCAAGAGAGGGGGGACAGGCTCTGCTCACTTGCTCCCTGGCATACGACAAGGAGCAATGGATGGAAGCTGCAGCACAGGAGGTTCCAGCTCAACACAAGGGGGAACTTCTTGACAATAAGGGTCACAGAGCATGGAACAGGCTGCCCAGAAAGGTTGTGGAGTCTCCTTCTCTGGAGACTTTCCAGGCCTGTCTGGATGTGTTCCTATGTGAGCTGAGCTAGATTGTCTGGTCCTGCTCTGACAGGGAGGTTGGACTCGATGATCTCTTTGGGTCCCTTCCGACCCCTAACATCCTGTGAGCCTGTGATTACCAATTTGTTTTCATGCTGGTATGAAAAATGCTGAAGTGAACGAAAGCAAAGCCTGTCACAGAGAAAGGTCTTTCCTTAAAACCAGAATTTACAGAGGCACATCAACATGCTGCAGGCACACCTGAACAAAGTCTGCATTTTAAAAGACAACCTGGTTGCAGCCTGTGTGGCACTTCCAGGGCTTTTTGAAGCTGGGTGTCATGAAACAATTTGCTGCTTTTCAAGAGAGCACTTACCCGAGGGAATAGAGACGACATTGCTTGCTTCTGAGCCGGTGAACCAGGCTGAACCTCTCATCAAGACAGATCGACCAGGGCTTTTTTGTGGTCTCAGAGTACCCTCCCAGGCTGTGCAGGTTCATGTGCTCACATGAAATCTGTTGAAATCAAAGGATGTTTCATTCCGAGACATGACTTTAAATTTGTTTTTAATTTGCCTTCTGGGGAAAGAGTGGAAAGAAGAAAAATGTTAATTGGTTTCATTTAGATCTGATTGTCAATCTGATACACAGCTATAGAGATTGGATGACCTCCCCCTCCTCCCCTTGGTGAGCTGTTCTGCTTGGTGAAATGTAAGGCTTATATAATCCCCCAGAGTGCAATGCAGTTTGTAAAGCAAATAATTAAGCATTAGTACTATACCCAAAATTCAATTTTCCTGAGCACAAGTTATTTGGGCATTAGAACCACAACCAAAACATTTTTATTTTCCTTCCCTCTCTTTCTTCCTTCCCTCCTTTCCTGTCTTTCTAAGCCTGGAGTGGATTCTATACCCTGAACAACATTAAGATCATGTCATGATTCAGGGCTGTGGTGACAAGCTGCAGAGCCATAGCAATGTAGCCTCTGCACCTTACCTAGAGTGGCCTGGCTCTCAGTTCCAGAGGAGATTTAAACATTACCCAAATACATCTCCTCTCCAACAACAGAGGGATTTAAGTAAGTGCTTAACTAAGCAGAGGAATGATGAACATGTGTGTCTGTGCCGTGCTGGCTCAGACATCCAGAGTCTAAAGCCAGGGTGAAAGTACAGCAAAAGCAGAAGAGACAAAAGACCCTGAAGGGAAGAACGCTGCAAGTCCAAGTCCTTGTAAAGACCAAGAAAGCAAGGACTGAAACGTGCTGAGTTCACCAGAGACCTGCTAGTGTCAAAAATCACTTAACTGAGAGGTGAAGTCAGCTGTGCCAGCAGCTGAGCAGCAGCCTGCAACAGCCAGAACACAGCAGTGACTGAGCCAACAAAGCTGTGTCCCTCTGAGGGACACGTTATGGACCAGCAGGACCAGCTCTGCCCATCCACCCAGCAGCTTGGGCCAGCACTTCACCCCTAGGCTCTGCTATGCCATTCCACACCATCCTCTTCCTCCAGACCCACTCTAGAGAAGGCAGACATGGGGGTGCTGCAGCCTTTGCAGAATTTGGGAGCCAGGACACAGCAGGTGATGGAGAGGCAGTGTCACCATAATGCATGGTAAGGTGGCAATAGGAAGCAGAAGCAAGCAGCACAGCTGAGAGTGCTTCTGGCCAAGAGAGCCTGTGGTGCTCTGCACCACCATCAGCTTACATGTGGTTGAAGGACTTTTCAGACCACATGCAGCCTGGACAGTCAGCCCAGGGGTTGCAGGGCACAGGCTGCTAACACATGGAAGAGGAAAATGAGAAGAGCTGCAGGAACTCGGCAGAGGCACTGTGACAAAAAGCTGCTCTTTGGGCCCAGTATCAACCCTGGCTGCAGGCATGGGAGCTGGCACTGCCAGAAAGCCAACAATAAAAAACAAGGAAAGAACAACAACCCAGGTTAAACACCAGTCCTGAGCTCTCATCTTGCTCCTTTCTTCCTACCACAGATTGTCGAAGCACAGCTCTCAGTTTTAGCCAAGCTGAAAAGCCCAGGTTTGGCCCCACCTAAAACCACAGGAGTGAAACAATTGTACCCAGAGGTGAGGGTGGAAACTGCAGCCCAGCCTGCACCGTGGTAGGCACTCTCCACTAAGTGCCTTGTAATAAATAAACAAACCTCTCATTCTTTAAGAAGCTTCAGCTCTGAAAGATCATCATCTGGAACATAACATCCAGAAGGCTGCACACTGCCTCACCACCTCCCTGCTCCTGCTCAGCTCATCATTCCCACGGAGAATTTACAACAGTTAATACCCAGTCTCTTCATGCTGCTCTCAGGATTCACTAAGTTTTAAGCAATGACTTGCCCTGCACCCCACCACCCATTTCCCTCCAGTCACATCATAATGCTCGAGGAATAAATGGCATTGCAATAACAAGTGCTCATTTGGAGAGACAGAAAATAATGTGCTCTCTCCAGAAAAGCACAGCTCTGCAGTGCTGCCACTTAATTGACTCACAGTATTATGAGCAATTACAACACTGAGAGTTTGGAGAAGTTCTAATAGCTCTTGCTATCAAAGATTGAAAACCCATCACCAGTCTGCTGCACTGCCTGCCAGCCCCCAGTGCACTGTGCCTGTTCTGGGCTTCTGCTCGCTGCACATGCAAGAAGTGACCATGAGACACCAGCACTGGAAAAGGTTTTTCTGGACATGCCTCAGCCCTGCTAATGTGACACCTTCTGCCTCCAGCAGTTCATAGAATGCTTTAGTTTGGAAGGGACCTCAAAGCTCATCCAGAAAACTCATCCAGTTCCAACCCCCCTGTGCCATAGGCAGGGACATCTCCCACTAGAACAGGTTGCTCAAGGCCTCATCCAACCTGGCCTTGAACACATCCAGGGAGGGAGCAGCCACAGCCTCCATGTGCAACCTGTTCCTGTATCTCACAACCCTCCCTGTAAAGAACTTCTTCCTAACATCCAGTTTAAATCTCCCCTCTGCCAGTTTAAACCCCTGGGAGCCCTTCTCCACTAAGGGCAGGGAGCACAGCAATTAGCAGACACTTGCTCAGCAAACAAGGAAAATGAGACCCCAAGCATGAGCCCACCCCCAGAAGTGCTTGCAGCAGCCCTGGTGCTACCCTGTCAGTCAGCAATCCTGTAACATCTGCCAGGCCAGGAACAAGGATTTCTCTGTTTTTTGTTTTCACTTACACTTGTCCCCCCAACACCCCAGGGTCAGTCACTCTGGGAACGAAACTTCTCGATCAGTGTGTCAGAAGCAATAAACTCTCTGCTAATTGATGTCCTTGTAGGCTTTGACCCAGCTAGTGGAGTTTAGCAGCGTCTGCCACTGTTTATTAAGTCACCACGATGAAGGATGCTTAATGTGCTCTGCCGCAGCCTAAACTTCTGCAGAACAAAACAAGCAGCTCTGCCCACATGCCTTGCTGCCTCCACACGCAAAAAAACAAACTTACCTGAGAAGTGCTAATGTACTTCAGGAACCTCAAGGCCTCATAATTGAGAGAAGGAGTTGGACTCGCCCAGGGCTGCAGGTCAATGTGCCACCTTACAGTCTGCAAAGCAAAACAAACGCCTTAAAGGAAGCAGGATTCAATCCTTGGTCCATGTATAAAATGCAAGGACTAATCATTTAACCTCAAACAGGAGTTTCCTCGGGGCTTGTCTACACATGAAAGTAATTTCAGACTAAAGCAGGGCTTGAACCACAGCTAAAGAGGATCTAAGTGATTTATCAACGCTGGGCTTGGAAAGCAGATACAGGTCAGTCAGAAAGGGCTCTTCTTGCAAGATGCATGTATCAACACAGCAGTTCTAGGACACCCAAAGTAAGCCTTGGCTTGTAGAAACACATGAAGAAAACCAAGAGCTGCATAACCAAATTCTCAGGCAAAACACCTGAGAACACTGTAATAACTTGAATTTCACATCTGTGAAAAAGGCCCACTAAAAGAAGAACTTGGGTTGCAATCACTCATCACCAAAGCAAACCTCTGCAAGCTATCTCTTTCCTTCTGGGGAATCTCATGTCAGTAGAAAGGCAAACTGCCTGCAGCCTTTGAGAAAAGTCCTCTTCCTCCCCCACACTTGCCTGACGAGAGACACCAAATTTCTTTGCTTTCCTGGAAAGGCCTCAGTGTGGCCTCCCATAGCCACACCGCTCCTCGTTTTTGTAAGCACAGAGACTCCGGGGTGCCTTCTGCAGTCTCTGTGAGACCACTCAGCTCTGAACTTCAAGGATCCTGACAGATTTTCCAGCAACACTTCCCACACAGACTGAGTGGGACAGAAGAGGTCTTTCTTTCAGACACTTGCAGAGCAACAGGGCTCCCTGTGCTCCCATCTGTGCCACCTTCTCCAGATCCTGCCTGCCTCTGTCATTCTGGGAAGCTCAGGCACGTTAGCTCTTGCCCTCAAGTAGGTAAAAATACAAGTGTGGTGTTAAGCTGTACTAAATTAAGATTGATTCCTTGTGGCTTTTCATCTTCAGGCGCCATAGCTCACTTCTATGGCTTAGCAGGTAGCATCAAAATTCCCTTTAGAATGGAGCAAAGCTGAAGGTGGGGAGATTCAGACTGAATGTGAGGAGGAAGTTCTTCAGCATGAGAGTGGTGAGAGCTTGGAATTGGTTGCCCAGGGAGGTGGTTGGGGCCACATCCCTGGAGGTGTTTGCAGCCAGGCTGGATGAGGCTGTGGGCAGCCTGATCTAGGGTAGAGTGTCCCTGGGCATGGCAGGGGTGTTGGAACTGGATGATCCTTGTGGTCCCTTCCAACCCTGCCTGATTCTATGATTCAATTAACTGAGCTTCCATAATGAACAGCATGGAGGTGGCTGGGTTGGGTTTTTTTATTTTTCCTCCACAGGTTCATGCTGACACTAAACAAAGAAAAGAAACCCATTCAGGGCTCCCACAGAAACTTATTTCAAAGGAAGCCCTGAAAGCATATAGGAAATAGCAACTAACTGGACAGGATGCAGGCAAAGTGCTGAGCCCCACTGGGCTGGTCTGCGGTGTCAGGAGAAGAAGCAGCTCGGTGACAGCAGGGATCTGCTGATGCCAGAGAGGAAATCAGGAAAGAAAAAAAAGAGGTGGTGATGCTAGGCAAGAAAGGTGAATACAGGGGAGCACCAGCCCAGACAGTGTTTGCCTCAAGCCTGGTATCACAAACTGATATTTTTACAGCCTAAGTAAACAGAGTCTGGAGTGAACTTGAGCCAGGAGGTCTCTGTGAGGTTTATTGTTCCTTTGGGACTTGCTCTTTGAGGTATTGTTTTTTACTGAAAAAATGATGCTGAAAAGGACATCTAAGAATTTCCCCCCCTGCCAAGAAACAGAAAAAAGTAGCACAGATTCTGAAGGGAATGGAACATCTCTCTTACAAAGAGAGGCTGAGGGAGCTGGGGCTCTGCTGCTTGGAGAGGAGGAGACTGAGAGATGACCTCAAACATGTTTAGTAAGAGATGAGTGCCAGGAGGCTGGAGCCAGGCTCTGCTCATTGATGCCCAATGCCAGACGAAGGGGCAATAGGTTGAAGCTAAGGCATAGGAAGTTTCATGCAAACACGAGGAGGAATTTTTTGCCTGTGAGGGTAACAGAGCACTGGAACAGGCTGACCGGGGAGGTTGTGGAGTTTCCCTCTCTGGAGATATTCAAAACTCACTTGAATGCATTCCTGTGTGATCTGGTATAGCAGATCCTGCTCTGGCAGGGGGGTGGACTGGATGAGCTTTCAAGGTCCCTTCCAGTCCCTGACGTGCTGTGTGATTCTGTCTGTGATTTCCCCCCGAAGGCAGACGCAGGCTCCCCTGCCCTGCAGAGCACAAAGCTGGAAGCAAGTCAGCAAGCAAGCTCCGCACCAGCAGGTCCCCCTGACCCGCTGGCTGCAGAAGGCAGCCTGCAAACAGCTAACAGCAGGAGGAAAGGTGCACACCGGGGAGGCAAATGCCTGTAATCTTTCAGAATGAGTCACAGTTCACATGGCTGAATAAGGTTTGCAATGACAGGAATGCTGCCATTTCAACAGGCTTGAAAGCTGCAATGAAAACGAAGACTGACAATCATTTTCGAGCAGAAAAGAAACCCCCACCACAAACCCAACCCCAGACACCTCAACATCTGTGCACAGTTACTCTGAAATCTACTTGTGTGAGAAGTAGCTCATTAAGTAGGGGAATTACAGGGTGGCCATTATGGCACCGTTCAGTAAGAATTGCCTCTGCACTGACTTGACAAGGAAGGAAAAAAAATTTAAAATGTTTAAAAACCCCCAACAACCAAACCTCCCCATAATTAACCACGTGAATGAGGTTTTCTCGGCAGAGTGCAATATCAAAGAGCCAGAGTGGCTTTCCTTCAGGCCCCTCAAAATCTCAAAGACCACAAATTGCCTTTCCACTGTCTCCAGAATGCATCAATAAACACAAAATTGTAAAGATTTTTTCTAAGTGAGTTTCACTTAAAAGAAAAAAAAAAAAAGAAAAAGGAGATTGACCTTTTATCTAGTTATTTAAATTAAGGAGCATTGCACAGATGCTCTTTGTGTGACAGAGAGTGGACCTGAGCTCCTCTTTGACAGCAGTCCTTTTGAACAGCTTCTCAAACCTCACCCTTGGTCCCTGGGCTCAGCAGCAAGCAGCAGCCAATTCCCACTCCCTAACAGACACACTGGAGAGATCTGTTCCTAACCCCTGCCAAACACTCAGTGGGGCACCTCAGTAGCTGCATTACAACAACAGACACTCAACGAGGATGAACATCCGGAACCTCTCCTGGACTAGATACACCTTCCCAGTGGGTAACTCACTGGGGTGGGTGATGCAGTGCAGGCACGTTCAAGACTCACAAAATACCCTCCTGAAGGATTCAGGCTGTTTACCTACACTCTACTTATATTTATAGCCACTCTCTATGTAC
Organism: Psilopogon haemacephalus; assembly: GCA_013396835.1. Lineage (NCBI taxonomy): Eukaryota > Metazoa > Chordata > Aves > Piciformes > Megalaimidae > Psilopogon > Psilopogon haemacephalus. The sequence continues at coordinate 1,091,589 of VWZI01017528.1, read as the reverse complement.
ACTGGCAGCCTTTGTTTGGAGTTTTTTTTAATGTTAATTTTGATCATGTTCCACAGTGCTTCCATGTAAACCTTCTCAAATAAGCTCTGCAGATTAAATGCACCCAGTGCAGTTCTGGCTGCACTCTGGGGACCACCACACTGACACCTCTCAGAAGGGTACAGCAGCACAGAGTTTGCTTGTGGATGAAATACTGCAGAAAGTTGGGTTGTTTTTTTGTTTTTTTTTTTTTTTTTTTTAATATAAAGCTTCATTCCTTAGCTTTCAGCCCAGCTGAGTCTAGTCTGGGTGAATTCAAAGGTGTGTGTGTGTGGGGTGGGTAACTCCCAAAATATCTCACATGTCCTGCGAGTTTGGGGGTTTACCCTTAATTCAAAAGTACCTTAATAGTGCATTGCAGCCCAGCTGAGTGCTAGCTTTGCCTCACGAGGGACATGCCACAAGCCTGCTGAGTGGGAGCACTGCTGAGGGTGGAGGCAGCCAAACCTGGCACGCTGCTCCTCTTGCCGATGCCATGGAGTGGCTCTGGCAGCAAAGAATCCCTTGCAAACACCCACGTTTAGTTGCAGAGGCAATTAACTAGGAGGTTCCAAGGGAAAGCTGGGAGTGAACACTCCTGCAGTGAGGACAACCAGGGACCAAGCTCCCACAGTGGGCTGAGGAGCTAAGTTATTTGACAGTACAGATGAGGCAGTCAGGATCTTGAAGGGAACAATTCAGTCATCACAGAGAAGATGTCTAAAATAAGTAAGATGAGTCACACACTGGAAACATCCACTTCTCTCCATGAACTGCAAAGGACGCCTGGAAGACAGGCTCAGATGCACCTACAGCACAGACATTTCAAGCCACAGAAGAGGAGGCCCCAGAGCAGACCCTCACACATACCCTGCTGCAGAAAAGGTGGTGTTTCAGAGGGCTGAGCCTCTTCTCCAGCAGGGAGGCTTCGTTCTTCAGCAGGGTTGAGAAACTCCAAACGTTCCACGTTCACAGCAGCAATACATGGCACAAGTCAAACTCCACCTCAAAGCAGAGGTGTCCAGAGGAAAGAACAAGTGTGCCTCAGCCTTGGCAAAGACCTCCTTGAGAAAGGTCTGCTAGTACTGTGTCAGGTAGCTGAGTGTCATCAGCATCACACAGAGGCCTCACAGGAGGGACACTCATAAAAACATGCCACGCTACATCATTCCTTTGGAAGCAGCAGGGACAGGCCCAGGCTCAGTGAGCTGTAATTCAAAACAAAGGCTCACAACGTGACTCTGGCTCATATTTAAAGCTCCCAGGGAATTAATGTCTAACCTGGCTGGCTGGCTTTATGAGTATCCCATCCCTCCATGTCTGAACTGTTTCCTTCCCTTTTTGTTCTTTTTATATTACTATTATTTTCTATTTTAATGTGCAGTTTGGCTTTCTTAAACGTAAAAGTTTTTTGTGCTTTTTTTTTCCTTAAGAAACCACGCAGGAGAAATTGCTCCTGCTCTGCGTGTGTGTGTGTGCTGGCATTGAGCAGTAGGTTCCTCTGAGGTTTCCCAGGGAAACCCAGCTGAGGATCCAGCCCTGCAGCCACTTATACTGAGGATTTGCACCCCAGCAGGGGAATTTTCATGCACTGTACAAAGCCCAGTGCTGCAGTCCCCTCGTCATCCTCATAGCCCTCCACTGGACCTTCTCCAGCAGATCTTTGTTCCTCTTAAACTGGAGAGCCCAAAACTGACGGCAGTTTCTGGTTTCCACTTTGGCATTGTGTCATTGCCTACAATGCTCTGGATGCAGCCACCCAGCCAGTTCCTTATCCATCTAACAGTCCATCCATCAAATCCATATTTCCATAATTTAAACCTCAAAGCTCATCCACTTCCAACCCTCCCTGTGCCATAGGCAGGGACACCTCCCACTAGAACAGGTCGCTCAAGGCCTCATCCAGCCTGGCCTTGAACACCTCCAGGCAGGGAGCAGCCACAACCTCCCTGGGCAACCTGTGCCACTGTCTTGCCACCCTCACTGTAAAGAACTTCCGCCTAACATCCAGTTTAAATCTCCCCTCTGCCAGTTCAAGCCCCTTGTCAATAGTCCCTCCCTAGCCCCACTGTCGCCCCCTTCGGGTACTGGAAGGCTACTACAAGGTATCCTGGAAGCCTCTTCTCCAGGCTGCAGAGCCCCAACTCTTCAGCCAAAGCCACAGTGTTCTTGCAGCTGAGGGATGCCCATTTCCCAGAGACCTGTCACAGCATGAGGAGCATACTGGAAGGACCATGGGCCAGGAAGCTGTGGCTACAGCTTGCAGAGGGTGTGCACATTCCTCTGTGTGTGTGCATATACGTGTGCCAGGAATCAGTGTCCCTTCCCAGCCCTCCTGTTGTGGGGGAGACTCTCAAAGACCATCTAGAAATCCAGGTAAATGACATCCATAGCTCTTCCCTTGTCCACCAATGCAGTCACTCCATTGTAGGAGGCCGCTAGCCTAGTCTGGCACAACTCAGTCTTGGTGAATCCATGCTGCCTGTCCCTAATCACTTCCCTGTCTTCAGCATGCTTTGACACATCTTCCAGGAGCTCCACAACCTTATCCAAAGATTTGACTGTGAAACATTAGGCTGAGAAAAAAAGCCTGTGCCAAAGACAAGCAAGCAACATAACACATGCAGTCAGGCTCTCCTGAGCACCAAGGCTGTCACAGCAAACCTTGGAAGCCGGTCCTGTGGTAAGAGCATTTTCTGCATTAAGTGGGTCTCTTCAATTTAAATGAGTTTTTGACGTGAGTGTGCATGAAGAAATTTAATAACTAGAGGTGTTTCTGGGTCTGGACATCTGCATTTTGTTGTCCAGAGAAACTCTAAGATATACTCCGCTCTCCCCTAGCTGCTCACTCTCTGTGCATCAGTTCCTCCAAGGCTCTGCAGTGCAGCACACNCAAAAAAAAAAAACAACACAGCAATGCTCTTTGAATACAAAGTTTTACATTGAAATGAAGAAAGCAATTTCTGACTTCAGTCCTCATTAGAAACCAAGAAAGTCTTTACCCTTGTAGAGCAAATCAGTCTGAACATGCATACATAACGACCCTGGAAAGGCAGCAGTCACCAAGCCGTTTCACCTCTGCTCTCCTTTTGTTAATATTCATGTTTATTTTCTGCTCCTTTTGCTTCTGATTTCCCATGTGAAATATCAAATAGAGCCACACACAAGAATTACAGCTTTTGGCTCAAACTGCTGCCCTAAGCTGCAGGCAAGACACACACCATCTGCAAGCTCTCTCCAACCCTACTTACAGCTGTGTGTCTTGTCCCCC
>VWZI01017528.1:1011536-1088182 GCA_013396835.1 Psilopogon haemacephalus | reverse complement strand
ACAAAGGATGCTTGGCACCAACTTTCAGTGATAGAATTTCTAAGAAAAAATAAAATGGCTTTGGAAAAATAAAGAGAGGCAGACACAGCCAGATCTGTAGTGGAATTTAGGTGACTAATGCTCCACTGAATCCAAATCAAAACCTTGACTTCTACAGGAAATGAGTATTAAGAACCAGCTTTCGAGGTTTAAATGAGTTGCTGTGGACAATCCTCTCCCCCATAAATTCACCAGCAGACCTGGACTTCAGTGACTCATGCAAATCACCCTGGGTGCAGGTTTGTGACTCAGAAGCAGCAGAGCTCCTGCCAGAACTGGAATTTGTAGGTACTTACAAATTCAGCAAGCATTGCGTCTAGCTTATTATCACATAGCATAACTACCACCCCTCACTACCTCCCAGAGAGAAATCCATGGCAGCCAGAGGAGGAGGAGGCAGGAAAGGGCAGCGTTGCACTGCAGAAGCCCTCCTCAGACCTCAGAAGGCCACCACAGACTGACAGCTCTGCCACTGAAGTCCCAGCAACGTCGAGGAGAATTGATTGAAAGATTGATTTTTTTTCCCCCCCACTGCTAAGAGACCACACAGCTTTAAAAAACAGCCAGGGAAGATTTCTTTGCTGTGGCAACAAAATAAAATAAATAAATGGGGCAGGAGCATTCCAGTGCTAGCCAGAGGCTGACAGCATGATCCGTTATATCTGATGGAGATAAAAGCAGGAACCAGAACAGATTGAAATTTATGGAAGCAAATTCTCCAAGCTGGTTAAGCAGTGCAATCCTCCATCAGCTGAATTCTTCCCAGTGGCTGCATCCCTTTGCCAGCACTAAAGGATGGCAGCAAGAAGCAGATACAGCAACTACTGGCCACTGCTTGTCAAATTCAGGCTTTAGCTAAGCAGGAACAAGACCACAGCTTCAGCCTGTGTTCATAATTCCTTTAAATGAAGTGCTTTGCTTAAGAAAATAAGGCAGGTATCATAATCCATGTAACTGGGCGGGGGGAAGGAAAAAAAAAAGAGCTATTTTCCTCTAGGTTGACTTCACAGCTCACAACAAACAGAATTATCAGTAAACACTCAGCTAGCCTGATAAGCAGAGTTTATTTTGTGCAAGTTCCAGCACTATGATTTAGGGATAGGGATGCCTCTGGCAGCCTCTCCACTGACTTCAGCAGGCTCTGCCTGAGGCTAAGAAGTGGAGTAAAAGAAGGTGTTTTAAAGCAGACCTTAATGCTTTCACATAAATAAGAATATTTCACACTTGTGCAGCATTCTCCCTCATTCAAGTGGAGTAACAAATGGTCTAGACCTTAGAATCATAGAATGGTTTGTGTGGGAAGGGACCTCCAAAGTCATCTCGTCCAAGCCCCTCACAGTGAGCAAGGACATCCTCCATTGGATCAGGTTGCCCTGAGATCTGAAGGATCAGAAAAGCCCTTCCCCTTCATCTCATGAGGAGAGGCTGAGGAACCTGGGGCTGCTTAGTCTGGAAAAGAGAAGTCTGAGAGGGGATTTAATAAATGTTTAAGTATCTGAGTGCTGGGGGTCAGGAGAGGGGGGACAGGCTCAACTCACTTGCTCCCTGGCATATGACAAGGAGCAATGGATGGAAGCTGCAGCACAGGAGGTTCCAGCTCAACAAAAGAGAACTTCTTGACCATAAGGGTCCCAGAGTACTGGCACAGGCTGCCCAGAGAGGTTGTGGAGTCTCCTGCTCTGGAGCCTTTCAAGGCCTGTCTGGATGTGTTCCTGTGTGACTTGAGCTAGATTGTCGGGTCCTGCTCTGACAGGGAGGTTGGACTTGATGACCTCTTTGGGTCCCTTCCAACCCCTGACCATCCTGTAAGCCCTCTTGGGGACCGGAGGGCATTGATTATCACCAAGCATCTATAATGTTACCAAACAACTAAACGTTAGTTCTTATCCATGGGCAAGCCAGAAGGCTGAGTGACTTCTAGAGGTATTTGGATTTCACAGCATAAAACCTAAGGCAAGACAGAAAATGCTCACAATAGGTACCTAGAGGCTTCTATCCCTCCAACCCACCACCAGCTCACCATACTGAGGTGTACTGGATAGGCAGGGAAGACTTAAAAAGCCAAACTTCACCTTTCTTTTCAACTCATTTCATACAACCATTAATTACTAAAGCAAAGTACTGGAGGTCCCTGCAATGAAATGCATACCAGCTTTAAATGCCTCTAAACATCCTTCTTTGCTTTTATTTTTAATATAATGATGGATTATTGCCCTTAGCCTAGAGATATGCAAAAACCTTCCAAGCAAAATAAAAGTGTGCTGGGCAATTAGCTCCCTGTGTCTTGAAAGGGAACAAGATGTGGCTTAGAAGCTGTTAGGACTTCAAGCACAAGATTATCTTCCAGTTTCTAAAGAAGAAAAGTCCACCTTGTCTCAAAGCACACAACTTGGAATGGATTTTTGTCTAAGACAAGTATAGACCCAGTAACACAAGCCCACGGAGGATGGGCTTGAGCAAATTGTCGCCGGTTTATTACTAGATCTGAGCACTGCACACACTGTGGCACTGAAAAGCTACATGGGTTGACCCTGGAACTCCTGATGGACCCAGAATTCCCACAGATCTCCTAATGAACAATAATTGCAAGATCAATGCATTAATCAGGACATCTAAGAAGAAATACATCAGTCAGGAGCAGCCAACTGACACATAATTGCTTCCTGTTTAAAAAGAGCAAGGGAAAAGGAACAAGATGCTGCTGCTTTGCTTTATTCAAGATGAAACAAAGTTCACCTCTTTGAAAGTTTCAGTGCTGCAGAACAACCATGAGGAAAGCCTCCCCCCAAAAAAGGCAAGACCTTAGCATTAACAAATGTCATTGCTCCACTGGGGTTTCTTCAGGCAGCTCCTACCCTGCAGTGCCAATCTCTGGGATAAATCTCCATCCCTTACTGGTGCTGTCAACTCTGCAGGGAGCAGGAAAGATTTTGAACTGGTTCTTGTCAATTTTAGGCATCTCCATGGCAAGCTTTATTTAACGTTATATGCCACAGTATCAATAGACATCACCATCTCTTCCCTCTAGCATCTCGAACACTGTCCCTTTGTAAAATATGAAAGAGGATGCTAAATAAAGCCTACTGACTTTGAAGCTCCCCAGTTAATTACTGCTAGGAGAGGAATGAGGAAGAGTTGGGAATGGATGTGGCAAAGCAGAGGAGGTTAAGGCAGTGAAGGCAGCGTTCACTAACACCATTTTCAACTGCACACGTGCCCCAGCCACATCCACCCCTGGCACATCACCATAGCACCACCTGAGATGGACAATGCTGCATCATACACAGAAGTATCTTGGTGTGTTATCTGCTAGCTACAAACCCAGGCTGATTCAATGGCTGACATCCACTGCAGACAGCTCAGGAGCCCTGAGCAGCTCTCCAAGACAAACACCACCCAAAGGTAATATTAGGACAAGCGATAGGAGGGAATTGCTGGGGATGCCATCAAAGATTAGTGGTGGATCACATGGATTTCCTCACTTATGTGCAAAGTCTTTTATCTACGCTGTGCCTTGAGTGGCAGCCATCACTGCCAGGCTGCAGGAGGAGGACAGTGTGGCCCAACACAATCAAATCAAACTGCTTTGTGTGAAGACTAAAGGTCCCTTACTGACATTACCTCAGCCTCCAAATTCCACATCTGCTTTGTAGGAGAGGTGAGGCACTCATACAAGTTGCCTGTACAAGTACTCCAGGCAGCTGTTAGAGAGTTTTGTTCTTCACCACTGGATTTCCATACTTCATCCCTTGTCATGGGCCACTGCTGTTTTGCTCTGGGTTCACACCAAAGATGCACAGCTGCACTGTGCCCACAGTGTTCAGTACAAGTGGAATGAAAGAGATGTCTGGCATGCCAGCACCTACTGTGCAGCCTTGACACAGATGCACATCTCTGTTAACTGCCTGACTGAATGGGTAAATGTTGATGGGAATTGACTGAACAAGCTGGGATGAGAACTTTACTAGCAATGGAGTTAAATATTTGTCTCATAAAAAGACAGCTAAAGGTCAGATATGTAGAGGGAAAACCCTAAGGCTTTCTGGAAGAATTTCACTTGTCTCAGATCTCTCTTTCTGGTTTCTCTCTCTGAAGGAGGAAGCTTTGGAAAACAAGCAGGCTTGGCCACCTTGAGAACTGCTTGATGAAGGAAAGCTGCATGTTCCAAACTGTCCTCACTTCTATTTTTAGCAGAAAAAGTGAAACGTGACAGAAGATCACTTTTGGTACTGACTGTTCATTGTCATCCAGGCTGTGAAAATTTCTTACTTCCCGAGACTCTTGCCCCTTCCCCATGACAAGACTACAAGCTATTGTACAACTGGCTTTCATACTAGGGCTCACCTCCTCCCATCTCCTGCTCAACAGCTGCTTTTGGGCACACAGCATGGGAAAGGGAGCCCTGCTTATTCATTGCCAGAAAGGTCTGGCAACCAGCACCCCGAACATGGTGAACTGTGGAGGGCTGAAGAAAGAGGTGAGAGCAGGGAATGTGTTTACTGAATTGCTGCCTTTTAGTGGGACACAGAGGCCACGACCAGAGCTGTTCAGCCACTCTCCAGCACCACTGTGGGGGCAGGAGGGCAGTGTGGGTCGCTTCCCCGCACAACACTCCCATTCAACAGCAAACAGAACTGCATCAATGTGAGGGTTTTTTTTCTGCACCTGCTGCCACAGTCATAAAGGATTCATATTTTGTACACAGCCTGTGAACCATCTAGAAAAAAATGGCACAACTGTCAGCTATCACGGAGCAAGGCATCCACAGAAGAAATTACCACCTTGATGCCTGGGTTATGTCCTCAAACAGAAAAGTTCATGTACCTTGAAAAACATTTTCTCTGTGCCACAGCTATCTAGGAGGGGAAAAAAATATCCCCTGTCTTTATATGCTGAAAGAAAGCCTTGAATAGGTATTTGAAAGAAATCTGTATTATTGGATATAATTAAGTCTCATAAAGCTGTAATGACTTTCTGAAGGATAATATTCCCCGGCTACTTCTCAAATACTCATGAAGGAAGAACCTATTTTAGGTAATAAAATGTGTGTAAGAATCAAGGTTATGCCGAGTAATCACTTGCCTCACAAGCTCAGAAGTGACATCACTGTCAGAAAACACATTACCATCTCCTCTTTACAGTCTACCATAAACACATTTCATCTGCAGTTGAAATACAGTCAAAGCCCAATATTGGCCTTGCTTGGCTGCTTGGAGAAGGGCTCCTGTGTTTGGGTACCTCACAGTGCCACAGCTGTCCCCCCTCCCTTTACAGGCAGAGCTCTCCTCACATTTGGTTGTCTGCTGTTGAAAATTGCTATCACTAAAAGTTTATATTCTTCTCTTCCAAACACAATAACCTCTCTCAGCCTGTGCTATTAGCCTGAATATTTGAACAAAACCCAACCAACGCTCTCAGCAGCTGTTCCCCAAGGTACTAATGGCCTGAAGCCATCAGCTCCTACCTTGTGCTAATCTTACAAGCTAACCAAATTTGGGCCAGTTTATATTTGGTAAGAGACCTCCAAGTGCTGGAGGGGGAAAAAAAAAAAAAGTTGTTAAGTAGTATTCCTTCCTCTGGAGACCACCAAGTCATCACAGGACAATTACAGTGATGTGGGGTCTGGTCTCTCCAGGGAGGCATTAAGGTAGAGCAAGGATCAGGTAGAGTCTTTAAAGACTACATTACCTCTTTTTATTACACTGACATTAGATGATTGTTCAGGCTCAATTCCAGTTTGGCTAATCACATCACACCTGCCAGACTACTCCTCTAATAACAGGGAGGGTAAATTTAGGCAGAGGGACCTCAGGAGGTTGACAGACAAGGACAGACCTTCCCTGTGTGGATACCCAAAGTTCACTGTTTTATACTGCTTGCATAACTTAAAAGATTTTCCTAATATCTTGCCTGAAAAAGATGCCAGCTACTTCTTGTCCTACTTGCAGTGGACCTAAGGAACAACTGGTCATTATGTCCTTCCAAAAACATTTATTTTTTTTTTTAAGCTTGAAGAGTCTTGCCACATTCCTCTCAAAGCCTACTTTTCCCTATCCAAAACAAGTACCACTTCTGCCAGGCTTTCCCTGCACCTCTTAATGCCTTTTTCCTCTGAGTCTACCTGTTATTAAAGGAGGTGCCCTGAAGCAGGCACACTCAAAAGAACAACCAATACCCAGCTCCTCAGCTCTGCACCCCTCTGTATCACATCCACAGCTGCACCAACCCACCCACTACTCACTGCAGCACTTAGGTGCTGCACGCTCCAAAGCCTGTAACACCTGGGATACACAAGTGAGGTGACTGAAATAATCTCTGGGGTTAAATTCACGAGGAGATCCAAAAGGCTGCCATGAACCCATGCTGCTGCCCCAGCAGATCACTTGTTCTGGCTCAGCCTGGCCAAATGTGCTCCTTTAGACACAGCCTGATGCAACTTGCTGCACAGGCTCCAAAGCCCTGTCCTGTTAAACTTTGCTGTAATGCTACAACATTGCTCCAGGCATGCATAGCAAATAAACTGGTGTAAAAGTTAAGCCCCAATCCAGCTATTACACCATGGGATTTAAAATTTACCACATTTTTAAAGATGGGAAATTAGTTTGGAAATGTCATCCATACAAGCAGGCAACCTGATGCTTTTATTATTTTTGTTTTAAACCAGATTTGTAGAAGAATGAAAACGGACTCTTTGCATAATCAGTGGCATAAACATAATTAGAAACAAAATGCAGAAGGTCAGTAAAATCTTAGCAGTAATACAGTGTAGCCAAATTGCATGAGATTGTTTTTGAGCCTGCCATATCATGAACTGCCAAACAATTATTCCCTATCATTTCACTGGCATGGATCCAAAATAGTTTGCAGGTTGCAATTGTACTGGAGATCAGACTGTTAGCAGTCATTACTGCAGAGAAGCAGTAGTAGAAATAGTTCCTGTTCAAAGAAAACCCAAAACTGCAATCCAACAAGTGACAGCAAAAGGCAATTAGTCTGCATTTATGAAGAGTGGAAACACAAAGGTATACAAATGTAACTCACTCCTATAAAAATACAACCTCATGAGATTCTGCTGGCAATGATACCTCATGCTTCAAAATATAATAGCAGGTGAAATATAAACAGGCCCAGCAGCAAAATCTGACTCTTAGCATTTAAACACTGAAGGCAAACATTTGTATATCCCTAGACAGGAGAGCAGAGAGCATCCAAATCAACATCAGTAAGTGCAGCAGTGTGCCACTTCCCCACCTTTAGACAGGCACAACAAAGTGCTTTCCAGCTGCTATTACCCTTTTCAAACGAAATTTAGTAATTGATTGCCTTCCAGCAGGCACATCATCAGAAGACACACCTGTGGCCACACCCTTAGCAACCTTCAGCAGCTCTCCAAGCCTGCCTTCCAGAAGATCCCCATAGCATTGCAACGCCCATGCAAGAAGCAAGACTCCGAACCTCAGTTTTCAGGACAGTCACTCACAGCACCCCCTGCATCAGCAAGCACAACTGCAGGAACTTAAAACACTTGCCCAGACTAACACTGGCCTTGTTTTCCTTCATGCATAACCTCCTCCTCCATGGTAATAAATTTGCCCAGAAGGCAAACAGCTCCAGCTTTGCCTAACTAAGCTTTTGAAGAGGGTTCCTCCCTGTTTCAGAGCACAGCCTTGTTACTGCAATTTTTTATTCTCTACCCCCCTCCAATCAAACCCTGAAATGACATTTTAAAACTCACCTGTGACTGCAGCACTGTGTGGGTGCAGACCTATCTACAAGAGCAGGTGCAGGTGGCAGAACCGTTGTGCTTCCACTCAGCTGGAGTTTGCACCTGCTGCACATTACCAGACCCCTGCTTAGCAGAAGCAGAGCTTGGAATCACAGCTTATAAACTGTTGGGCATTTTGTTAGCAACCACGCACCACTCCCACCAAAACACAAATGTTTGAGATTACAAACTTCCTTTTGCTCCACACACAACACAGAGCTCTTCCCCTTCTTCAGATGACCATCGCGTGCTTTCAAAGCCCAACTTTGTTTATTATTTGTCAGCAAGAGCAGCAGCATCTGCTCTTCGGTAGGCTCCACAAGGAGCAAAACAGCTGGGAACAACACAGCTCCCAGAAGCATCAGAGCAAGCAGCTCCAGCAGTTCCCATAGCTGTTACACACTAAATTACTTTATTCCCTGCTGCCTTCAGTTAGCGTTTTCTATTCGTGCATCTAAAAGCACAGGTACTTGTAACCTTGGTGGTCAAACCCTCCCACCTGCTGCACAGTCACTCTTTCTGCTGACAAGAGTTCTGCTAGGGATCAGCAAAAGCACAGAACCGCACAGGCAGTGCCCTGCAGACCACCGATGAGGGAGTCTCCATTTCCCCCATCCTGTCTGGGTCTTTTGTTGACCCTTTTGGTGCTGTTAAGTTGTTTGGCTACAGCTGAGCTTAGGAAAGAAACGGCACAATTCTACTGCAGGGAACTTTTAGAGTGATTCAAAGCAGGCATCCAATAATTTCCTTGTGTGTTCCTGGAATTTATTCCTTTTTATATAGTCGCAAAGTAGGACATTCAGCTTGATCTGTGGAAACACTTTGCTCATCAGGCTTCTGCACTAATTCAGTGACCTAAGTGTGAGCAGAGTTATAGCCATGAAGTACTAGGAAAAAAGACCAGTTTGGCCTGGCTGATTTTTCATTCCTGCCACCCTGCTGGCTTATCCACCTCGATACACTTCCACATCACCACCTCCATCAAGGGAAAACTCACACGGCGCTAGCCTCCCGGGTGAACTCTGGATGCTAATGATCGGCCTCACCTCTCCAAGGGCTTTACAGTCATTACCACATCTGAACGTAATTATAGGTCCATTTACCAACTCATTGACTCATTAATCCTTATGCAGACCACGTCTGGGAAACACTTCTTGATGTCCTTCAGCAGACGAAATGGCATCTCCTCGACATGACTGCCAAGGACTCTCTGGAGGCATCCCAGACCCGCCTGCATGTTCCTGAGTGATTTACTCTGGTTCACTCTGATCTAGCAGGGGTTTTGGACAATATGATCTTCAGAGATCCCTTCTCACCCCCACCATGCTGTGTGATCCTGTGACTTTTCTCAAGCTTGCTCCCACTGCGGGTGTTTCAACCTGTGAAGCAAACTTGGTGATTCTGTGTCATGTGTCACAGTCACCCCTCCGGACCGAGATCTGACCTAGTTCAGCCCCGCACAAGCACACTCTGACCTGCAACTGTCCAGCACTGTCCCAAAACACCCTCTTAGGAAGCCTCCATCACACCAGTAAGCTCCAGTCGCCTCTTCTCCGGTACCGGCGGCACTTCAGCCCCGGGACGAGAGCACCTCTGCGAGGCGGGGCTCCTGCGCTCGGATAACCCCCAGCCTCTCGAGGAGACGCAGGGCCGGCCGCAGCCCCGTGCCCCTCAGCCCCGTCCCTGGGGGCCGCGGCTGTCGCGACACAAGTGGCTGTTCCCCGCCGAGCCTGCCCTACCTTCCTGCGGCGGTGGCCCGGGAGCTGCGGGGGGCAGCAGCGTGGCGCGGCGCTGCCCCGCCGCCCGTTCCGCACGTAGGTGACCCTCCGCCTGCCCGCCGCCGCCTGCCGCTCGGTGCCGCGGGACGGCGGCGCCGCTCGCCCCGCCGCTGCATTTGCCACCGCCGGCTTCTCCTCCGGGCACCAGGTCCGCCTCATGACCAGCTGCAGGCAGAGGAAGAGCGCGGCCGAGAGCAAGCAGAGGCGGAAGGCCAAGCGCCGCCAGAGCGGCCGCTCCTTGCCCATGGCGTGCGGGGTCCCGCTCTGCCCCACCGCCAGGCTCATGCCGCCGGCAGGACGAGCCCCGCGGCCGCCGCCGAAAACTTGCGAAAACCCCGCCCCGAGCGGGGCTGGCCGGGGAGGGGCCGGCATGCTGCTGCCCCTGCCCCGGGCCGGCCGGAGCCTGCGGCTGGCCGTCAGGGTGCTCCCATCCCCGGCTGCCTCACGGTGGCCGCGCAGGGGCGTGGGGCTGGCCGTGTCACTGTCACACGCACCCAGACCCAGACTGGCCGGGGAAGGGCTTCTATGGAAAAAGCTGTCCCCCACCGCAAAGTGTTCTGCCAGCCCGTCTGTACGGTCTGAAAGTGCATTACCTGCCTAATACTCCTTCCCGTGCCTTAAATCCCTCTGAAAACTCAGGGAAAAAAATCTCTTTCTGTTAGCAACTCAGAAGTAAATTGACCACATTGGTCTATTACTCACTTAACCACTGCTGAGAAATACCTGTCTGAGCAGCTGTCAAGGCTAAAGCTCAACTGCCTGGGTCATTAAAACCACTTCTCAGCTCGCCGCTGGTAGTTTTGAAGATAACGGCTGATAAAGAAATATGTTCACGCAGTCTCGTATTAGCTCTCCTTGAACTCGCGGGCTGTTTAGGCAGCTTAACACAAGACCGATCTCACTGTTCTCAGCAAGGCAAGGGCAGAAGCTCTCTTTTCCCTTCAGCTGCAGAGACGCTCCAACACCACAGCCTCCTGCACTCTGTATGTGATGAAAGAGATGGTTGATAATTAATGGCCTGGAGCGAGGATTACAGATCAAGATTTATCTCTGAGTCACGCTCCTGTGCATTTCTACACAGGCATACCTGTACCTGTGCACACACATTCACTGCAGGAGACAGAAGAGGGATGAGACAGCCCTTCAGCACAAGATGCTCTGCAGCTCCCTGCTCTCCCTGGGCCTTACCTTTATTTATTTAACCCTAAGCTTGGTGGTACCTACAACTGGGGCTGTATTGCCTCCAGCAGCTGTATTTCACTCCCGGAAAAGAGCAGCAGCGGTTTTTATGCTCTGCCTTTTACTAAATTGCCTTGATCATTCCTAGCAAGCAAAATTCTGCCTGCTTTTTCAAAGCGTAGGCTGCGAATTTTATTGACAGACACTTAACATAAAATTGAAAATAAAAAAAAAAAAAACCAACCAATCAGGTATCACACTTCAGAAGGTTCCCAGGCTGTAGGAATTAAGGAGTGATAGCTCAGGTGTAGGTCATGTGCTATTGAACAAAGATTTTTGTGATATTTGTGGCTGTCTGCATTCCCCCTGGATCAGGGCTGTAACCCCAGACAGATGTCCAGCTTTGCTTAAGAATTGCCCTGAGTTTCTACTACGTACTGCTGGTGATTTGTTGTTGCTTTAGGCTCAGCTTTCTCCTCCATTTTTTTTTTCTTCTTTTACAATTTTTTTTGCTTGTTAATGTAATCAATTTTACTGGCATTTTTACACTTCTGAGCTCAAGGATGAATATCTTGCATTTAAAAAAAAATGTAATTTGGTAAAAGGGCTTAATCTATAATGCTCAGAATTCTACAAAACATCACAGCTGGAGTAATAATTATGGCTTTCAGAAGTTATATAAGCCTTTTTATTACATGTTTTGTTGTTTTTTTTTAAAAATGGCTTCACATAGCACAGTACAAATGCCAAATATTTATACAGGGGATGGCAATGGCACTGGAGTAATCAAGCAGGTGCCATAATTTGATGGTGGAGAATGACTTTCACCTGCAAGCACTTGTTGAAAAGGGCTCTCCAAGGGGAGGAGGGATGCAAGCCAGAGCTCTGGAGCTACTAAGAACAACAGCAGCAACCTCTCCAGGCAGCAGTTTCACAAACAAACTAAGACCATAATTAATGCCCTGTGCACCTTTCCTACAGCCTGTGTTGTTTGATACACTGGCATGT
This sequence comes from Psilopogon haemacephalus, assembly GCA_013396835.1. NCBI lineage: Eukaryota > Metazoa > Chordata > Aves > Piciformes > Megalaimidae > Psilopogon > Psilopogon haemacephalus. Next base: position 1,076,413 of record VWZI01017528.1, on the reverse strand, counting down.
GTCTGTAGACTTTATGCCTCATTTAAAGGCTACAGAATCAAACAAAAGCTGAGAGTGGCTGGCAGCAGTCCTGGTGGACCCAATGGGTGAAAAGCAGCTTTTAGAGGATGGATAGGAGATATCTAAAAATGTCCTAGGCCGGTATGCAGGCCAATTTAATGATAGGGATCCGCTTTTAATAAAACAAATCTCATCCACATGTCTGAAAATTGTCCCATTTTTGCAGGACACTAAATTCAGTAACATTGTTGGTGCCTACAACTACCTGAAGGGATACTGGAGAGAGACTGGAGCTGGTCTCTTCTCATAGGTAGCTGGAGACAGAACAAGGGGCAATGGCCTCAAGCTGAGGCTGGACAGGTTTAGATTGGACATTACAAAATAGGTTTTTCACGGAGAGAGGGGTCAGGGACTGGAAGGAGCTGCCCAGGGAGGTGGTGGAGTCACCCACCTTGAATGTGTTTAAGGGTCATTTGGTCGATTAAACCATGCTTAGAGCTACGGTTTAAATTGAATCTTGTAGAGTAGGGTTCTAGGTTGGGCTTGGTTATCCTGAGTGGCTTTGCTAACCTGGATGTTTCTGTGATTGTCTTTACCTGTAACAGGAAAGGTTACTTTTCTGACTTATTACCGGATCAGCCAATCCTCTCCTCCAACTGGCTGCTTTTGAAATGTCTTTAAAACAATCCCTGCTGGGAGGACAGAAATGGCCTTGCCCTCAGCAGAAAAGATGGCACAGGTCCCCTGCAGCCAAGCAACCTGGCTGGGACCAGACGGTGAGGACAGAACTCTGTGCTCTTCCCCTTCCCGCAGGCTCCTTTCAAGGCAGTTTGCCCTCAGTGCCACAGAGATGCTGGTACTGATTCAAAGCAGAATGGTCTCCGCAGCTGAGAGTTTGAATATAGATTAGATGTTACTGCAGGAGACTTCTTTTTAGCACAGGTCTTCTCACAGTGTGTCTGCTCCCATCCTCAGCCATGGTCATGGAGAGCAGAGGCCAGACAGAGCTTTAGAGATGCACTAGCAAGGACAAAATGTAAAGATGCAGCCACCTGTATGGGCATCCTCCCATGCAATAAAAGCTCCCCCAAGCTAATACTTATGGTTGTGCCCCAGCTCCTACCTCACTTGTGGGCTGTTAGGAGGACAATCCTTTGCCAGAGTGCATTGAATTTCTTCAGGATCAAGGCTATTTCTCTTATCTCCTGACAAAGTACACCCTCCTGAAAGCGTAAAGGTTCTTTTCAGAGCCTGTGTGGTGCCTGCTGCTGTCCTGGTGGCAAGGCTGGAGGCAAAGCCAGAGGCTACAGAGAGAAGCCTGCCCTGCCATCTCCTGACAGCCCAGGCAGTGCTGCAGAGGTGGCACAGAGCAGGGAGGACTGTCTCAGGGGACTCTTACCTCTCCCACGAGGCAAAGGAAACACCACTGCTCTGAGGTGTAGCTGAATCAATGCCTGCAGCCAGGTGTGTGCAGAATCTCCTGGCTGGAGCCCAGGGCACCTTGGCAGGCAGGGAGATATCTCAGCACTGGGACTTGCAGAGCACCAGCTGAAAGAGATAAATTTTTCCCACTAACTTCCCGCTCCTCTCTCAAGCTTAACACAACACTGATCTAACATCACTTATGTACAGCCATGGGATCCTCTAGGAGCTGAACGCTTCTCCCTCAGCCTTTGTGCTGACATCCTCAGCTTTGCACTGCAGAGACAAATAGCAGCAAGATTGCTCTCAGCAACCCAGACAAGAGTGTTTTAGTGCATAATTATGGGTGGGATGCAAAAAGATGGAAAGAAAGAGGGAAAACATCTGTTCGCATAGAGCTTATTGCCATTCACTTAAGAGGTCCATTAAAAGCCAAAAAGAAAAGCTATTTATCCTTCTGCTTGAGTCAATTATCCTGCTGCAGATCTTCAGGGCAGTTCCCCCCATCATTATTTCTGCAGTACTGACACCATGCAGATAACACCACAGACAAAAGGCACAGAGCTTGCCCACCAAGGGATCCCCAGAAGCAGGGCAGCCAGTGCTCCCAAAGCTCTTTAACTTACACTTTACCTCTGTGCAGATGTGGGTTGCTCCTCGGAGTCTTTGCCAGGACTTCAGATGCCTGAGTTGCTTTTGTATGGTTTGTTTGTTTGTTTCGTTGGGTTTTTTTTAAGGTGCTCTTTTTCTTCGGGAGCACACCTAGCAGTGTGATTGCTCCTCTTGTAGCCCCTGTCTCAGCAATATGGGGTGGAGCAGTTCCTTGAATGCTCAGAGATGAGCTGTCCCACCAGCCAGAGGAGTGCAGGGAGAAGAGGCTTCATCTCCCTGAAGCCCAGCCCTGCACTCGTTTGGCAAGGAGGCTCCCTCCATGGCTCCAGTGCATCTCTTGATGGAAGGGTTGCCTTCCAGACCTTCACTTTTGCCAAAATACCAACTGGAGGTGCGTGTGCAGGTGCTTTGGGAACACCTGCAGCTGGCTTGGTTGCTTAACTCCCTGGTGACACAGAAAATAAACAAGCATCCCCTCTCCTGCCAGGCTCATCAATGTAAGTAAAGGCTAACACAGGGCTTGAACATCAGCTGGTCCAGTGAGACTTTGAAGAGGTTACACAGAAGGCAGCAGAGGTGGCTGTGACAGGAGCACCACAGGCGAGACACATGGTGCATGGCTCTTGCCATGCAAAGAACACATTGTCCCATGGTAGCTAATGGACAAGAGCATGGGACAGTCCTGGCAGCCAGCAGTGCTGTGAGACAGTCTCAAAGGAGGTAGAACAAAACCACAAGAACAAGCTTCCCATGAAACTATCTGGAAATACCATTTTAGTGCAGCTTTTCCCCTTCAGAAAAGTTTCTTTCTGCTTTCTTTTCTCCCCAGCTGCTCCCTTTCCTCATGAAGGCTTAAGTTTTCCTCATGCCCACTTTTGCTTCTCTATAATACCTAACCTTGACTTCTTCTTTGAGCAAATCAGACCTAGAATCATAAGATCATAAATAGTTTAGGTTGGAAGAGACCTCAAAGATCATGCAGGGGTAAAATTCCCAGAAGGACAAAGCAGTGAGGGTTTCTAGCACCTGAGCACCCTGAGGGGTGTGTGGGCTTGCCAGGAGTCAGGCCAAGCACCGGGTCCAGAGGGTCCTCTGTGGAATGTCTCTCTCAGGCACAGCTCAAGGGGTTGGGGGACCCCCAGTCCTTGCACCTTGAGGATTTGAGGACACTTGGCTACCCCAAACACTGCTTTCCCCTTCAGCCTTTTGGTGAGGGAGAAGCTCAGGGATGCGCTGCTACAGCAACGTCTTTGCCTGGGATTATTTATTAAGCACAGAAACGTGAAGGCAGCAGCACACCAAAAGCTATTTCCTTTTTTAAAAAAAAAAAGAAAGAAAAACTCCCCAGGGCATTTTGCATCTCTCTTACTGATCCGCGATTGTTTTAGGGCCTGCAGCAGCAGCAGCAGCCAAGCTCCCCAAGCCTTAGGAGCGTGTGGGAGCTGAACTGAGGCAGCTTGGCCGCGGTTGCCGCTGGAGACGCAGCCTGCGGCGTTCCCGCCTTAACTGCTCGGTCCAACGTCGCCCTCTGGTGGACACCTGCCAATAAGGCAGGATAAAGGAAAGCCTCACGCAACGCAGATACATTAAAGACAGCGGTGAAAATAATACGTATGTCAGTCCCGGCCGGGATTTTTCTCTCTAATTACTACCTTCGTTCCAAATTAATTCAGATCTATCGCAATGAAGTTTTACCTCACACAGAATTCGATTGGAAATCAGCAACAGCCCAGGAGATGGAAGGCTAAATCATCTGTTTGGCACAGTGGAGTCACCAGTGGCATCCCAGAGGCATCTCTGTCAGGGCCAGTGCTAATCCATGTACTCATTCAATAAAAGGCCAAAGCTGCTCCCTGGAGCTCCAACACTAGCCTGTTTAAATGGGAAAGGAGACTGTGGGATTCAAAGCTTGGCCCTCGATGAGGAGCCTGGCAGGGCAGCAATGCACTCTGCCACCAGGTGAGCAGCCTCTTTGGCTGTGCCCCTGTGTACTGAAAAGCCACCTGCCCCATGACCATAGTTGTGGACCACCAGGAGCTTAACTCCTCCCTGGCTCAACACCTCTCTGTTTAGTCTCACACTCTGCCTGGATGGCCTCAGGCCCACTTTCACCTTGACATCCTGAGCCCCCTGCAGCGAGGGCTCAAGGGAGCAGCATCTGTCAAAGATGTCTTTGGTAGTGCCAGGGTCAGGGGAGAGACTCCAGTTCTCCTTTTCCCTGGTTCCCCCTAGGGTTACCCTGTGTATCCCTGGGTAGATATAAGTGGAGCCATCCCCATCCCGGATGAAGTTCTTCACCCAAGGTGCATGAACCTTCAGTACTTGACCCCTGACAGGGAAGAGCTTCTCATCCCCCACCAGATGGTGAGCTCCAATGCCCGCACAGTTGACGACGACATTGTACTCGCTCTGCAGCTCCCACAGGTCTGAAACCTTTCTGGTGTACATCTGGACTCCAGCTGCTTTCAACCTGCAAAAAAGGCTGCAGAAGTGAGGCAGAAAAGAAACCCCAAAACCCTCAGGCAATTATTATGCACGTTAAGTACATGTGATGTGATTGTCTTTAACATACTGATCACGACTCAACAGCAGCAGAGAAAATGCCATGGGGTTTCTGTTTGTGATTTGTCTGATCTGGTCTCCTGAAAGCTGTTTTTCTAGCTTGTTTGGGCTGGAAAAGATGCAGCAAGTTGTTCTGTATTAGAGGAGGGTCTGGCACAAGACCCTAGGCAGGCAGGTCCTCAAAGAATTGTTTTGGTTGGACAGGACCTCTAAGGTCTCCCTGAGTCATTTCTGTGACAATCCATAGTCACAGAATGAGCTGTAACAGCTCATGCAAGCTGAAAAATAACAGATTTATTCCCCAGCCTGGTTTTTGCTAGTGACAGTGCTGTTGTACTACTTTTTCAGGTCCCACACCGTCACATTCATCTCCAACTCACCCTCCAGTACCAGGAGCCACCTCGTAATCTAGTACCATGTACAAAGCCCTGAGGTACCCAAGATGTCCCTGCAGGCTGGGCAGATGTGGTGTGGGACCCCCAGAGACCCATACCTCTCAAGAACAGCAGTCTTGGGTCAACCAGGACAGCTCAGAGCACCATACCTTCATGTCTGCTCTTCAGCAAAATTCACCCTTTCTTGAAGTTTCTCTTTGAGCTAAATTTCAAGCTAAATTCCAACCTGAACTTGCCTAAAGCTTGAAGCCTCTCCCCTGCCTGCTTGGAGTTTAGGAGGAACCAGCTTTAAATGCCTCCACACGATAGGCCTGCACAGCCAGCCTGACATCTGTGCTGAGCCTGCACAGTGCAAGGCATCCTGCCTACACCTGAAAGTCCCCTGCCAACACGGGAAGTCCTGGAGGTGCACAGATCATCCAGAGACATCAAGACAAGGTCAGAGATCATCTGTCCCCTTTCCCCAGCATCCTGTGAAGCCTGGGAAGAATCATAATCCTCATCGGCTGACAAGAAGACACAGACAGAATTCCCTGCAAGCATTTGGGTACTGTCTGAAGCTTTAGCTAACCCCTGCGAGTCGGGAGAAATTATATTTTGTGAGTAAACATTTAAAATCCTCTTGTAATTTACCAATGCCTTCTGCTGTAAGCAGAAAGGAGCTCCCTGGGTCCACCTAGTGGGCAAGCTGGGTAATTAACCACAAGCGCTGTATTGACCACAAGAAGCCTCTCTTCCAGTTCAATTAATGTTTATCTATTGCTAGGTATTTCTAGATCTAGTTTATCCTCTATGGAATGCGTTCCACGACCGTTGCAAAAGAACCAGTTATTAGGAAAATCAGGTCAGGTCAGCGTAGCGAGAGTTTTGGATACCAAAAATTAATAAGCAATATTAATTTTGAAAAATACCACCTCAAAATTAATTAATTACTTAATCACACCTCCATTGCAGTACCTTCAAGAGCAGAGGGATATTACTCGGGAAGTTTGGCAAATGAGGAGCACCCACACATTTTCTTAGGATGTGGCAAGTTGCTGATGTGCCTTCAAGGTCTGCCTGGCTAAGCATGGCCCCGGTGGCTATGCCTGGAGGTGTTCCCACTCTAAGCTTCACTGCAGAGCCACAGTGATCGAAGTGGACATTGCTTAAGTGGAAAAATGTGTTGGAAAAATTAGGTATTTATTCCTTGTGCTTCCCCGCTAAGGAAGAGCTTGCTGTGTTTTCCCCAGGGAGAATCAGCCCTTTCCTGGTTTTGTTCTCAAGGAGTCACCTCCAGTCCCTCTGCATGGGTTTCTGATTGCCCAGCCTGCACCAAAACCTACCTTTTCTCCAGCCATAGCAGGTAGGGTGGGCAGTCACATTTCAGTGTTGTAAAGGCCTGACCAAACTGGTGCTGTGGAAACTTTTGGAGTTCTGCTTTGGACATTGGTCGAAATCCCAGGACAACATCTGACCAGAAAGGAGACTCTTCCCTGGGAGGGTTTTTAAAGATCTGCCACCTAGAAAGACAGAGAAGAAGCTGCAAAACATAGCAGCATTCCTCTGCCATGTTATGTGTCATAATCTTAGCACAATCCAGGAATCCAGGAGCCTGTTCCCACTCATCAGTGTGACTCTGCAACAGGGTTAACAGCAATGGGGAACTGGATGGACCAGATGATCTTTTGAGGCCCCTTCCAGCCTCTGACATTCAACAATTCTATGATTGGTGCCAGCTACTGCAATGCCTACCTTGACAAACTGGCAGAGGGCTGCCAAAGGCAAATGAGGGTGACACAGTGGAGTAAAGAAACTGGAGTTCTTCCAGCTACATGTACCTCCAACTGCAGAACTACAAAGCCCCCTCACACAGTGTCCCCACCATGGCTGCAGCCACCTTGGCTGGACTTTCATGTAGGGCAACTTGCAGCCCTGGTCACAATGTTTTGGGTATCCCATGAAGCCAGAGAGTGCCTGGCCTCAACAGTTCCAAGAGGTGAAGTTCTGTGGACTTGACAGGCAGCAAAAAACACTCCTAACACTCTCCCCTCCCCAGACTGTATCCCTGTGCCTGTAGAAATTCCCATCCCTAAGGAGAACAGCATTGCTGAGAGCAACTGATGGATGAATGACAGTATGGAAAACATCAGTTATTAGATGACAGTTGGTGCTGGCCAGTCTTGGGTGGTTTCTCTGTGCACATCTGTGGGGGAATTTTGCTTGAAAATGCATCATGTCTGAGCAGCTGCAATGCGCTGCCTTGGGAATATAATAATAAGAGCTCCTCCCATGAAGGGAATACCCTTGAACTCCAGCAAGGAAAACCTCTCTGCCTGCTCCATCACACATAACAAACATACTAACAGCAGTCCCAGAGGCCATGCGTACCCAGAGACCAGGTGAATGCCAGCCTCCGATGCCTCTGCTGAGTTGCTGATGGCAAAAAGGTAACTGAAGGTCTCTTTGAACCACTGCTTCTGCACGTGGATTGCTGTGCCTGCAGGGAAACAAAACCAGACATGCAGAGAGCAGCAGTGCAATGAAGAGGAGCGCACAAGCCAGCATGGAGGAGACAGGACAGATAGGGAGCACAGGCCATGGCACTTTTCCTCCTGATCCTCTGTACACTGCTGCACAGAAGCACACAGCTGCATGAGTACCATGGGCAATGCCACGCCGGGTTGCATGCACCTGGGTAGGTGTGGGGGATGAGCATCCCAGCTGCTACGTCGCTCGTCGTGTTGGGGCTGAACTGCTCTGAGAGGACAGTCACAGAGCAGCTGGGGCAGGTCTCCACTATGCACAGTCCTGTGGACAGGCCGATGACTCCTGCACCAACCACTGCCACCTTGAGCGCTGCCATCTCTGGGCTCCAGACTCAGAGGAGAGAGGTAGCTGCCTGCATTTGGAAAGAACATATTCCATGTCACCAACATCCCTGCTTGGCCCCTCTACCTGCCCACATGACCCACTGCCTTGGACAGATTCATGGGCATCCAAGGCTGCCACACTCTCCTGGCAGCACACAGTGTTCGCAGGAGCCCTGAGAGTCTGTACATTAGCCTCTCTCTGCCTTGCTGTACAACCTGCTTTATGTCCTGGAGCTGCTCCAGCCAGCTCCTTGGCATCTCCAACTGTTGACTGCTGCTCCAGGAGGTGCAGTGTCTTTGCCCTTGCCTTGGACAAGTTTTGGAGCTTAGTACCTGCCCTGGTGAGTGGCACACAACTCCTGGTTGATAGTCACCTGGCTGCCTGTCCCAGTGAGGTGCCAGCCTACATCCCTGGTCTCACACTTGCAGAACCATAAAGCACAACTTAACCTTGCAACTCACTGCACCCTGCAACTCCCCAAAGCGAGAACTGGAAGTACCTGGAAGAAACTGGGCTACTTCAGAGGTGAGAAATCCCCCAGCTGGCTCAGGCACTCCTTCAAGAGGTTACTACCAAAAGCTGAGCAGGGATGTGGAGGAATAATCTCCTTTGGCTACAGCCAAGTGACAGGGACCTTTGGGTCTTGCTTCCTCATGGTCTTGCTGTCTCCTGCAGCACTTGCTCTTCCTTGGCTGTATAAATCCGGCCTCACTAACTGCCTTCTGAGAAGCTTTCCTGGAGAGCAGTGCCTGCAGTTACAAGGACAGGCTGATTTCCCTTCTTCCTGTGGCTTTGGGCATCTTTCACACACATTTAGGCAAGACAAACTCTGTGGGACTATGATAGCTCAGGGTTTATTTATGAGGTCCTTGCTCTTAACTCTTCACACAGCTTCTCACTTACCCCTGAGGTTTTACTATTTAAAATTTGATGTCCCTACTATGTAGGAAGAGAGAGAGGAGCAGGCACTGTCTCCTGTCATTGCATTCCTTCTGCACTGCAGCCAACCCCTCTTCTTCTCAGGGAGACGTTTAGGTTTCTTCATGTTAATTATTTTATCTTCTTTCACAAACCAACCACAAAAGCACCCACAGGGCAAGAGAAGAAGACACTGTGCAGGGGTGAGGATGGACCCTGAACCAGTATTGTACTGGTAATTGCTAATTAAAAAAACCCAAAAACCAACACACCAAAGCCACAGAAAAGACAGGCAAACAGAAGACTAACAGGAAATTATGGCAGTTTTAGTAATGCTGAAATGGCTTTTCTTAGGAAAATTGGTTCTGAGAAAGGTCTCTGAAGACATTTTTACTGACAAAACTTCTTGCCCAGCACTGGCAGCTGTGGAATCTGTGTGTGGCTGTCAGCATGCCCAGTGAGCCTCCCAGCAGCCCATGGATGCCCACAGTTCTGCTGGGAGACGTACTGGGTACAGTATGTGTCTGCCAGAGATGTCCTCTGGTTGTCTCTCACTGCTCTCATTTGCTGAAGCCCTTGGAAGTGTAATGGAGATTGAATTTCCTGACTGACCTCCCCAACCACTGGGGAAGAAGGAGGGAGCTGGGGCTCAGCAGGGCTTCAGGTTTCAGACATCTTCCCAATTCAGATGGGATTTTTGCAGATAAGCTGGTTTGGTATCAACTGATCCCAGTGTTGCAAAAGCCAGAGAGGGTGGGAAGGGGCTGCTGGCAGAGCCATAGCCTGTGGGAACAGCTCAGAAGTCCATGACAGGCACCCATCAAACACACACCATTTTCATGCCACTTATTGCTGCAGCATACCAAGCCTGACTGTGCCAACGTGCCAAAGATTAACTGGGTGCAAAGCAGAGGCTAAACACAGCTTGTACCCACACCAGCACAGCTTGGACTTTGCAGAGCCACTGACCTCACAACAAGTGCAAGGCTCACCAGTGGCCCTGCCCCGGCAGCCCAGCCTGCCCAACTGGGAGCACTGCACCTTGCTGGGAGGGCACAGGAGAGGAAACTATTTTTCGATGATGTGGCAGTCCACCTTAATGCCAGCAGGGGTGACACTTCTCACCTCCTCAGGCTGGCTTATGCCAAAGGTCTTGCAAATATCAGCACTGAAAGGGCAAATCATTGACAGTAAGTGTTGGGAAGGGAAAGGGTGTCAGGCACCATTCTGCTCTCTGTCCTGTCTTAGTGTCACAGGGATGGGACAGAAGCCAGACAGAGCCACCTGAGGCTGTAATTCCCCAGCAAAGAGGACACTGCTCGAAGTGGGCGTTGTGCCCGTCGCCCTCCTGCTCCTATCAGGCCAGAGTAAATAATTTTTACAAATATTGCAATGGTCCCAGTTTCTTCCTGAACTGGAGAGGACTGTGGCCTTGTTGCCCACCGGGCGAGGGCTGTTGAACCCACTGGCTCTGTGTGTGTTGGGGAGCAGGGAGAAAGCAAGGGTTGGAAGGGGCAAGGCGAGGGTTGGGACGGCAGGATCTCACCGCCAAAGCCCGCGGCTCGGTGCCAGCAGCGGCCGTGCCAGCCTCCCGCATGCACTGCAAACACTGCTCGGTGTGTGTGGTGTGTGTGGCCTGAGCCGCTCCCTGCCGGAGCCTCCCGAGCTGGTTTGTGCCCCGTGGAAAGTCCCCAGGGCCGCGCTGAGTTCCCTGCGGTCGCCTTCCCCCGCCCTAGGCAGCAAAGGAAAAAAAAAAACAGGCTCTGGCACCCAATAGCTCTCTCTCCTTCCCTCTTCGACCGCCAAGTACGGTCCAAAGCAAATACACAAGCAAGACAAAGCAATACCTGGTGCGGAAGAGCAGGAGGGTGCCGCCTGCAAGCGCTGCCGTCCCGGGAACCGGCGCGGCGGAGGCAGGGGTGCGGGGCCGGGGCTCGGGCCCTTGGCGGCTGCTCGTTTTCCCCGGTGCCTCCGCTAATGAAGGGGCCGCTTGTCCCGGGCAAGAGGCCGCCTCCGGCGCTGGCAGCAGTCCCGGGAGAGAGCGTTCCCAGTGCCCGTCTGCGCTGCCGGGGCCAGGACTTTCATCTCGGAGCGCTTCAGTGCGCTTCGCAGCCAGATCAAGGGGCCCCGCTGCCCTGTAAACAATATATTGGGTTTTTTTGTTGTTTTTTCTCCTATCTTACAAGCAATTAATTATGTTTTCAGACGTTCCTGCAGCTGCCCTAAGATAGCACTGCCCCAGCGCCGAGCAGCTGGGCCGACAGCCAGAAGGGCTGAACGCCATGTGTCCACAGCCATCCACAGAGGGAGAAGAAAATCAGCTCTGTTGCAAACACCTGGCACACACACAGCCAGCAGGATCGTTCGGGTTAACCTTTTTCAGCTGCGAAACACAAGCTTGACCAAACACACCTGCTGCAGGATCTCTCCGGCGAGACCGTGTAGCTGGGTTCCTTAACTCTAGGACATTTGCTACTGGCAGGATATTTTGGCTAAGAAAGTTGCCTCCTTGAGCATTTTCCCCTTGACCAGTGTTTGCAGACCAGTGCCTCCTGCTCTGCGGAACAGTATTTGCCGTGGCTCTTCCAAGCAGGTGCCTTTTATTCATAGATACAGACCTGAAGGGCACCTGCCCCTGCAGCAAGAGCATGCAGAACACACGAGCAGCTGTTCTTGCCTCCCAGCCCAGATGCGTTCTTACAGGGTAAAACTAAAGCCAGGATATATTACACATAGGTAACCACTGACCTTTTTAGGTGCATAATTTTTAGGGATTTTTCTCGTTTAACAGTGAAAGGAACAAGGAGTAACAGGCTGGGTTTTTCTCTGAAAGTTCTAAAAATATGGTTCTCTGAAAGTTCTAAAAATATGTATGGTTCTAAAAAATTGTTGTAAAATGTGCACTAGTCCAAGTCATTGCAGGGTATCTGCAGCAGCTTTGGAGAGGATCATTTCACCTAGGGAAAGACTCTTCAAATATAAACAGAGGTCTTAGTGCCAGCTAAGATTAAAATTGCCTGCTAGTTCTCTTCCTGAGGTTCTGCTTCTCCTTGTTTATGACTTTTCCAAATTTGAGTTCTTTAGATTGAAATCTTTTGTGTTGGATGTTTTGTGCAAGGCTGAACATTTCAGGCAATTCCTAGTGTGCCTCTTCCTGAGAATGAGGCTCAGGAAATGCAGGCTGGTTTGGGATACCATCTCTTACAGTAACTTCATTACAAAACTATTCCTCTTTCATGGGTTAAAGTATTTGGGACTGCTGAACATTGCATGTTTTACTGAAGAGCCCGTAACTGAGGCACACTGTCTTTTAGGGTGAATAAAAAGCTTTGTTTGTCCTTTCTATGTAATGCAGATTTACAACTTCCCACCACAAATGTTTGTTTATCCATGCAGGTGTCCATAAAGAGAAACAACTTCACTTCTTTAATGCTGCCATATTTTTTTTTTCCTGACTTCTACTCTTCCCTGCAATGGTCTACTCTTCCCTGCAATGGTCTACTCTCCCAGAGACCTCACTAATGAAGCTCAGTATTGTGGTCTTCAAGACATGAGAAGTTTTTTTGTTAGACATTGATGCTCTTTCGTGCAAGATGGGGAAAAGCACAAGGACAGACCCCACTGCTGAAGACCCTGTGGATGTTTGTGTAGATGTTATTCCATGTATTATGCAAAAATGTGTCACTTGGAACTAACAAATAATTGGCAAAACAGTATTCCAAGTGCAACACTCACTATTTGTATTTCAAGAGTACTGCTGAGAGAGCCTGTAACAGTCGTGTGTGGCTATTGTATGCTCTGACTGAGTCACTCAGGAAGAGTGTGCCAGCCTTCTGGCACAGAACAAACACAGCCCTGATGGTGCCTGGGGCTGTTTCTGAACAATGACTGGCAGTGGCATCCCAGCTCACCACTAACCAGCCCGGAACGTTGCTTAAGAAGTGCTTCCTTTTCTCTCAGCATTCCCTTTGCTTTGTGTGCAGAGCAGTAAGGACGAGCAGAAATGACCTCTGTAAACAGAGCCGTGCTGGCCTGTTTATGATCTTAGGAAGGACATGAAATCAAACACCAGTGGCCTTGGTAAGTTACCGTTTCAGCAACGAGGCTTAGCTGCTGCTCAACTTGCTACTCTCCTGTGTTATTTACTTACTTCCAGGGGAACTCTTTCAGGATCAGGAGGGTTCCAGCAAAACTGACAGTCCCACTGAAAAACCTGTGTGAAAAATATTTACTGAGGGATTGCCCATTTATCCCTGGTCTCTTTTGCTGTGTTCAGGACGTCCAGGATCACCTCTGGCCAAACTGCTTTTCGTTCTCATCACTGGCAGTGAGACTCTGGAATCTTCCAAGGGATCACCTCTAAGTGGCTGGATCTTACTCATCTGCAACAAACACCTGAGCAGTATCCATGTCTGCTAGACAGCAGTGCAGAAAGAGCTGGGTTGTCACTGAATGAGATAGCCTTCATTACTCCTGGTTATTCATAAGCCTAGATTAATATTTCTTTGATGGAGTTTTTTGTCTCCAAACCTCTCTTGCAATCATTTTTATATACCAGTCGTACTTAAGCCAGGGTACTTCTTCATATGAGCTACATAATTATTTTTTTTGTTTTGCTTGATTTTTCTGAGCTTGATTGAGCTCAGTGCTTTTGGTATCACTACATCAGGGGTGATTCACTTTTTTCAGCTTTAGTAAATAAATATTTGAGCCATTCATGCTGGTTACTGTCAGGGAGGAACCCAAGTCATCTGGCAAGCAACTATAAAGCCATTAAAATATGGATGATGAAGCCAAGTGATGGGTGTAACCTGGTCAGAACACATCAGATTAATAAGATATGCATGGAAAATTAAGAGGTTTGGCACTAATTAGAGATTTAAGGGAACAGGAAAATAAGAAGGTTCCTGACAAGGGCTAAGGGGACAAATCACACAGAAAAAGGGCTATAAATTGCTGCCTCTCATTTTTTCTTGCACTGTCTGCTCATTCCAGTTCCTGCATAAGGAAGTCACAGTTTGCAAACTGAAAGGCTCTTTCATACAATATAATACCAAATTTAGGACAAAACCAGGTTTTTTTCTTTGTGTGGTGCAAGTGACCAGCAATTAAGACAGGTAAGAATTCTAACCCAGTATCTCCTAAAAGCATTATGTAAGTCTAGAAACATTGATCAGTGCAATAAATTTGCACTGAGGAGGAGATGACAAATACAAAGATAAAAGAGCCTAAGGATTAGGATAAGAAATTATGAAAAGAGGTTTTTGCGAGGGCTTTTTTTATGAGCAATGAGAGGAAATATGCCCCACAGGAACAGAAGCTTTTGTCCTCAAACCCAGGGTGTTCTGGCAAAAGGATTTAGATAATGTCTGACTATCTTCAGAGCATGAAATCAGCTCACCCTGTCTCAGCCATGTTTAGAATGTATGCCCAGTGTTAAACATATTTTGTCCATATGGAAAAAGCAATGCAAACAGAGATGCCAGAGATGTACAGGAATATTCCATTGCCTTTTTTACAGGTTTCAGGCTGCAGAATAAGATACCCCAAGGCATTCTCTAAGCTATTCACATAAAAAAGGACCAAAGTTGTACCTGTAGACCAATAAACTTCTTATTTCTGTGTGGGGGGGGGGAAAGTAGCATCATTAGTTCAGGGAAATTCAGGTCTCATTTGAATCAAAGGCCAAATGCCAACTGACTGTAGTGACAGAAGAATTGGCTTTTGAGGTTAAAAGCCATCAAGCCATGTTGACCTTTAGAATCATCATTCAGTGTCAGCCTGAAAGACTTTCTCAGTGTCACGGTGCATTCAAAGTTCTGTTTCTTTCTTCTTTCCCCCTTTATTTTATATGTATTGATTACAGATGACCAGGTCCTGAATGCCTCAAGTCAAAGGGACACAGAACTTGCATTGTCTGTACTTAGAAGGGTAACCCCCAAATAGTTACTTGGCAAGTAAGGAAGTGGGAAGAAAATGGTTTTGTTATTTAGTATCTTGTTAGAAACAGGCTGTACTTAGTATCTTGTTAGGAATAGACTGCATTTACTAACTGTCTTGTTAGATATAGACTTTATTTAGTATCTTGTTAGAATTAGACAGTATTTACTGTCTCGTTAGACTGTATTTAGTATCTTGTTAGAATTAGACAGTATTTACTATCTTGTTAGAAATGGTCTGTATTTAGTATCTTGTTAGAATTAATATTTACTAACTATCTTGTTAGAAATAGACAGTATTTAGTATCTTGTTAGAATTACAGTATTTAGTATCTTGTTAGAACTAGACTGCATTTAGTATCATGTTAGAAATAGACTGTACTGTTCTCAGCAGTCAAGACTAAGGAGCTTTAGACAGGACCTTGTACTAATAAAGGAGGGAGTATCAGTGTGAAAGAATGCAAGGACTTGGAGCTGTGTGTGTGGGGAGGGTGGTTGTAGTGCCAGGCAATACCAGTGTAACTCCTTGTGAGGTGTATTGCATGATGTTTTCTTTTTCGGCAGGGTTAGAGCCGTGCTTAAGGCAAAGCATGCAGGGCTGGGCAGCAGATCTTGCAGATAAGGAGAACTGCTCTGCTCTGGGAAGCAGGGGGGGAATCTGAGAGCAGTGGAAGAATACTGGATCTGCTCTTCAGCACAACAGAAAACCACAGCATGTGAGTAATCTTATCTGTAGTCATCAAAGTCTGCTTTCAGAGTTCCATTCTGAATGCTGATGCGATTACCCAGGCGGGGAAGGCTGAGCACGTGTTCCTGCTGAACTCATGTCTCTGGACAGAAGCCACACTGTTCTAGGCACTTCTCTTGGGAGCTTGGCTCTACAAATCCTGGAACATCCACAGAAACGAAGGGAGCAGAGAGACCTCACTTCAGGTAGCCGATGAAGGCATGTAGAAAAGTTGCTGGTTCAGCTCTTAAAAATGATGAAGACTCTGATGCTAGGTCTGTGCTGAACTGAGTGAGAAGGGGAGCAATGAAATAACGGTCTGGAATGAGGACAACTTTCAAAGGCATCAGACTTTTTAATTTTACCTAAAGTAACAAGAACTAAGACAGCAGTAGATCCAGTGAATGTTTTGTTGTTTGGATTTTTTCCCTAAATGACAAATAAAAACACATTTACCATTCAACAGAATGAATATACATACTATTTGCACAAGTTGCAAACTTAGTTTTTGTGGGTTGGTTTCTTTTTTTCAGTCAGAAGCTGTTCCATAGAATTTTTTTTTCTAGTCAGAACGTGTTCCACAGAACACTTGGTTAGAAATGGCACCTTTTCTAGTAGAGAACTTGGGAGGGAGGGGAAGAGAATAAATTAGTTTAACTTCACAATTATTGATAATGCCTTGATGCAGTGTTAAGGCTTCTCTCCTGATTTATAACTGTCTTTGAGTTTACCAAGTCTCAGCCCTGTAACTGTCAGCTGCAGCAGGATGAGAGTGGGACAGGGCACTTAGTGCTGGGTTTGCAAACCTAACTGCAGAAAATGTGAAGCAAATAATTGTTTTGTTGTTTTTTTTTTTTACCTATACATAACCAGTAGGGTCCACCACTTAATCATTCCAAGTGGTCACAGCATGGCAGATAGGTTTTCTGAAGTCTAGGTAAAGTACAAGAAAAGACTTAGTGCCATTGGCTAGGGCTGGGTGCTAGGTCGGACTGGATAAGCTTGGAGGTCTCTTCCAACCTGGCTGATTCTATTCTATTCTATTTTTATCAAGGGATTTAGAAATCCTAGCAAAGTTTCTGTAGTACCTCAGTCAGGTAGAAAAGGTTTTATTACCTTGCTCTATTAAAAAAGGCAAGGCTGGATGTAAAGTAAAAGGCACAGACATCATAGAACAGTCACATTGCTTGAGTAAAAAGACCTTATAAATTAGTGATGATTAAAACTGGGAACAGCCCTTTTGGCTCTTGCTTTATTTCTCTGTGCTGACTGTTTCTTGACCAAACATCTCAATCTTCTCTAACATGGCACTACTATGTGCTGGAGGAGTCTTTTCTGAACAGCTTCTCTTGTTTCTTCCGATTTCTGTAGCTTCCACCAAAGTATTAGTCAGTGGCTTTCCCAGTGTTTCTGGAAGCATTATTGTTAATATTCCACTCAGAAGAGCCATGATTCCAACAAGCAGCTAGAAGAAATAAAAACAGGAGCTGTAAAGCTGGAAACGTCTTTCAAGTTGCACCTATCTTTGATCTTGCTTGAGAGCACATTTAAAATGAAGCAGGAGGAGCTGTAATGTAAAGCACAGATACAGTAAAAAAGATTTGCCTTTTTTTGTTGTTGTTGCATAAATGAAAGATTATGCAGCAGAACTAATGACGAGCAGGCGAAGGGGTTTGTTCACAAGGGATCAATTCAGTGCAGGCAGGAATAATTCTGACAAAATGACAGATGTATCTTTGGCATTGCTACTGTCAAGCATTCATTCAAGACCTGGTTCCAGGACTCTATACAGTTCCATTTACATGGATGTTCATCCCTGTCACCTGGAATCACAGGATGTTACGGGTTGGAAGGGACCTCTGGAGATCATCGAGTCCAAGCCCCCTGCCAGAGCAGGACCATAATCTGTTATCTCAAGCCACACTCCAGCTCCTCAATATATTCCTCCTGTACCTGTGTGCCTGTTCCTCCTGCACACAGCCAGAACAGAATTTCTCAGTATGGCTTGTTGACCTGGAGCCACAAAAGTGCACATCCCTGCTCTGGAGAGCTCTTCAGCAGGTAGTGAGCAAGCTGTTCACAGGAATACTTGGCCCAACTCAGATTCAAAGGCCTGTTAGGGGTGCAGGAAGATACTGACATTTACAGTGGGATCACATCCTGGATTTGTCCCTAGTGTGTACAGCTCTGTAATGACAGCTTATTTCACACAGAATCGCAGAAACATCGAGGTGGACAAAGCCCCTCAGGATCACCAAGTCCAACCTATAGCCCTACTCTATGAGATACTCCAGGAGTAACCTTCCTCTCTCTTCATTTCTGTGTCTTGTACAATGAGAACAGTTCAGACTTTCCTCCTTTGAAGTACACAGCAGCATTAAAATCCTGACATTCTTCCAACACCAGGTTATAAATGACCCAAATCTCTCTTGATAGGAATGCTTCCACGCAGCATGTCTTGCCTGGCCTCAGTGTTTTTCCATTTTATTGCTGCACTCTTTGATACTCTGTTATCCTTATCTTGCCCTGGGCTGATTCTCTGCTCTGTCCCGTTTGTTTAATGCCTTCTTTGCGAGTGTGAGAAGGAACATTTGGAATTACTATGCCTATGCCTCTTGCACAGAGCTTGAGACAAGAACTGGCCAGTTACCATCTGCAGCTAAGACAGGCTTTTTCTTTAAGTCAGAAAGGTGCTATAATATTGGAATTCTCCAGCATTATTAAGAAAGAAAGCATCTTTTGAGGGACTTGAGTGAATAATAAATTAATTTGCAGTCTCCTTCATCCTTTCATCCTCTTAAAGCAACTGGAAGTGAGTAACTTAAATAATGAAGTGTGGTCCCAGGAATTCTCTGAAAACAGTCTCTAGCATCTACAATTGAATATTTTGGAGATGCAAAATCAAAAGGACACGAGACCACTTCCCCCCCGCCCCAGGAAATTACAACATAGAAGGCAAAATTACAGCAAGAATCCAGGCTGAAGACACAACCCATTACATTTTCATCATCTGCCACGTGTGTTCTACATCTAACATTGGTGTGCCACTTACAGTGAATTGAGTGGGGTGGTGGTGGTGAAAGAACTCAAACTATTTAAAGATAATTAATAATATTTTCTCTACTTCAAGCTTTAGTATATTAATATATATAATTAATAATCTCTACTTCAAGCTTGATTATATTAATACATATAAACAATAATCTCTACTTCAAGCTTCAGTATGTTTATATATAAACAGTAATATCTTCAAGCTTTAGTGTATTTATATATAAAACCAATAATATCTACTTCAAGCTTTAGTATATTAATATATATAATCAATAAATTCTTAAACCTTTAGCATATTAATATATACAATTAATAAATTTGTATATACTTAATGCTTCCATGTATTGATATATAATTAATAAACTCTTTACATGAAGCTTTAGTATATAAATATATTTTTAAATGTTAATATGTATACTTAGGAAAAGCAGTTTTATCAATTTTGTACTAGAATTCAGCCCATAAATGTTTTTTAAGTCTTCCATCACACAAAGGTTTCAGGTTTCACTGACTGCAAGCCTCCCCTTTGCTCTTAGCTGCAAGCTTTTAACAGTCTGAAGCTAATCTTTGAGACTCAGAATGTAGGACGAGCAGTTCATTCACTTTCCTTTGCAAAAGAGAAGTTCTGCTTTTGGCTCCTGAGAAAAACAAGAGGCACAGATGCCTTTTCAACACCCAGAAATGCTCACCACAGAAAGAAACCCTTACCAGTGGCATGAAAATCCAAACACTTCTCAGGTAGACACAGAAAGGAGCCACCACGCTTCCTACACGGCACATCATGCTGCCACTTCCAACAGCAAGGGACCTACACACGAAACAAGGACTGGGGTGAGAATTCTGCCAGGTAAAGGAAACAATTAGAACTGTACAGACACTTAAAACATCACTAGGATTGTAGAATCATAGAATGGTTTAGGAAAGGACCTCAAAGATCATCTGGTTCCCTGCCTCTGCCTTAGACAGGGACACCTCTCACTAGAACAGGTTGCTCAAGGCCTCATCCAACCTGGTCTTGAACACCTCCAGGGAGGGAGAAGCCACAACCTCCCTGGGCAACCTGTGCCAGTGTCTAGGGTGTTCTTCTGGTTCCTCAATGAAACCAATCAACGAGCGTGGAATGAAAATTAAATAATTTATGGGACAGCCAAATATTAGACAACCCTGAAGCAGCTGAGGAACTTATCTCAGAACCCCCAAGGCTGATGCCAAAAGCTGCTGGGCCTGGCATATGAGCATGACAGATGAAAAGAAATAACAGCAAAGCAACAACAAAAAAAGTCCCAACCCAACATGACTGGTGTAAGCTCTTACCTTACAATTGTTGGGTACAGCTCTGCTGTGTAGAGATAGATGAGGCCAAATGCCACACCTATTGAAAATTTCCCAGCCATATTTGCTAAGATAATTAATATATTGAAATCCTATTGGAAGAGAGCATCAGTAAATCAATCAGCAGAAAACAACAGCATTTCAAAAGTCATCTACGTCTTCAAAAGTCATGCTGCTTTTTAACAATCAGTCTCCAGTAAGTAGCCAGTGTCCATAGCACTTTTTACCAGCCCTGGTTCACTAAAGCCCTGGGAATATTTTTTACATCCAGCAATGAGAGCAAAATCTGGCCTGAAAACACAGAACTCTCTCTTAGACTGGCAGCTGCAATTTCAAAGCAGCCTTTAATCAGCTATATGGTTTAGGTAGAGAAGCTGCCTCCAATGACTCAAGAGCCTTTAAAATATTTTTTTTTTACTGTAGGAACACTTTCAACAATATGTGACTAACCTGAGGTATGAACATAATTAAAACACAGATCAGTGCACTTAAAATAAGGAACGGAATGAGTGTGTTTCTCCTTCCCAGTTTGTCCATTGCAATGCAAGCAATGATGTAGCAAGGCAACTCCACAGCACCTGTCAGAATGAAATTGTTTAAGTCACGATGGCACATAGATTCCTAGGACGGTTTAGGTTGGAAGGGACCTTAAAGATCATCTAGATCCAACCCCCCAGCCGTAGGCATACTCATGTTATGGCTTCTCCTTTGTGAGGATTGATTTAATTTAGGGGGTAATGAATAAGTGCAAACCAGAGATAATCAGCATGCTGGTTCTTGGCAAGAGAAATGATCACAGGAAGTTAGGGGTTGGAAGGGACCCAAAGACATCATCAAATCCAACCCCCCTGCCAGAGCAGGACCAGACAATCTAGCTCAGGTCACACAGGAATACATCCAGACAGGCCTTGAAAGGCTCCAGAGAAAGAGACTCTGCAACCTCTCTGGGAGCCTGTGCCAGTGCTCTGGGACCCTTACAGTAAAGAAATTCCCCCTTGTGTTGAGGTGAAACCTCCTGTGCTGCAGCTTCCATCCATTGCTTGTCCATCCCAAGGAGCAAGAGTGCAGAGCCTGTCCCCGCCTCCTCACCTCCAGCCCTCAGATATTTATGCCATAAGATATGATGACAGAAGGCAGAAGCTGTGGGAATGGAGGATGTAGAAGGACAGGGGTTTCACAGCACAGAGCAGCTGCACTTCTCTTTGGGATGGAAAATTACAGGAAGCTGCAAGGCTATGTTGGTTCTGCTTTTATAGCACTGGCACTTGAGAGGGAAGGCTTCCCTTTGCTTCTCCTCTGCTTCAAGCCTTTTCACATCGACAGTTTAAGTATGCCTACAGGGAATATTGCCAGTGTTGCACTGACATGCCCCTCAGGATTTGCCAGTTTCCACCTGGACACACAACTGAAGCCACAGGCACCTCCCCAGCTGCAGCCCAAAACCATCCCCACGTGAAAGGCAAGCAGGGTCTCTCCAGGTCCAGTTTACTGAGTCAGCTCCATAAACGCAGAGAATGAGGGAGGTGCCAATTTTCTCTCCACTAAAAAGAGGACAGCTGCTCACAATATCCCACTCTCAGATCATCTCTTCCTAACGTCTCTTTCCAGAGGAAAACTTCTGCAGCTCTAAGAGGAACTGGCATTTGGTTAGGAATAGTTCCCAAACCTTGCATAAACATGATCTGCCCCTAGACAAACTGTATCAAGCCCGAGCCAGTTCAGGCATGTTTTAAACCAGCTTGCTTGTGAGGAATGCTACTGTGTCCAACATGAAGTAACACAAGATGCAGCCCTGAACAAAGGTGCTGCCTTCCTCTACTAAGCATTTATAGTCCATCACTATATCTCTAGCAGCAGGAAACAACCTTTTGGGCTTGTGGTGTTAGGATTAGCAGGTCGCAATGACTGCGTTTGTTAATCCACTCGGATATTTTGTGTGGAGGGAGCCGTGTGGCTTCAGTGCAATGCTAGCACCCACTCTTCAGCACCACTATGCTATAGGTGGCAACACAGTGAGCATCCTGGTCCTTCCGTGTGCTTATGTACATGAGCAGTCACATCCACTGAACTCAGAGTACTCAGCCGCGTAAAGCAAAGAGCATGATTTAATTCTGTGCTGGCTCGCAGCTGCGTGCCTGATCTGGAGTCTTCTGAAGGCAATGGAATATTCCCACTGATCTTAATAAACTTTGGATCAAGCCTTGAACACACAGAGCTGCCCTTACAAACAGCTTGCATGCCAGAGGGTGGTTACAGGCAGATCAACCACATTAAGTGAATACTACAACTCAATTAAAGCTTTACTTTTGAGAAATCTAAAATTACCCTTGCTTCTGAGAAGTATGAATCTGTTTCCTACAGACTTGATATATCATGACTCTAAGTTATTAAAGGAATATTTTTTTCCCCTCTCATTTTCCTAGTTTGTGCCTGCAACAGAACTGTGTGAATTTTGTGTGGGTCTGCATCCTTTGGTGATTGTGTGGGTCTGCTTCCTTTGGTGTTTGTGTGGGTCTGCTGTGTAATTGCAAGGCAAAGAGGAGAGAAGCAGGATGCAGTTTTACAGTCACAAAGACAGAGACAACTTTTACACACCCACGGATTTTAAGTTATTGTTAATTTTCTTTAGAAACTGAGATCTGGAGTGAATAATCCTCCTGTGAGACAACTTCATGGAGAGTTATCAGGAAACTTTGGAGCAAGGCTCCTAATTGAATGGACAAAGTTTAAAACTTGGCTGTCAAACCTATAGACATTTCTAAATGTTAGGTTCTAGTTCTGTCATAAGCAGAGTAAGGCACTAAGATATTTACCTATGAGAAAGAGATTTAAATATTCACTGCCTCCTAGATTGACAGAACTGAGGGAGAAGACGTA
Organism: Psilopogon haemacephalus; assembly: GCA_013396835.1. Lineage (NCBI taxonomy): Eukaryota > Metazoa > Chordata > Aves > Piciformes > Megalaimidae > Psilopogon > Psilopogon haemacephalus. Next base: position 1,053,725 of record VWZI01017528.1, on the reverse strand, counting down.
GTACCCCAAGCTCCCAGTGAACCAGATCAGCCAGACTGTGATGGTCCTTCTTGCAATGTGCCAGTTACAGAACAGGTCTAAGATGTTGTGCTTCTTTGCTGAGGCTGTGTCACTGTCACCAGCTCCGCCACTGACTAGGTCATCTCGTTGGACTGAGCACAGTTCAGACACTTTGCAGGGAGTGCTTACTTTATTCCATCTTGCCATTGTGTTAATGACTTTCTGTGCATCTTCGTATCTCTCCTCTGACAGAAGCCAAAAAGGCGTTTCGGGGAGCATCCAGCAGCACAAGACAAAGGGAAGAGTTGCTAGAGAGAGAAATATCTGATAGACCCACCAGGTCTGAACCAAAAATCCCACGAGTGCCACAACCATAATTCCCACAGCAAAAAAAGCATGGACATGCATAGAAGCCCAGGTTCGTGCTTTAATGCCAACAAATTCAGTCACATAAACAAAAGCCACAACCAGATAGCCACTTGAAACCTGGGGAGGGGGAGGGAGAGAGAAAAAGAAGAAAAAAAGAGTGAGGTTTGTATCAGCTCTCGTGGTGCAACAGCAAGTAAAAACAAACACCTTTATGTAAGCTTAATTGCCACAGCACTGGCATGTCTCACACTGACAGAAAAAAAGCAAACAAACAAACAAACAAAAAAAGACAACCCTGAACACAAATCAGCTGGAGAAAAAGTTCCCACAAAGCTTCAGACTACCTGGATGCTGTATTTTAAAATGAGAAGTGATTTTAGATGCTCCTCTGTACTGGGAGCAAGGTAGCAAGAGACACCTGACAAAGAGCCTAATTTCCTGATGTCACTAAGCCCTTCAGCTCCAAAAATCAGGCCCCTTAATGACATCACAAACTGGACACCCATTAAAATTAGGTCCTCTGAAGACCTTAACCTTGGCTTTTAAGTAGACTATTAATAACCTTTGCATCAGGGAGCTGCAGATTCACTGAGAATTGCCTTCTGCAGCCTTCTGAACTATCTCATTAAATCAAAGTTTTACACTGTTGGAAGAGAATTGCATACATAGGTATGTATTATCTAGCAAATGTAATTGCTGGCAGGTTCTGCATTGCAGCATTGCTTCACTGAAGGCAGATATTCAATCATACATGTATTGCAATTTCTCTAGCAACAGCTGAACTCTTGGAATCTCAAAACATTTCAAAACACAGCTAAAAAACCCCACTGATCTCAGTGGCATGGGGCTGGAGCTAGATGGAGGAGACTTCATCTCAACAAACAAGTTCTAGTGGGCAGTTAGAAGCTGCAGAATTGGTCTGGTCAGAGCTCTTTGCTTTTCTAAACTACCACAAGCCAAAGGAGTCAGCAGAGGGGCTCCCTTTTTGATCTCACTGTCCAAGGCTGAAATGCCCAACACAGCTTTTCCTGCTAGGCAGTCCTTCTGAGCTCTGCTCAGGCAAAAGGAGCCCTAGGTGCAAGGTCCTGGCTGGACTAATGCACTGTCAAGCAAGAAGAAAATAAACAATGTGATCATGTTCAGATTTCTAACCCAATACTTTTTATGCTGGCACTCTAATTTCTTGATTTCTTCTTATTACATACAAACATTGTACTTTTGAATGTAAAACAGTAATTTTAAATTGGTTTCTATATTGAATGTATGTCAGATATTGGACACATATGATACATCTACATAAACAAATGTGTAGAGATGCATAAACACATATACTGGAATACCCTTAAGTACAGTATAAACACCCAGGTGTTCAGCAGGTCTACTTAGGTATTCCAGATGCAGCTTAAAAGACCAAAGAGATGCATGGAAGAGAAAACGTGCATCTCTCCTCCATCACTCCAAATGGTAGAGAGAGAGGAAAAAAAAAATCATACATGTTATAGATTTGTAATTTGAAGAAAAATGTGCTCCATGTCTAACAGTAAGGAGAAATGCAGTGGTGGCTGCAGTGCAGGATTCAATTTGCTGTTCACACTTGGTATTTAATTACCAGTCCAGCAGAGGTTGGGATGGAGGAAGTACCAAACATGGCTTCATACAGGTGGCTTGCTATTAATTCAAAGAGGAAAAGTGCTGTGGTCCAAGAACATTCAGACTCTCCCTGCTCTGCTGAAATAAGTGCAACAGAGGGGGGCTTTAGAATAATGAATTAGGGGAGGAAATAATAACAAAAGGGAGAATTATTTTTTTTTCCCTGAGGAGGGGTAGGAAATGACATGTAAAAAGAGGCAAGGTGAAGATCCTTTCTTACCATGGCGAGGAGGAAGCGCACAATCACAAAGCTGTAGTAGTCAAACGTGAAGGCCACAGCGATGCCGAAAACAAACTGCCCAGTGCTGGTGAACCATATAACACGCTGCCTCCCCAGCCTGCAAATCACAGCAGTCACAAGGTGATCAACAGCCACAAGCATTCCGTCTCCACCTCCTGACAGCCTAACTGGAAGGCAGTCTGAAAATACTCTGCTGGATACCCTAATGGTTTAGTTACCTCTAATTAGCGTCTCAGCAATTTCCACTTCCGAGGGAAAGGGAAGCTCCTATGGATGAAACTTCCATTTCCCAATGGTTGGCTGGGAGCAACCTGTAGCATCACCTAAACTCATCTCCAGTTTTGAGTTTACCATCTACATAAATCACCTGTGGCATATTTATGAGGACAGGAGGCAAGGCTCTCTTTTTCAGGTGTGTTATATGAAGCAGTGTCTAGTTAATGCCTAACAAATCAGCCATCTCTTGCCAAGGTACCAACCAAATTGGATAGCAATGAAAGGCTTCTGTAAAATAGCTTTTTAGCCTGGAAAAGAGATCCAGGCTGAGTTGTGCCAGACTAGGCTAGCAGCCTTTCATGGTGGAGTGACTGTCTTGGTGGACAAGGGAAGAGCTACGGATGTCATCTATCTGGATTTCTAGATGGTCTTTCAGCTGTGAATAAAACAATATTCAAAGCTCCTGAATTGTGAATGTAGACTTATGAACACATAATGAATGGAAACCACAAACCAGGCAGCTCCACGTAGAATTACTGCAGTCTGAAGCTGCAGTTTTCAGAGGCTGCCACTTTACCTGTCAGCAATGTCACCAAAAATCACTGCTCCAATCAAGACTCCAAGCATGAAGGTAGGCTGGATTAATTTTGCAAGCCATTCTCGGTCACAGACCAGATCCCACTGCGTAACGACAGTGCTCTTCCACTTGGTATCATCGTAGAGAAATCCATCAGAACAAGAAAATATGGACCTGTTGCCTTTGTACTCATATGCCAGATCCGAACTGACTTCTCGTCTGGACCTGCTGCATTGATTCAGTTCCCATATCTCTCCATTTTCCAGCTGGACCACAATGTAATTCTCTGCTGATGTCCATAGTGTCCAGATGTCCTCTAGACTTGACTCAGAGGAGTTGTAGAAAAGGGCACTACTCACATTTCCGGGGATACCACACACAAAGTTAGGAGTAACAGCCATGAACACAGATGCTAAGTAATGGATACCGCAGGATATAGCTTGAAAGGCAGATGCAAAATAAACACATGCCTGAAATCTGTAAGGGGAAAGAAGAAAAGCTGAGTGAAGAAAAACCTTCTACACACAGACCAAACCCAACATCATTATTTTGCCAGGATCAGCAAACTGGCACACAATTAACATGTCTCTCAGGGCTGCTTCAGTGTTAGCTAAGCCCTGTGAGACACCAAAAGAAGAAGAGACCCACAGTGGAAGTGCCCTGCAGTCAGGAGATAAAAGCTGTGCTCTTAGCCATGTGTTCAGCCATACACTTGAAAAGAAACAATTCTGAGCTTCAGCACTTGGTGTGAAACAACCTTCCATCCTACCCTTCTCTGTAGTGCATCCCCACAAAATAAGGCATAAAATCACTGGGATGGCTGGAAAAAAATCCCTGAAGGGATCCCAGAGGAAGGCTGCAGAGGGACTTTTCATAAGGGTGTCTAGAGACAGGATAAAGGGGAATGGTTTGAAGCTGAGGGAGAGCAGCATTAGACTGATGCTTAAGAAGAAGTTCTTCAGTACAAGGGTGGTGCGACTCAGGAATAGGCTGCTCAGGAAGGCTGTGGATGCCTCCTCCCTGTCAGTGTTCAAGATTCTGTTGGATGAGGTTTTGAGCAGCTGAGTCTAACTGGGAGCTGTCCCTGCCCATGACAGGGAGGTTGAAGTGGATGATCTCTGAGGTCCAACCTCACTCCAACCTAAGCCATTCTACAATTCTATGAAAAAAACCCAAAATGCTGCAACCTCAAGTTCTCAGGCATAGAAATGCACATCAAATAAACCAAACCAAACACTCCAGGCCCTTCGTTTGACCTAATTGTGCCTATAAACTGAATTCCATCTATCTTCCATTTCTCTTTTATTGCTTCCAAAAGCCAAGCAGAACATGTGTGGACGCTTGCAGAGGAAGATAGAATCTAAACAGCATGAAATGTTTCATACAAAAAAAAAAAAAAAAAAAAGCTGTAAACAGGGTTGGGTTTTGGCTTAGGCTGTGCAGTTCCCCATTAAAGATTGTATCACGAAGTAAACATATTAAAAGAATGTTTTATGCATAGCCTGGATTTTGGCATTTTTATAGCTTTTTCAACCATGCTTGAGATGCAAGTAAAGCTTAGCATGTGAACTGCAGACCTCTTCTGGCTTTTGAAAGGCTTGCAATGAACTCTGCTATCACTGGCTGCCAATTCTAGACAGATTCTGATAAGCTGAGCATAAGAAGTCTTCTCCTCAATTAAAGGCTAAAATTGTGCACATAATTGGTACATCTGTCCAGAAAAACAAACAAAATGACCACACAAACAAAACAAAACAAACGAACAAACCAAAACCAACAAACGAACAAACCAAAACCAACAAACAACAAAAAAAATGACTAGAGCATAGCATTGTTTTCTCCTCTACTTTTTCTTTTCTGGAGGAAAATCAATGGCACTAATTGGAAGAAGCACTCAACGATCTCCTATATGCACGTCCTTACTGCAGTATGCAGCAGGCCTTGATAGCACGAAACAAAAAGCAGCATTTTTTTGTTTTCAACTGAGTAGAGGAGTAAGTACCTAGCCATAAAGCAAAGCAAGGCTGAGATGGCTCTGAAAGGCCTTTGGGCTACCTTGGACCCTAAAAACCCAACCAAACAAATCAAAGATTACTCTGACATGTAACCTTTGGCCTCCCATTAATGCTGACAAATAAAGTCAACAATATTCTTCAGTTCCTGTTCTCTAGTTTCATTTCAACTATTCCCATCCAAGACACAACTCACTTTTAAAACAGCAGAGCAAGACCAAATTCAACAACCTGGGCTATGCAGAATGACAGGGATCAGCTCCAGAAGATCTTTAGCAAGTTAAGAAATTGAATCCTTAGAAGCTGTGTGGTTACATCTTCTAGCAGCTAATAAAAAGTGGCATACCTGGAACCAGGAGCCCCAGGATTTGCAGTATTCCTGTTGTTGTGCAGGAAACTGCAGTGTCAGATAGCCCAGTTGGTATTTCCCCAGACAGAAGAGGAACAAAATCATTTCACACTCCCAGAGATTCTTCCTGAGTTTCCTAATTAGCTTTCACAGTGACAAAAATTTCCTGCTCGTCTTTTATCTTCTACCCGGTAGAAGGGACAGGAAAAATATATTTATACCCTTAATTGCTAGAGAGGCTTGAAAGAAGATAAGAGCTTGTAAGAACAGAGACTCAGAAGATGGCATGAACCAATGCACTACATTACTTTTTAAACTCCCAAGTCCCAAGAGCATCACCAGGGCTGTGATTTAGCGCAGATCGAGATAATCTCTCCACTAACTGCTCTCTTGAGGGTTTTATCTTCTCTCTTCCTGAACACTTTTTGCGATCATACTTCAATAACCATTTTGACAGACTGCTCTCCTGTCAAATCTTTCTGTTGGAAAGTTTCTCATTAAATCTAATATCCTCGTCCCCTTTGCCAGTGTGAGACTATTAGCAGCTTATAAAACATCCTTGTGCAACCTTGAATAAATCTTCCTTGTCTATTATCACTTTGCTAGGCAGAATTATCAGTTATCTTCCCCCAGTTACTTCCTAAAACTATATAAATTGCAGTCCCTTACCTTTTCTACATTTTTCCTGTGTCCTACAGGACAGAGTCCACCTCTCTGAAGAGCAATAAAGGATTAATTTTAAATAAATACCTGTATCAGGCCATATTTCACTCCTCTTTCATGGGTTTAACTGAGGACTAGATATAACTGATTTCTGCAAAATTGTTCTCCCTTTGCCACTAGCATAAAAATCTTAGTTCCAGCAAAAAAAATCCACTCTGTAGCATCGTTATTTTTCCTGCCTGATTCAAAGCACCCATGCTAAGCAAGCAAAAAAAGTCAAACCAGAATGCCAGGCATATGTTGACAGCCATAATTTATACTGTTTATGACTCCACTTCAGAACAGGAAAATGTTTTTTTACACCAAAATGGCCATGCTGCTGCAGAACGCTGCAGGATAGATTGCACTGCAGTCTTTAACCTCCAACTGAGGTCAAGGAACAGGCAGGGATTAAGGCCTGATGTGGATGGAGGTGAAGTGTTTAGCAGCACCCGTTGCTGAAGGCAACTCATTCCACACTGATGGGCTGGAAAAAATAATCTGCTGCTCTCTAGCCAGTAAAATTCCACAATGGCTGGCTAAGCCTCTCTCTCCANATATATTAATATATATCAATAGATAGAAGTTAATGCCCTTTTTTTGGCCTCTCTCTATATATCATAGAATCATAGACCTATGATCCTCCTTTGGCAGGAGGGTTGGACTCGATGATCTGTGGAGGTCCTTTCCAGCCTCTAATGTTCTGTGATACTGTGATATATATTTAGACCTGTTTAATGTTATATATAATATATTGTATGATATATATAGACCTGTTTAATATATATAGACCTGCTATGTATAGGCACAAAAATACCCTGAAAGTCTTCTGTTGCTGTGAAGGCAAAATTCTTTTCCAACTACAGCAGTGTGGTAACAGCATCCCCGCTGATGGTAGATTGAGAAGCCCAAGCTTATGAGCTGCTGAGAATGTCCTGCAAGTGAGAAGAGCTTTCCTTCCATAAAGACCAGTTGCAGAGAGGTCAGGAAATGTGTTAACTTATAAGGTTACCAAAAAGGAATTCATTAGGCCAGTGGTGACAACACATAGAAAGCATGAGAAGTATGCAGGGTGGATGACATGTGGGATGGGGGAATAACTATAGATGCATTGAACTTTGCTTTCCAGAACAGCTGAAGACTGAAAAGGGACAAAGATATCAGCCTAGCCTCATGGCAGAGACAGATTTGCTGGGACAGAGGTTGGGGCAGCAGACAGTTCTGCATGAGGAGGAACATAAAGTCCTTGGCTGCTGTTACCAGCCTGGCATCCCTCTCCTTGGGTCCTTCGGGCACATCACTTTGATCTCAGCACTCTTGCTGTGGTCATGGCAATACTTTTCCCCAGTCATAGAATGCCATTCTCATGCACAGCTGAGCAGCTTCTCTCTGCAGGAGGCCTTGGTGCTGCAGAAGCACAACAGCTCCTGCTTGGGAAGCCTGGAGCTGCCTCTGGGGCAGGCAGTGACAGGAGAACAAATGCAGCTCCTACTCCACCGACCCTGAGGCACAGGTTAAAGTCTGCGCTGTCCTTGCTACCTGCTGTCAATGATTAACTTTTTTTTCCCAAAAAAATTCTTAATTTATGAACACATTACTGATAAGAAACTCCTTCATTACTCAACTTTAATCTCTCTATTGCAGGCAAGCATGTAATATCATCACATCAGTAATCTCCCCAAGCCCCATTCTAAAAATTACATTTCACTGCATGAAGAAGTGCTGCTGCCCATGCATGGAAGCGGTAAGAAAATATCACTTGTAGTAGCAATAAATCCTCTTGAAAGCCACCAAAAGAAGTCCATTTTCCTGGTCTGATCTTGAAAATGTCAGGTTTTGGCAAGAGCACTTTCTGTACCGGTTGCCTTCATATTTACACATCAGATTACATAACCTGTGGCTGCAGACAGCAGCTTTCAATAACCTACTTCACAGACTTTCTTTTTTTTTTTCTTTTTAAACCCCACACTTTCTGCATGTTTTTAAAGACATATGAACATGATGACTGCCCTAAAAGGTATGATAATCTCTCTCCGTGTTTTTCCACCTCCTCAGTGGCTTGCCATGGAAGATGATTATTTGGCAAGCACCCTTTGTCACTCTTGCCAGGAGTGTCAAGTATAGAAGTCAAGAAGACTTTGTAGGTAACTGCTCCAGTCTGGAGACATCTGATGGATACCAGAAGTCAAATGAGCATAAAACTCTCCTCACAAAGGCTTGAGCAAGACACAGCATGAAAATGTTCAAGTCTGCCTTAAAATATTTCTGTGAAATTTTTCCCCAGTTAATTTTTGGTTTTCAGTTTACAGCTTGTAGTAAGAAGAGACTTTTAAAAAATTCTGCCTCTTCTGCATAGGTTTTAAGATCTCCCAAGGAAGAACAGCAGTTGGTAACATCATAGTGTCAGTAGCTGAACTGACAAAGTCCTCTTCCATAAAGATAATGAACTAGATCTCAGACCACTGTTGCTCTGGCTGCAGCCTCATGACGCATTTCTGTAGCACTATCACTGTAAGAGATTTCCTCTCTTCTCCTTTCCCACTGTACTTTCATCCCCTGAGACACAGTCCACTTATTATGTAGACCAGCTCTGAATTTCATCTGATAAAACTGACCTGACTTGGGGAAAAAAAAAATCAAAACAGAATGATGAAAAATAATCAACCATGCTGGATTAGTTGCTTGATCCAATTTATGTTGCATTTGTGCATATAATCTGCAGTACCCTGTCTGAAAGGTGCCAGCATGCAAAAACAGACATGCCAGGGAGAGATAGGACTGGGGCAATGGAGAAAAACTAGAAGTGGGTAGATTCAGACTGGCTGTCAGGAAGCAAAAAGCCAAGGAGCAATGCCTACAAATTGGAACAGAGAAGGCTTCACCTCAACAGGAGATTGCCACTGGAAAAAAAACCTGTCCCCTTTCTCTTGACACACACACCTCAGATATTTATAGACATTGATAAGATCCCCCCTCAGCCTTCAGTTCTCCAGACTATAGAGAGTCCCAGTTCTCACAGTCTGTCTTCATAGGACAGATGTTCAAACCCTTTAGTCATCCTCATAGCTCTTTGTTGGACCTTCTCCAGCAGCCTCCTGTCTGTCTTGAATCATAGCACATCTACCCTACTGCACTTCTGCATGCACAAGTTCAGCAGTCAAGTAGGAAAATACAGCTGCTCACTACTGCACATTTGGTCACAGGCTTACAGGATGTCAGGGGTTAGAAGGGACCCAAAGAGATCATCGAGTCCAACCTCCCTGCCAGAGCAGGACCAGATAATCTATCTCAGGGCACACAGGAACACATCCAGACAGGCCTTGAAAGGTTCCAGAGAAGGAGACTCCACAACCTCTCTGGTGAACCTGTGCCAGTGCTCTGGGACCCTTACAGTCAAGAAGTTCCCCCTTGTGTTGAGTTGGAACCTCCTGTGCTGCAGCTTCCATCCACTGCTCCTTGTCCAATCCCAGAGAGCAAGTGAGCAGAGCCTGTCCCCTCTCTCCTGACCCCCAGCCCTCAGATATTTATAAACATTTCTTAGATCCCCTCTCAGTCTTCTCTTCTCCAGACTAAGCACCCTCAGGTCCCTCAGCCTCTCCTCCTCAGGCAGTGCTCCCTCTGCTGGACGCTCTCCAGCAGTTCCCTGTCCCTCTTCAACAGTGGAGCCCAAAACTGAAGGCACTATTCAAGATTGGGTCTCAGCAGGGCAGAGTAGAGGGGGAGGAGAACCTCCTTTGATATGTTACAAAAGCTTAGCTGGAGTGCAAAAGAAACAAGTGATAGTGCTGCAGAACTAGAGGCCACACTTCTATATTTCATTTTATACAGGTAGCAGTAGAGCAATCCTCTAACTTGAGGTCACAGCTCCAAACGGGCAGCAGTCACCATGGGAACAAAGCTGGCAAGTGAGAACGGACTGCAATGACAGCAGCAATTCCAACACCTGCAGTGGCAAACCTGGTCTCAGGCTATTTCACGCTCACCGTGCACTTGCCCTGCCTGCTTTCTGCATGTTGAGGCTGTGTATCGGCTGCTTTAATTTAACAAGAGCCCAGCCCTGCAGTTCTGGAGTTATTTAGGCTTGTCTTGGAATTATTTGGTGTGGTGCTAAACACGGCAGAGCACACTTGAACAGTGGTAACACTTCAGGCTCTATAGTTGGATGTTTCCATTCCAGAAATGGCATTTTAATAAACACCTGGCAGTTGGAAGATGAGCACGTTCCTCTGCCTGCATGAGAGCTTACCAACAGTGCTCCTCATGGGGAAAATTCCCTTCCAGTAGCTTTGGTAACACTGTTTGCTTGTTGTTAGCCTCTTTTTTTTTTATTTCTGGGGGGGTGGGGGGTGTGGAGATGGGTCCTAAATTAGCTACTTAATTTTCTTCCATGCTGTAGCTTATGTAAACAAATCACTTCCCATCATAATCTGTAAAGTGCCTACGAGAATTTAAATAGGGTTTGTTGAAATTCCATCTAGTCATAGACACAGGCAGTACTTTAGGTATAAACTGTTCTATTTCAATCCTTCCCCACCACTTCGAAAAATAGATGTTTTCTGCTTACATTGCTCTTTGTCCAAATGATGTGAGCTTACATTTTATCTGGGGTTTTTTTCCTCCCTGTCAATAGTCCTGAAATAAAAGTAATTACTTTTCATATTGATTATGCTCTTATTTGTTATTCTCCTTATGTATTTCTGTTGCAAAACTTTGGACCCAGCCCAGCTGAAGGTGCAAATCCCTGGGTACCTGCTTAACAGTGGTGGAATCTGTTCCATCCTGGAGCAAGCAGCAGTTTGTCCTTCAAAGGATATTTTGCAAACTAATTACAACTTATTTTTGTCATAATTCAATTACGCTTGCTTTCTAGTTTCAGCCCTAGATATTAATTTGGCTAGCCTGAGTCTTCACAGGACAGAGGGGAGAAAAAAAAAAAATCTGTAAATCTCTGAGAGATTTACACATTGTAGAGCACTTAAAATAGTATGAAATGCCAAAGGAGATTTAACACATCCTGGATTTTTTACATACTGCCTTTGATTTCAAACAGCCAAAGAGCTTTTCTGCAACCCCTCTAATGAAGACAAGTCAAAACCTGAACAGCAGTATTGATCTTTCCAAAGAAATAACACTTTTGTTTGTTTGATTGGTCATTTATCTCTTCCACAACCAACACACTGAGTTATTCTATGCTCTTCTTGATTTCTTAATGGAAAGCATCCTTCTCATCTCCTGTCACTGAAGGAAGAGGACTCTGCTTCTCTTGGAATGTCAAGGGATTAAAAAGGGTTTTACAACAGTTTTAAAACAGATGCAATCAAGCACAGGCTACAATTAGGCTTACTTTTGGCATGGGGCCCTTGGGAATCAAGAGTCTACCACAACTGTGCAAATTTGGGCAGTCTGCAGTTCATGACAAAGGTCCTAAACCTGATGCAAGCCCTATTGAACTGCATCTCAAATAATCTGTCCCCTGGATAGCAAGGTTATCACTGTAGAATTTTTCTCCCTTTAACTGAAAGAAGTAGTTGTGAAAACTTCATAGGGAAATGTTTTCACATAGGAAAACTACTGCAGTAGTTCAGAATAACAACTTTGGGGTTATTTTGATATTCAGGTGCCTGCTTTCCACAAACAGCATGCAAGACAGAAGGGCAACACTGAAATAAACTGACTGCTATGATTTGTCTTCTAGTCTGCACAGAGGGTGGTATTTATGTCACTGACCCAGAACTGAAAATGAATGAGATACTGTTCAGAGATGCCTATAAGTCACCACTCAGCCAAACATGTAATTTAAGCATAGGTCCTAGTTAAGCAAAGAAAAGGTCTGTCCATCCTAGCCACCTGCAGAGACTATTGATACCCACCACTACTTGCACGTGATATTCAAAGCCTGTTCTGCTTGAAGTGTGCACTTCTACCATTAAAAGAAGCTCTCAGGCTTCCTGATAGAAAGATGGGTTAGGCTAGCCTGCTGGTGACCAAGCTATAAAGCACATCAGGGCAATCCAGGAGCTTGGATTTATAGCCAAACTGACACGTGGGGTCTACTGCAAACATCTGCCCTGAGCAGTACATGCCTGAAAAATCCACACTGATCAGCACATCGAGAAAGCACTGGACAGAGCCCGGCTGCGAGGCTGTGCACCTCTCAGCCACATCCTCTAAAATTCCATTTCCCTGCCAAACATTTCTTCTTCATCACCTGCTATAAGCAGTCTCACATACCAGCCCTGCATCCACAGCTACACGCACACCACATCTGTGCAACCCACGCAACAAACCCAGGCCTGTACACACACATCACAGCCACAAAACAAACCAAAGACAACTTGCCATGGCACATCCCCCCATTTACCAGATGATAACCCCTTGACAGTAAATATGTACATAGATACACCTCTGTATCACATCGATACACCTCCATATCTATCCATCACACACAACAAACCCAACCTCCATAAAATCACATCACCTACCACACACGAGTCTGTGCCCCTGTGCAAACAGCCCCGTGGCTGTGTCTTGCACAAATACTCCTCTGTGTACAGCCTGTACCCATCTACTACCCCTCAAGTGCCCAGGTTCTTCTGGGGGCTGGGGCAGCACGTGTGGGGAGCATGTATGCGTGTGTATTGGGGGTGTACACCCAGAAGTACGGGCAACGTGTGAACTCCAAGTGCCTGCGCATCAGTGTGACTGCAAGCAGAGTGTGTACGAGTACACAGGGTGCTTGCGGGGGTGCGAATGGGTAGAGTGAGGGCGCATGTATGAGGGTGGCACATTAGAGATGTGGGAGCACATGGGTCAGGGCGCGGGTATCTGTAGGGGGGGTGTAGAGCGCCTGTAAAGTGTGAGTTTATACACCGGGGCGCAGTGTGTGTGTAAGCGCATGTGTGCGGGGCCGTCTGGCAGTGTGTGTGCGCCTGTGCCCACCCCGCAGCGCAGGCTAAGCCGCCCGCACCCGCGATGCGCGGCGATGTCTCCCCGTGCCACCCCCGGGGGAGTCCCTGCCGGTGCAGCTGTGCCACCCCGCCCGCGTGGCTGTCCGCCAGCCTCTTCGCGGGGACTCGCCAGTGTGACGGTGCCCGTGCCCGCCCCCCTCGGGACGGGGCTGTCCCGGTACCTGCCAAAGTGTCCCAGGGAGTCAAAGAGCCGCTCGGAGTTGGGAGCCATTGCGGGGCGGCAGCAAGCCGGCAGCTGCGGTGTCGCTGTCCCGGCGTGCGAGGAAGAGGCACCGTCCCGTCCTGTCCCGTCCCATCCCGTACCCCCTCCGCCCCTCGGCGGGCGGGCCAGAGGCGGGGCACAGCCCAACGGTCACCGCCCCAACGGCCGCTCCGCTGCCCCGTGCGGAGCCGCTGCCCGGCGGCAGCAGAGGGCACGGTCCTCGCGGGCCAGTTTCACGGCTGCAGCCCCGAGGGACGATTCAGCCTCTCACGCCTCCAGCTCCCCTCTGATAGATGTCCCTCTGCCGGCCCCGTCGGGCGGCATTTGCAGCACGATCTTTCTTTCTCCATTAAAATTAAATTAAACGAGGCAATTATGTGCTTAAACCCTCCTGTGGCAATCATTAATACTCTGATAGTTTAGGCTCTGGTGTNTTTTTTTCCCCGGGACATTATCTGAATGCTAATAAAAGTCTTTTCCAGCCTCCTTAAAATCTGCTCTGTTATTTGGATGTGTTGCTTGGCAGTTACGTGGGGGGAGTTTCTTCCCCCAAAAGTTTTAGCACACAGTGTAAAACTATATTACCATTTAAAGGCAAAAATGTGTGTGACAGTCATTAGTACTCCAATTTATATTGAAACCTCAATTATTGGACTTGTTTTTCTGTCTTGCCCAGAACAGGCCAAGATAATCACTTTGCTAATCCTCCATTTCAAAGCGATTTACAACAGGAGACCTTTGTAATTAACTTAAGAGTAGATTTTGCTGGAACAGATAGGCTCTAGCAGCCCAGATCTGAGGATAATTACAGAAGATATCCTCTCATATAGAAGGTTTTCCTCCACACCACACTCAATTTCCCTTTTTGGACAGATCCAGGTTCAAAGCTGCCCCTGCTCTGAGTGAGAAGACGGACCAGATGCCCTCCAAAGTCTCCTTCCAACCCAAGATATATTAATATATGTGACGAAAGACATTTCCAGCAAATTGCATGAGCCACTTCTGGGCTGCTGTGCTGAGCAACACAAGGGAGGGGAAAAAAAATCAATTCAACCTTATTCTATGCACAAGTGTTTAGGAAGAAGCTGAGAAGTAAAGCTCTGAAATCGCTGGAAGTTAACCTTCCTTTTCCAAAAGCAGACCATAACAATCCTGCTACAGCCCAAGCTGTCAGGCTCCACTGCCTTGCTGGGAAGTGTGCCTTTAAGAGGTTCTGGCACCAAGCAGGCACCACAACTGTTCCTCTGTGCAGAACAGATGTTGGGGCTTTGGGGTGACAATCTGTTCCAGCATAGACCTGGAAATAGCAGATGTTTGTCAGGCTCCTTGGCTCCGAGTGACTCCTGGTTGGACCAGCAAAGCGAGCAAATATCGGGTTACACAACTGGGAATGGGAATAGTAAATTCAGCAGAGGATTGCTCCTCGTGGCTAGCCTGCTGCTAAGGCACTTCACTCACCCAACAGCTCTGAAGGCATTGCTGCATTTCACAAAGCTCCCCATGTCCCTGTGCATCTGCAAAGGAACATTCCGACACCGAGTTTAGGGCTTGCTGCAGTTACTTTCTCAGGGTAGGTCAGCTAGTAAATCTTGTTTGCTTTCAGTAAACATTTTGGAACTGCCTGCATTTTACCTTATAAACATCAGCACGAAGTTTAACCCTCCTGGGTGTCTTCTGCAGGAGGTTTTTCAGGTTTGAATTGCCTAAATGCAGTGCTGGTGCTTCAACAAAGCATTTCTTTTCCCCAAAGAGCCAGGCTAGTTAAATAGCTGTCTGCAAAAACAAACACTAGTGAGTAGTAAACACTCCAGCTAAATATTACCTTGCTGCTCATGGGCCTCTTTTTCAGTGTCTTCCCTCCTGCAAGGCATAAATTCACGTTCTCAACAGCACTAGGGTATAGAGAATATCTATTTTTGGTGGAAAAGACAAGCAGGGAAGGAAGAGTCTCTTTCAGCACTGTTTTTATGACCTAAGAATATCCACGAATAATTTTCTTCCTTGTGGAATCTCTCATAGGCATTCTTGCACACACTCCTCTCTATACTATGTGCCTCTGATAAGCAGGACTTTATGGCCCACATCAAAGTGAACAAATGAAATTTGCACTCATTCTGGTTGAAGTTAATGAACTCCATTTCCAAGGTTTATTAATGCAATGCTTGCACTACCTGCTCTCTTAAACACATGGGGGGGCACACATTTGCCTTGTTTCTTTCAAGCCAGAGGAGATGCGCAGCATGATTTAAGTTTGCTTTCCTCCTATCCCATTACACCAACGCTGCTGTGCTTTTTAGTCAGTGCTGTTGCTCAGAGTTGTTTTCCAACTAGAAATAGTTGTGGCACTGTCCGCAGGCAGCGCATGGCTCCTTTCCAGAGGGTTGTGCCACATGATAAACTCTTGTGCTACAGAAGATACAGAGGACATAGCAAGAAGAAATGAAAGGACACCTGTGAAAGTGTCAGGATGACACCGTCCACATCCAGGCTCTACATGTTTCAGAATTTGGGGGATTTTTTTCACAGAAGAAACTGAAGAGGGATTGTAATCTTTTTCCTATAGTGTCTTTGGAAAGCTCTGGAGTGGGAAGAATTAAGGCATTCATGACAAACAACAGGTCCGAGGTGTAAAATGTTGGAGAATATGCAGCAGCTCGTCACAAAAAGCTTCAGTTGCAGGTTTAACCTCACTTCTGGCACTCACAAGCAGGACATTGTTCAGAGACATTCAATATGGCACAATCCTTGAGGAAGAAATGATCTTAGTGACTTGTAATGGGAGAAGAGATGGTTTACAAAATAATCTCTTTCAGTCAGTCGTTCCCACTAGGAAAAAAATTGGTTTCTACTGGCAAGAGCTGTTCCTGGTGCCTTATTTTGTGGGACAAATTGTGGGAACCGAAGAAGGAAGTCAGCTAAATGCGATAAATTATGTGTCTCTGGAGAGCATCCCTGTGTACCCTTCAAATTACAGCTGACCCCTAAATGCCAAAGTGGTGAGGGCAGCAGATAACCAGCAGCAGTGCCAACACCTTTCCATGGACACATGGTAGTGACTTCCTAAATTTCTCACCCACGACTGCTTGCAATCCATAGGTGAGGAGCAGCATTACAGCAAGTGCAGGAACTGTACCTGTATCAAGCAAGAAAGAGATCCAGCCACTGCCACCAGCACTCAAGTCAAGCATGTGGGTAGAGTCCATCTCTGAATAGTTCCTGCTGTCTGCTTTTAGCATACTAGTGAGGAAACCTCATTGAAATCAGCCTTAACACGGCTGGAGCATAACCTCCTGTCACCTCTTGTTTTCAAGGTGTCAGTTTCTGTTCCCCTTCAGGCAAAGCCTGCAGGACCATTCTCAATGCGTTTATCAATGAAAACACAGCAGAATCTTCTAGAGAGTAAGCCCAAAATAGGTCTTATTTGCATAAATGTCTGTTAGCCGTAGCTTCTGCATCATTATACACATAAGCACTTAACAGGCTTCAAAACATGGTCAGTAGCATAGCAAGTAGGTTGGTAAAGTGGATCAGCACACGCATCCAGCTATGCAAAAGCTTTTGGGATTCTTCTGAACTACTAGAAAGGAACTTTCCAATTCCCTGGTTTTGTGATTTTTTGTGTTTTGTTGTTTGTTTGGTTGTTGTTTTTTTTTTCCATTTCCATGACAGTCCAAGCATTTTCTCATCAACCGTAAAGAACCAGAATCATAGCAAGGATGATGAAAGAGTGGTTTATCAGCAGCTGCTACAGAATATATATGCTTAATTTATCTTCTTTCCACTGCTGTTGCTACTCAAACTGCAGAGCAGGCAGACACAAGGCGGTTGTAACATCCTGAAGTCATTAACTATGGCTTTGGTTATATTTTTTCTTCCACTCCCTCCTGGATGAGGCTCTGGAATAATGACAAGAGTCCCCTAGAGAATCCACTCAGGCTTTATACTCAGTGCAATAAAGGCCCAGACAGGATTTTGGAAGCCTAGCAAGTGTATCCTAGCTGTGCTGTGGATGTCTGCATGGACACACCTAACCATGACACTTCAATGTGGGCTGTTCAAGTTTCATTTCCAAGAGCTCTTCCTCCAAGGTATCCTTTTGTCTGGAGTTCTCCCAACCATACAGATGATGAACGCATATGAACAGAGTACTTCATCATGGAAACTTTCTAACATTACCATGTTAGTTATTTTTCTCATTTGTGCCTGACAGATAGATGAGTGTTCCCTTTATATAAGGCATATTAATCAAACGAGTTAGATAATAAAAGAAGCTGAAAGCCTTCATGATGGAAGTGGTCAGGTATGCAAGTAGTGACTTCTAGCTTAGAGAGGAAATTTGTAAGATTTTTTTTTTTTTGGCTGCAGTTGATTAGTTAAATCATGCTGGCAATTAATTAATTCATTCCACTGCTACCATGCTGATGTTTGGAGCTCTCTCTGAAAACTGGAGTTTGTGGTTTAGAGGCTGGAGGAGGAACCTAGTGCCATGGTTGAGTGAATTAGAAGGGTTAGGTGATAGGTTGGACTCGATGATCCTAGAGGTCTTTTCCAACCTGGTTAACTCTGTGGTTCTGTGATTCTTAACATGCAGGAAAAAAACCCCAAAACCCTGCAGCATATCATATTAGCTTAAGCTATTTAGCATGAATAACCAAGGACACAGTCAAGAGACATCTGTCAGACTTTGATGAAGTGACTGAAGATGATACCAATACCAGCTGTCTGCTCCATGGCTCTCTGCTTGATGCCTCAGCAAATATATGATCTGTGAAACAGGCTGGCTGAGGTACAGATTTCATATGCTGGCAGAAAGATGGGCTGGACCCGAGTGCCAGCAGCATCTTAAACCGCTGCGGTTTGGACTCCTGGATCCTGCCTGTTGGTGGTCTCGGCAGGGAGGAAGTGGCAAGGCAGATCTCAGAGAGCAGGGAGGATGCCAAGCACAAGTGCCTCGGGGATCTGGCGTGCACACTGCGTGTTCTGTGTGCTGCAGAACAGCACCCTGGCTTGCCGAGCAGAGCAGCAGAAAGTGTGCTCCATACAGCAGTAGGAGCTACTTATTTCCTAACATGCAATGATTTTAACTTAGGGTGAAGAGCAGTGAAGGGTAACTGAAATCCTGTATGTGCTTGGTAAACATTGGACAGAGACTACACACTGAGAGGCTGCCAGGCAAGGTCAGATATTCTCATAAAAAAGTCTCATTTGAAGGCAAAACCTTTAGATAGCTTTTGAATCTGTTGGCAAAGCTATTACTACACACAGCTGTAGAAGCATTCCTGTTCTACATACAGTTGGGGATGCAAAACAACACAGCTGAGTTTGCATTCGCTGCATCAATTGCATTTAGGCTATGAAGAGCCAAGGAAAAGAATTAGACTGGACTATCTGAATCTCCAAAGAAACATGCAAGTATCCCTGACTCAAAGACTCATCTCAGGTTAATATTTGCTACATAAACACTTGAAATTCTAAAGGATTACTGCAAAGATGGGCCTGCTGAAATCCACAAATGACTAGAAAGCAAATTCTAACCTAAATTCTACAACCTTGTCCAAGCACAAGCCCATAGAAAATCTTGATTAAATTCTAGTTGCCACATCCATCATTTCTTAAAAAATGTGAAACATTCCTTCACGTCAAGCAATACTCCCATTGAGTCTTTCCATACAGTGCAAGGGCAACAGGAATAGATAAAGATAATGACAAAGTCAAGGAAACAACAAACACTACAGCCAGAACCTTCCAGCAAATCTCTTTGCAGGCTGTTTGTATTTAGCCTGCATCTGGGGCTATACTCTAGCAGTTGCTCTATCACCCCATGACCCCTCTCCAGCAGAGAAGGTGAATCAGGAGGAGAGAAGACCCACAGATTGAAATGAAAATGGGTGTAATAAAATGGCCAAATTAACCCCAATGTCAATACCAGATATATAAAGACATACTCAACCCAGCAGTGGTGCAGCAGTCACACTCACCAGGGAAGCAGTCTCCAACAGCAGGAAGAAGAGTATGGAGGAGCCCCAAAAAGAAACTAAATCAAGCTTCCTCTTCAATATTGTGTGATGCTTGTGGCCTGGGATACACACTTGTTGGCTGTCCTGGCTGACTCAGAACTGCTGATCACCTGCAGCACATGGCTAGCTTGGGATTCTGTCCCAGCAAAACCAGGCTGTGGCCACATCACCATTCCTAGGCAAGAAAAAAAATAGGCATTTTGGTAATCATTGCTGGCAATTTGGGGTACCAGGCACTTATCTGTCACTCTTTGGTTTCCTGTAGAGGGCAATTCCTGTGTATGCAGAGTTCCACAACAAAGGGCATTTCACGCTCACATCCAGCACCCAAAACACTTATGCATTTCTAGTGTCTCCCTTAACTCAAGAGAGCTAGCAACAAGCAGCACTAGCTCAGCACAGTGCCAGCTGAAGCTTTCTCTGCTTTCCACCTCTGAAATCAGTGCTTGTGGTTCTT
Organism: Psilopogon haemacephalus; assembly: GCA_013396835.1. Taxonomy (NCBI): domain Eukaryota; kingdom Metazoa; phylum Chordata; class Aves; order Piciformes; family Megalaimidae; genus Psilopogon; species Psilopogon haemacephalus. The sequence continues at coordinate 1,033,965 of VWZI01017528.1, read as the reverse complement.
CAAGACTGGTGGAGTTGTCTTGTTCTTTGGATAAACGTTGCTGCAAAGGTGCAAGGTGAACTCAGGTGACAAACTAGCAAAGCCAATATGCTCACAGCCTGTCTACTGCTTTGCTTTTGCCTTTGGCACACTTGGCTCCCAGCTCTTGCAGTGAAAATGGCCTGGATTACACCAACACTTACTTGCAGTCGCTTTTCTCCCAATCAACCCAGTTTATCTTTCACTGGATGTGCTGAAGCCTGCTGGATGCTAGAAGAGCAGAGTGAGGCAGGTATTCTCAGCCAGTTCTTGCCAAGGGTTTGGGATTAGCAGTTTATTTAGTATTCCCCCTGCAGCCTGCCACACTGCCCTGTGGGAGATCTCCAGCAGAAAGCAGAGATCCCTCAGAATGCTGCTCCTGTTACTTTTGAATTTGCTTGGCTGCCTCTGGGGGGACTGAACTAAATCTGCACACACTGAAGGACTTCCAGTCCTCTACGGACCATTATTTTAGGGTACTAAATATTGTTCCTGTTCAGAACAAATAACACATGATACACAACTAAATTTTCCAAAGGCCATCATTAAGCATGCAGGGCTTAACATAAGCACTCGATTGCAAAACCAAACCAAACCAATCAGTATTTTGACAACATCAGCTCAGAAGACTGAAGGAGTGGGTTTGTGCACTTTAGCACTTCTGCTTCTCCAAGATTCACCAGCATAAAACCCACAAAACATCCCAGAGCATAAACAGGAATCATCCCAGAACACAAATCATCCCAGAACACAAACACAAATCATTCTAGAGCACAAACACAAATCATCGTGACATAAACTTGGTTGCAGGGGACAACTATGTCCCTTGTCTGCTGCCACTGATTCAGCTCAGAGAGAATAAGCAAAGTGTTGTGAAATGGAAGCAGCAAAGTAAGGAGGAGCTGGATTTTCTTCCTTCTATTTGAGGCACATAAACTCTGATTGATTTCAAGCACACGGGAAAAAGACACAGGGGACCAAAAGAGCCAACTTGTGGCTTTGGATGTGTTACCAAAGTGGTCATTCTAACGAGCTGTGTCCCTTTCCTGGCCAAGTGCCCTCTTCTCTCCTTTTGTATGTCCACATAATTCCCTGACGATGCAAATGCAGAGCAAACCCAGTTCAGCTCAAAATGAAAATGAAGGCAGAACAAGACTAAACCGGTTCTGGTCCCCTCAATTGAAGAGAGAGGTTGAAGTACTGGAGTGTGTCCAGAGAAGGGTAACAAAGCTGGTGAGGGGCCTGGAGCACAGCCCTGTGAGGAGAGGCTGAGGGAGCTGGGGGTATGCAGCCTGGAGAAGAGGCTCAGGGCAGACCTCATTGCTCTCTACAACTACCTGAAGGGAGGTTGTAACCAGGTGGGGTTGGGCTCTTCTCCCAGGCAACCAGCAACAGAACAAGAGGACACAGTCTCAAGGGGACATGGGGAGGTACAGGCTGGATGTTAGGAGGAAGTTCTTCCCAGAGTGATTGGCATTGGAATGGGCTGCCCAGGGAGGTAGTGGAGTCGCCTTCCCTAGAGGTGTCCAAGAAATCCTGGATGTGGCACTTAGCCTAACTGATTGGCTAGGGCTGGGTGCTAGGTTGGACTGGATGATCTTGGAGGTCTCTTCCAAGCTGGCTATTCTATGATTCTCTGGTGCTCGAGGGGTTTGTGTAATTTCCCTGTCCTTCCACAAGGGGGAGTTCGCTGTTCTGAGCTGAGGAGGCCAATGCTGAGCATGAGGCTGAGCAAAAGCTTGGGCAGTGGAAGAAGGTAGTTTTCTCCTGCACCCTTTTCCAGCCTGCTCTTGCTGTACAGATGATGTTTCTGTGGGTTTCTCAAGTTATAGCAAGGGTTTTTTATTCTAAACTTCTGGCTTAAGCTATAAACTATGTCAGATTTTTAAAAAAAATTTTTAGAAAGAGGTAGACTACTCATAAATCCTTGGGAAAGATGCCAAGTGGCTGGCTAAGGGAAAGCTTCCAGATGGCAGCACCACTGTCAGAGAGGTGCTCCTCCTTCCCCATATGCTTCTGAGTGGCATCCTCCATGCAGAGCTGCACTGAGCCAAAGTACCGGAGCAGAGACTTTGTGATTCATCTGGTATGAACCAAATAAAGACTCTTCCTATTCCTGTGCCAATCCATGAGGCAAGTCTGCTCTGCACATGCAGAGCTTTTGCCCTCCTGTCCCAAAATAGACATGCTAGAACTGGAGGGAAAGTGAAAACCAAGAGGCAGAAAGTAATTTCCATACAATGGGAAACTACATAAACTAATATTTGGGTGGATCCCCAGATGAGAGATAGGTTATGACAGAGACCCATAAAATCAGGAATGCCACAGAGAAGGTGGACAGGAAACAATTAGTTTGTTTTTCATCACACAAGAGTAGGGATACAAACTATAACTAACCATTTGGAAAACACAATTCTGGAAATATTTACTCCTAGAATTAAGTTGCAGCTTTAAAATAAGAATTAAATCCTTTCACCAAACACTTCTGCTGCTGAAAATATAGATGGGGATCAAAATAAATTAAATAGATTATCCAAAATATTGACCTGAGTGGCTTATGGTTTGTTTTGTTTTTTTTTTTAGTGTCAAGACATTAAGAACCTAAATCCAAATATTAAGCCCCTAAACCCAACCTTACGCACCTGAACTAATTTTCAGCACCCTAGTGGAATTTTAAGCAGCAAAAACAAATCTTCATCATCTAAAATCAACCTTAAGCACCCAAACCAAATCTTAAGCACCCAAACCAAATCTTCAGCACCTAAACCCAATCTCTGCACCTAAACCCAATCTCAGCACCTAAACTGAATCTTCTTCAGCACCTAAACCCTATCTTAAGCACCTAAATCCAATCTTAAGCATCTAAACAAAATCTTCAGTGCTCAAACTGAACCTTGAGCAGCTAAACCCAATCTTATGAACCTAGAATGAATCTGAAGCACAGCCCTTCCCCAGCTCCTACCTCTGTGTGAGTCTTGAGCAAGCCTCTGTAAATCGTGTGAGAGGAAAACTGCACCAAGTATCTGTTCAGTCCTGAGAAGGCTGAGAGGGGATCTTGTTAATGTTTGCAAATATCTGAGGGGTGGGTGTCAAGAAGAAAGTGACAATCTCTTTTTGGCAGTGCCCAGTGACAGGAGAAGGAACAATGAGTATAAGATGGAATACAGGAAGTTCCACCTCCGCATGAGGAAAAACTTCTTTATTGTGAGGGTGATGGATCACCAGCCCAGGCTGCCCAGAGAGGCTGTGAAGTCTCCTTCTCCAGAGACTTTCAAGACCCATCTGGATGCATTCCTGTGTGGCCTCCCCTTAGGTGATCTTTCTTTGGACTAGACGATTTCTAGAGGTCTCTCCCAACCCCTACCATTCTGTCATTCTCCTTTTCCATCCATCAATCCTGAGTGTGAAATCTGCAAGGGAATGATGTGTTAAGACAACGCAGATCCTCTTACTCCTCTGAGTTACACTGTGTGGAACTACCTCCCACTTCAGAAACCAAGTACATAATTATAACCTAGACTGCTGGAGACCCATTTTTAATCCTAACTGCTTGATATAATTATATCAATGCTACCTATGGGCTTCTTGCTAGCCCAGCGACATGGAGCAATTTCTCTGCCAGCAGGAAAATGGTTTGGATTTATAACAGCGCAGCTGAGAACAAATCAGAGCCTCATATTTACTGAGATTATTAACATTTAGTGCAGCCTTTGCCACCAGGCTAGCCATGACCCCTGGTGCTGCTGTTAACAGAACGAGCAAGCTTGTTCCTGGAGGTGTTCAAGAAAGGACTGGATGGAGCACTTAGTGCCATGGTCTGGTTGATTGGATAGGGCTGAGTGATAGGCTGGACTGGATGAGCTTGGAGATCTCTTCCAACCTGGCTGATTCTATTTCATTTCTATTCTATTCTATTCTACTTGTGACATTACAGCTGTTTCAGCTCTCCTATCTCAAGCAGGTAAATATTTATGTAAGGATTACTGTAGCGGGATTATAGCATGTCAAAAAACTTTCTTGCAGTTGTAAATTTATTCAAATATCAGCTGAAGTCCTGAAATACTTCTGCCAGAGTGGGGTTTGTAGTTTGGATCTCGATTTAACCACTGACTTGGCAGAAGAGGCACCAGGGTGGGAACTTGTCCAAAGAGGTCCTCAGTGCTTGGAGCAACAATGCCACACCAACATCCAATATAACTTGCATGTCATGGGGTTTGGGGTTTTACCCCATCCAAGAGCTGCCCAAAGCCAGGCTTCTCCTGGGTTCTCCTCCATGCACTGGATGAGGTGACTCCAGGACTCCAAAATACCCCAGACAAAACTACAGAATAAAAAATATCAGGGAAGACCCAGGGCTGCTGGCACCCTAGCTTCAGCAGACAGCTCTCTGAAAACAGTGCCCTAACCAAGCATGGCAGTGACAATGAACTGACCAAGTAATTGGGCTTTGCTCCTGACTAGAGGCTGTGGGAGCTCTTTCTTTTTCAGCCTCGCGTTTTCCTTTTGCAAACAAGCAGAAGTAAGTTTTATTGGGAAGGTGTTTTGAACGTCGATCTGCTTGGCACCATCCAATGGGCAATCCAATCCAGAACAGTCACTGCCAGATATATTTTGGAACATATTTTTCCTCTGATCCAACAGCAGTGGCTGCCAACAGAACATTGAAAAGATGGCTGAGGCACAATTTTTTTTTTAATATTAAAACCACATTTTAATTTTTATTTTAATTCAGTTGTAGGGTATTTTCACAATGCCCTTTTTAGAAGTGTACTGATTTTGTAGGACTTCTAAGAGAAGCACAGGATAACCATCATGGACAAAGTGATGCCTGATATGCTGATAGGCTTTAAAGATTCATTTTCTTTTGTTGTTTCTTTTTGTTTGATTGTTTTGAGGCTTTGGTTGGAGGGGCGGGGTGCCTTGCCTTGCCTTCCATTCTCTTCCTTTCCCTTTCCCTTCCTTCCCTTCCCTTCCCTTCCCTTCCTAAAATAAACTGCAAAACCACTAGTAATGGAAAACAAAATAATAACAGAGCAAATGATTCATGGACTTATCTCCAAAGCCACACAAGTATTCCCTGTGCAGCCCCTGGCATACTGATGATGTTTTCAATGGATAAGGACCACAAAGCTGAACCCAATCCTCTCTTGCATCTCATGGTGGTACAGAGGAAAAAAAAAAATAGTAGAGACATTTAGCTCAAGCTTTGAGATCAGACATTAGTCATTTGCAGTTCTCAGTGTCTTCATTTGGCTCCAACGAAAATAAGTTGGAGTAAAATAACCTGAGGACAACCAAAATCTTAATGGTTATAGCAGCAGTGACCTAGGAAAATGAGCCTCTGTCCTCTCCTTCCCGGCAGAGGCAGGCAGCTGCTGCAGCTGTGTCTGCCATGGGGCAAGAAATGTTCTTGTATTTTCCAGCCTGGGGGACAAGTCTCTTGCCTGACAGTTTCTTCCCTGCTGTTCCAGAAAGATGATTGCTTCTTATGCTGAACTGTGGCTCCAAGCCACACTGCTTTGGTATTATTACACACATGGGAGATTTTCTTCTTCTTGAAAAAGGGAAGGTCAGAAAATTGCAAGAAACTGGATTTACAGCAACCTCTGTATCCTCAATCCTACTCCTTCATATCTTTGCCTTGCACACAGCTGAATGCTGCATCACAGTGCAGAGCCTGTGCTTCCAAGTGTTCTTAAAATGAAAAATACATTTCTCTTTGAATTTTGACACCCTCTCCTCTTTGTTTTGTGTGTTAACCTCTAAGAAAAGGTTAGACAACAGCCAGCTGAAATATTCCTTTCATCAGAATTTGCCAGCTCAGTAATGTTGAAACATTGTGTGGAAAGGTTGTGACTGGCAAAGTTGCAGTGGAGCCCAAGCATGTCCCACACAGTCCCTCAGCACTGTTCCCTGGTTGCTTGCCTAGGAATCATGCACCTAGCCACACAGGTTTCCACTGCTCAGGAGCCCACAGCTCCTTGATTTCCATGGTCTGACTTGCTGCAGCTGCTTTCATGGAAAACCTGATATACTGGAGTCTTGCAGCTACATGGAAAAAAACCCAATCATAAAACAGCAGTGGGTTGGAAAAGACCTCTAGGATCATTGAGTCCAACCTATCACCTAACCCTTCTCATTAACTAATCCATGGCACTAAGTGCCTCATCCAGCCTCCTCTTAGACACCTCCAGGATGGGGACTACACCACCTTCCTGGGCAGCCCATTAGGGATTAGAACTTCTTCCTAATGTTCAGCCTAAACCTGCCCTGGTGCAGTTTGAGACTGTGTTCTCTTGTTCTGTCACTGGGGGCCTGGGAGAAGAGACCAGGAGTCCTGAGTAAGGGACAGCATAGACCACTTAAAGGTGGGGGTGACTCAGCCCCTCTTCCCTGTGATTGCCTTGTAGCTTTACTTGCCAAGACTTAACAGAGCTAACCTAGAAGTCCACACGACCCACCTGCTTGGTGCTGGGCTTTGGAGTGCCCTCCCTGACACCAGGAGTTGAATCCAGCTCCTCTCTGTCCTTCAGGTGACCGCAGCTTGTCATGTCCCTGTCTGATGTGAACAATCCATCCACACGTGTGATTCAGAGCAGCAAAGAACATCTTCCTACCTCCACACCCCCCTACCCTGGGCTCACGGGCCATTTCACTGCAAAGAACATAGCAGAAACAGAATCTTTTCTGCATTTGACACCTGGCTGTGCCACCCTGGGAGCTGCCCAGAGACCTAAGCCCAGCTCCTGCAAGGAAGGACTGGTTGCTTCCTGGGGTCGTTCATGGGCACAGCCTTCACTTCTCATTTCCAGCCACAAATTCTCCTGCCCATCAGAGCATCATCCAGTTTGTCACACAGAGCCTGGACAGTGCCAGGAGTGTCACCCTTCCCTGCACCACAAGGCCAAGGGGCAGGTGCAACCCCAGGGAGGCTGACTCAGAAATATCCTCCCAGGCTCTAAAGGAGCCAAGGAGGTTTTGGGGAAGGGACCTGCAGGGTGAAGCGGTGCAAAGTGTCACTGTGAACCACCTTGTCCTTCCTTGGAGCAGGGCACTCTGCAGCACCTGGCACCACTACCTGGCACAAGCACAGCCAATGCTTTTGTTTCATTACCTTCTAAACTCCTCTGCCGTCATCCTTTCAGTCGCCAGTAGATGGTGATGCTTTATCTCCATCCGGGATGCCTGTGCACACCGCAGAACCAAAGCAGCACCACAGGCTGTTGGGGAAGAGACTGAAAAACACATCACGTTTGTAAACCCAACTGTCAGCCTCCAGATAACCTCCTGCCTGGGGAGATACAGACTTGTGAGGTCTGGCTGATATCTCCAACCTTGCTCCAGAATCCTGGCTGGATCCTCAGAGCTGTGAAACCTTCAACTTTGGCTCTGTCACTTGCTTCCTGGTGTGACCCTTTGTGAGTGTTTGAATGAGTGCATGAGAGGAGGCCTGAAGGATCAGCTTTTCATGGCAGCTGTACAGGCTGGGCACCAGAGGAATAAACACAGTTTATTTCTTGCTGAGAATGCAGATAAAATCACAGAATCACAGAACAAACCACAGTAGAAAAGACTTCTAAGATTGAGTCAAACCTACCATCTAACCCTGCTCATTAAGTAACCAATGGCACTAAGTGCCTCATGCAGCCTCCTCTTAAACACCTCCAGGGATGGGGACTCCACCACCTCCCCAGGCAGCCCATTCCAGCGCCAATCACTCTCTCTGTGAAGAACTTCTTCCTAACACCCAGCCTAAGCCTGCCCCAGCACAGCTTGAGGCTGTGTCCTCTTGTTCACCCTATTACAAGACAGCAAAATGGGCATTTGAGAGGACCAGTTAAACCTCCCTCAGGGAGAGGACACAGCTATGTGCCTTACCTACAGCACAGTCAGCAGTGGTTAGCAGTATGGTTTTGCCTTCTGAGTACAATTTCCAGATAACTAATTTGAGCTCAAAATATCTCTCTGGTCAGAAGACATAAAGCCTAATTAGAGAGGACCTATTGGGCTTTAGCAAGAGGCTGGAACCGTTTCACTCAATGAAGAGAATAAGCATCAGCTGATAATTTTAGAATCCCATAGAAGAGGCAAAAGCCACCCAGGCAGAGCTCAGAGGAAGACCTAAAATACACATGCAGAAATAAGGGATCAGCAGTGAAGTGCAACCAGTCCCCAGAAGCTCCTGTCCAGGGTGATAAGGCTGAGATTATCCTGGCCTAAGACAGAGAGAAAATGTAGTCAGGGGTCTTACTGGTGAGGGAGTGATTGAGGGATTTTAGACTCCCATAGAAGAGGCAAAAGCCACCCAGGCAGAGCTCAGAGGAAGACCTAAAATACACATGCAGAAATAAGGGATCAGCAGTGAAGTGCAACCAGTCCCCAGAAGCTCCTGTCCAGGGTGATAAGGCTGAGATTATCCTGGCCTAAGAGAGAAAATGTAGTCAGGGTACTGAAAACACCCTGGTGAGGGAGTGGTGCCAGGCAGCAGTCCCAGCCTGGGAGTTTCTCACCTTCTGTGAAATGAAATCCTGTTCCAAGCCTCTCCTGCATGTGCAGAGAATAGCTGATGGCAGCAGCTGGCAAATGGCTCTGGTGAGAGCAGTAAAAGGCATCATTAAACATGGGGGGGGGGGGAAGAAAAAAAAAAAAAAAAAAAAGAAAGAAGAATGAGAGCAACAGATACATCTGACAGCAAAATGGCATCAGAGGCAGGTTATGGGGAAATGCCTGTGGTGAAATTGCAGCCCGGGGCTGAAGAGGCACCTGCTGTGCCCACTGTTAATTAATTGCCACAGCATCAGATGCAATGCTGCCAGAAATGCCTCACCATGGCTATGTGACATGCTGTGAGGGTACAAGAGGTGCCTTGCCTGGGAAAAACTCGCACTTGGTGCAGCCCTCCAGGTGATGCTGGGGAATAAAGCCCCTCAAGCTGTCTGGTAGGATAAACACTCCCAGTTAGCCTAGATCCTACCATCTGGGACGGGACTGGGGCAGGTGGAGGTTCAATAGCTATTGCCAGGAAGGCTTCAGACCTTCATCATCTCAAACTGGTGGTCTTGACTTAGGCACAAGAGGAGCTGCTCATGAGAGAGGTTCCCCATGCAAACTGCACCACACGGTTTTTCTGCACCCCTTCTTTACAAGAAGCCATGAGACAGGAGGCAGAGAGGGGTCAGCTGGCAACTGCAGCAGCATCTCCTCCCAGTACAAGAGAAATGTGAGTCTCCAGACCAGGCACACCAGACCCAGCAGCCTCCCACCTCCCTGCAAGCACATGGGCATCTCCCCTTCCAGCTGCCAGCTCCTGCTTCTCCTTCATGCTGCCATCCTAGCCTGCCATCAGCAGAGGCTCAACCTCTCCTTCTGCTGGAAGAAGCCTCAGAGATGTCCCCTGGGTCAGGCTCTATCTTCTCTGCCTTCCCCCGTGTCACTGAGTCACTCACCACCTCTGAGCTGCCAGGACCCCAACACCCCCTGCCTCCACCCTTGCTCACCCTGCTCCCCATGCCACATCTTTACACTCTCTGCTCAGAGGCACCTGCTGTTTGCAAGGAATTGCAAACCTGTGCCAGTGCTGCTGAAGGATACTTGGCCCCAGCAGCATCGGGAGCTGTATCAGGTCCCTGGTACCTTCATCCTCACTCTTCTCAGCACCAGAGTTTTTTCACAACTGCCACACCACTCATCTCTCTTAGCACCCACTCCTATGATCCCTTAATTTTAGCCACCAGTCTCCCACCCCTGTTTATAAAATACTTTTGGGAGGGTGCCTGCCGAGGCAGCAGCCCTCACCCCAAGCCCCCAGCCCACGCCAGGGATGCAGGCAGCCCTGGCTCCCTGGCATCTCAGCCTCAGATTTATTATTAATTATGGGTGTCATTACTGCAAAGCACCTCCAAGCCCTGGCCGCCTAGCAGAGCCCCGTGCAGAATATTAAAATGCTAAGTTCCCTCTGAGATGAGAACTTGCTGGTGCCTCTCTGCTCATTTGTTTGCAAATGCTGCTTTCCTGTCGAGGCTCTATTCTCAGCAGGCAGGGCAAGGAAATGCTTACATAAACAGCCCCTCTTTGAGAAGCTTCTGTGTCTTACTGACCAGTGCACTACAGCCCTAATTGGGGTGACCAAGACAGCAGGAGGAAATGGTTTCGTTTTGTCTGATGCATTTTTAAGGTCTCATCCTGCCCTCAGAAGCCCTGGACGCATCAAGACCTCTCGGGCACTCGGAGGAGGATGCAATGTTCTCCCGTGAAGCATGGCTTAGCTGGCTGCTTTAAGTTATATTAAGGCACAGCTCATTTTTGTGCCCCTGTGTAAGTCTCCAAATGGCAGGCTGGGGTGTGACTGCCGCAGCTGTCCTGGGTTTTGCCCTGGTATCAGGTTCTCGCTCGCAGAGCGGGCAGCAGCCCAGCTCTTGGAGCAATGCCTGTCCTGGGACTGAAGCCAGCAGCCACCAGAGACAATGGCAGCTCTCACATTGCTGCCAAAGGGCTCAGGGGTTGTGCTCTTGGGCAGAGACACCCTCTCTGTTGGCACAGGACAGCAAGCCCTCTATTTTTAATGGCAGGGATGAACAGGGCATGATTTTTAATTGCAATGCTGCTTAGGTAGAGAGGTGGCAAGGAGCAACGGGTGTGAGCTGCAGCACAGGAGGTTCCACCTCAACACAAGGGGGAACTTCTTGACTGTAAGGGTCCCAGAGCACTGGAACAGGCTGCCCAGAGAGGTTGTGGAGTCTCCTTCTCTGGAGCCTTTCAAGGCCTGTCTGGATGTGTTCCCATGTGACCTGAGCTAGATTGTCTGGCAGGGGAGGTTGGACTTGATAATCTCTTTGGGTGCCTTCCAGCCCCTGTGATCCTGTGGCTCAAGGAAAGCAGGGCAGCAGGCTGCAGCTCTGCAAGGGAAGCAAAGCAGTGCTGTTACTCCTTTCCTTGCACGGCTGCAGGGGAGGTGCCAGTCCCCTGAGCATCACCTTCACTTCGCACTGCCAAAACATCTCCTGAAAACACCTGCATTCTGCTGTTCAAATAGACTGTCTAGGCAGGTGATGGAGCCACCAACCCTGAATATGTTTAGAAGGCATTTGGATGTGGTGCTTGGAGATATGGTCTAGAGTGCACCTTGTAGAGTAGGGGTATCAGTTGGACCTGGTGATCCTGAGGGGCTTTCCCAACCTGTTCCTGTGAGTGATTCTGTGCGTTGTCTTCTCAGCTGTGTGACTTACAGCAGCTGGTGGAGCACGGGAATTATTTCAGGCTGCATTTCAAGGAACCTGAACCAGCACTCAGCTGGTTTAAGGAACCTGAATAGCACTCAGCTATATGGCAGAAAGAGCAAAACAATTTGGCACCAGCAAATGCAAATGGAGCAATTTAGTTTAAAACAAACAAGCAAAGGAGAGCAGGATCTCTCCTTGCAGGTATTTTTTTCCCTCTCTTTCTCTAGGAGCCTGCCAACATTCTCTCTCTGCCGTTGACCAAGCCTGGCAGCATTATCTCAAGTTTTGCAACACTCCTATTGCTTAGAACTATTTCAACAGCTCCAAATTGGAAGGGGTCGGCAGGGAACACAGAAACACAGCCAGCAAGCTGTGGCTTGGAGAGCAAGACAAACAGTTTGTACAGCTTTGCAGCAAGTGTTGCACACACAGATAGCACAAACCACCTCATTCCATAGGGTCTTCTCTCTTTTTTACAGTCACAGTACCCACCCCTCTCACCAATAACCTGCTTTACATTAAGCCAAAGTGTCTGCTTCCAGGTGCTGCTATGAAGGCCTGGCACTACTCCAGACTGCCCTGCCACAAAACTCAGCCTAATCCAGTCCCAGGAGCAAAAAGTATAAAAAGGAAAGGAGAGAAAGACAAACCAGATCCACAGCCATGGTGGGCAGTGCTGAGCAGTTCCCCTCAGCCTGGCTTTTCACAGAGAGAGAAGAAATCCTGAGCAGAGAGAATCAGATGGAGCCAGCAGTGAGACCACCCATGCCTAGTGGGGCAGAGGCTGGTCCTTGCCCTCTTGCTGAAGCCTCCCTGTGCTGGATGGGGCTGCCCAGTGTCCCCACCACTGCTCCAAGCAGCTTGCACCACAGAAGAGATGAGCACTGCAGCTGAGGAGGGGAGAAGCATGGAGCATCCCAGCAGCATGTGTGCAAAACTGCTGTGCCTGCTGCTGGTGCCAATGGTCCTTGAGCTGGCAGGCTGGACTGTTGGGGTGCCTTTGCTCTCTGCATTCACTTAAGTTTCCAGCAACAACTCAGACATGAAGAAGCCAAAATATGTGCCCAGCAATCTGGAAAACAGGTTCCTTGTGCAAGCAACAAGGCTCAGGCCAAACACAGCTTATCTCCACGGCAGAGGTACGAGGGAGGGAGGCACCTGCTGTAAATCACAGCCTTGTTCTTCCTGCTCTGGGAGCATACACAGATCCTCTTTGCCTGGTTGCTCAGGCTCCAGACCAGGAGAGCACTCTTGACATGTAAATAGATTCAGGCACTGCTGCCCAGAGGCACAAACTCCAGCTGGCCAGTCTGAACTCATTGACATCTGCCTCACTGCACCAACAGAGTGCCCAGCTGTCTGTGACCCCCTCACCCAGAGACATGGCTGCTCTGCCTGCCCAGGAGATCAGCCTCAGCTCCAGCACTAGCTCCAGCACGGGCAGGTGAAGAGCTGCTGCCTTTTGGGGCCTTGCCCCACTGGTGAGCCCTCAGCTCACCCTCCTCCAGCCCCACAGAGGCACTGCTGATGGCTGCCCATGCAAGGAGGTGCCATAGGCTTGCATCCAACACAGTTCCAGGCCATGGAACTTGACAGAGAACAGTCTAACCCTGTGGGTACTGCAGGTCCTGTCAGAGGTGGGACACTGGAGTGAGATGTTGGCACCAGGATGTACATGGATGCAGGTCAGTGGCAGATCAGGGCTTTGCTCAGCAGGGCTACATCCCTCTGCAGCCCAGGTGGAGCAATGGGACTGCAGAAAGAGGCTGCATGGTAGCGCAGGCTTCAGCCGCACCAGCTGGAAGCATCTCCCTGAGGGGCCTCTGGTCCTACCAGAAAAACATAGCATTGTATCTGGCCAGAGTGGTACAACCAAACCACAACACCTTCCCTTCTCCAGCTCCCTTCTGGGCTCCAACCATCCCATGGGATTTGCCAGCAGATGGCAGGCAACCCCTGGCAGAGCTCCTGGCCAGCTGCGCTTGGCTGCTGAGCTCCTTAGCCCCATACAAACAGCATCCAGGCCTCCTTCCGCCTCTCCTGCCCCTTGCTTGGTCATCGCCAGCCCTGTGCCTGCAGCAGGCACAGCACCAAGCCAGCCCCCCGGGATGAGTGGGTGCAATGAGACTCGAGGGGTGGATGAATAGGAGGCAGTGCTCAGCAAAGAGAGCATGGAGGTGTCTGGTTCCAGTACCGGCAGTGCAGAGAGCTGCACTCAGCTACCTGCTGGCCACTGAGCCCAGACAAACATTTCTGCACTGCAGTTTGGAAGACAGAGCTGGCTCTGACTCCATGCAGGGTTATCTGTGCAGATCAGCCTCTGACACTAACGCTTTTCCACGTGCAAGATGCTCACTATCAAAGACACAGTGTCAGCACCAAGGAGACTTCAGATCTGGGGCCCATGTGCCTTCTCCCCCTGGCTGGGCATTGCCCAGGACACAGGCAAACAAACCCCACAGTCACAAGCCCTCTCCTAGCACCTCAGGGGCTACTGGCAGAGACTTGCCAAGCAAAAAATGGCAACGGGGACAGTCATTTAATTTTTCAAGCCTCAAGAAGCTCTTTGCAAAAGTCAGGCTGCAACAGCTTTGCCATGAAGCCTCCCAGTGAAGCCAGTGACAAGGCTCTAGGAGAATAACTGGCTCAGACCTGTGCTCAAGCTTTTTTCAGTTTATGTGACTGAGCATTTGGCCAAACTCCCACCCAGAAATGTGAATTTCAGCATTTCTGTGTAGCTCCCTTCCCCACAAAGCAGCCCCAGCCTCCTAAGCAGCAGCTGGTCTGTTGGTAGGGCTGCAAAGCCCATCAGGAGACACAACTGGTACCAGTAGGATGGTGCTGGCTCTGTGGCCATTTCAGCTCTGCTGAGCATCTCCAGCTCCCAAGCTTCACAGCTCTGTCTGCTCCTATAGCTGGCACCTGCCCTGCCCAGCTGCCGAAGGGCATCATATATAGCCTGTAGAATCATAGAATCATAGAATGGTCTAGGTTGGAAGAGACCTCAAAGATCATCCAGTTCCAACCCCCCGCCACAGGCAGGGACACCTCCCCCTAGATCAAGACGCTCAAGACCTCATCGAGCCTGGCCTTGAACACATCCAGGGAGGGAGCAGACACAACCTCCCTGGGCAACCTGTTCCAGTGCCTCACCACCCTCACTGTGAAGAATTTCTTCCTAACATCCCGTTCAAATCTCCCCTCCGCCAATCTGAACCCATTCCCCATTGTTCTGTCATTACAAGACCTTGTGAACAGCCCCTCCCCAGCCCTCCTGTAGGCCCCCCTCAGATACTGGTAGGCTGCTATAAGGTCTCCCCAAAGCCTTCTCTTCTCCAGGCTGAAAAGCCCCAACTCTTTCAGCCTGTCCTCATAGCAGAGGTGCTCCAGCTCTCTGATCATCTTCGTGGCCCTCCTCTGGACTCTCCAACAGTTCCATGTCCTTCTTGTGCTGGGGGCTCCAGAACTGCACACAGTACTCTAGGTGGGGTCTGACAAGAGCAGAGTAAAGGGGGAGAATCACCTCCCTTGCCCTGCTGGTAATGTAGGTTACTCATGCTCTGGCACCTGGGGTGTGCAGGGCCTAGGCTCAGCCTGAGCTGTTCCTCACTGCAGCTCCCTTGCAGATGTATGTGCAGCAGCTCAGAGGAGTTAAACATCTCTCCCAGGCTCTGGTTAACTGTAGCTTTCTCCCTCTCACTGGCACTGCCCAGGGCCAGCTGGCATGCAGGGGAGCTGCTGACCTCAGCATTCACCAGCCCAGCCACACATACACAAGATGCAGGCTGCCCTGCTTCCAGTGCCACTGCAGGGCTGCTGCTGAGCCTGTGAGCCAGGACATCAAACACCCCTGCAGCAGTGCCTGCTGGGCACTCCTCCTCAGAGCAGAGCTTCAGTATGGGCACAGTGGCAGCTCTACTGTCCTGATGCCTGAATTTGCTGCAGCCCAGTTCTGGGCAGCCTGCACCTTGTCTCCATGGGATGGTTCTGCATATCTGGGCCAGCTCAGAGTGATTTCAGGCCCTGGCCCTCTGCTTCCAGAATCAGGTTGCTTTCAGCAGCCTTCCCAAGAGAGAGGGCTGCACTTTGGGACAAGTAGCTTCACTGAGCAGCTTCTGGTGAACACTGTCCCATTGCTGCTGTGAGCCATACCTTTAACAGCTCTCTTGACTCAGCTGAGGGAGCTGAGCTGCCCTAAATGCAGTGGCATGAGGTGATAATCCTTTCTGACTCCAAGTCCTCCTCCTGAGGTGCTGCTGCCTGACACACAGCTCTGCTCACATGTAGCTAGATTTAGACTCTTTAAACAAGTCAGAACTGACTTAGCCCTTTACACTTCATTATACAACAGGCAACATATGGCTCTGGGCAGAGTGTGGGAACCACAGGTCTGTGATGACTCCACCAGCACTAAGGTGCACCACTGACTGCTGCAGGCTCACACTGCCCAGCTACACAGCAAGGAAGGCAAGCACACTGGAGTCCAAGAGCCCACTGGAGAAGCCCAAAAGGTGCTCCTGACTACTCACTGGAGAACCTCGTGGTTGCTTCACGGTTCTAGCGTGGCATCATGGAATCACACAGGTTGCAAAAGACCTTTAAGATCACTGAGTCCAACCATAAACCTATGACTGCCAAGTCCACCAACCTGAGAGAGTTATTCCAGGCTGTTCCCAGCAGGCTGGCTGGGTCTTGTGCACACAGAGAGAGGCACACAGGCACAGGTGGCTGTTAAAGCTTGCTCTGGTGACAGAGAACTGTGGGGTGACTCAAAGGAAAGTCATGGAGCCGCTCCCACCTGCCCGTGTGAACGTGAATCGTGTGGGCTCAAACTCCAGCCAGAAGCAAATCAGCAGATCATAAATGAAATATAAAAGAGCACCCTCCGAGGCCTGGCAGCTTCTCCTAGCTCTCCCCTCCTCCCGGGACATCAGTCACTCTAATGGGCTCTGGCAGGGGTTCTGCACATCCTCCCTAAATAACCCTGTGCTTGTTGCCTGCTAGCACCTGCAAAGGGAAGCAGAAGTGCTGATTTTTGAGGGCTTTCCCAGAGAGGTTCAGCTCCTGGAGTGGGAAAGTTCTCTGAGCCAGTGTAGGTCTTTAGCTGGTGCCACCTGGGGCTTCAGGGCAGGCAGGCAGGGCTGCAGAGATGGAGCAGGTGATGCCGGTGGCGTGCTAGGAGTCCCTTCTCCAGAGCACAAGAGACAGCCAAGGCCCCTCCTTGCCATCTGAGGCAACAAATCATCCTGCGGCCCTGCAATGTGGTGCTGGTGGCTCCCTTCTTGCTTCAGCCCTTCTGCTGCCTGCTCTCCCACCCATGGTGGGCCAGAGGATGGCTCACAGAGGCAGCAGTTCCTGATGGCAGAGGGCTTGCATGAACCCCCACATTGCCTAATGTGGAGGGGCCAGCAGGAGCCCTGCATGTGGCATTTGCAGGCTTTCTTTTACCTGTCATGGCAAAGGAATCCAAGTTTCCATCAGCCCTTCCCTTGCCTTGCAGGTCCCTGAGATCCACATTCTCAGCAGGCCTCCAGCAGAAGCTCCAGCTCCACGGCAGATGATGCCTTGCCTGCCACACTGCTGAACTGCTTGGCTCCCTCCCATGCAGCATTTTCCATTCCTTTCTAGTTCCCTCAGCAATCTGCCATGAGCTGCAGGATGCTTTCATCCATATGTAAGGAAATTTGAGGACAATGATCCTGAGATGGCCCAGGCTGTGCCCTGAGGTATGTGCTGTAACGTTAGATGTCCTGATGGACAAACACCAGAACCTTCAGCTCCCAGGACAGTTAGCACCCCAGCAGCAGTGGCAGCAGAATATCCTCCCTGGCAGTGAAAGCAACATGAAACAAAACACCAAGGGCTCTCTGAACATATCCTCTATAGTACATCTACTACTAGCTATAAAATGTCACCTTCAGGTGCAGGCTGCCAGGGTTTGTGTCCCAGCAGAGTTTGTGCAGGACTGGGCAAGGCTGGGTCATGGTATGAAGAGAGGAATTTTAGCCAAAGCTTACAGCAGCCCCAGAAGTCAAAAACAGTGGGAGAAAAAAAGATCAGAGGGGATCAAGGCCTAAACGCACCCAACTGCAGTGAGCTGCCAGTTGCTGTGTGACCCTGCCGCAGGACATGCCCGAAACGGAATCACAGAATTAACCAGGCCAGAAAAGGCTTCTGAGATCATTGAGTCTAACCTATCAAAGTCTGGATCCGGGGCACAGCAGAGAAGCAGAAGACACTTCAAAACACATAAATCTCCCAGAAGTCCTACCCTCATCCATGCGCAGGACCCATCAGACCCCTCAAGAAACAACAAGGCCCAAACCGTGTTGGCAGGTGAGTGCAGCAGGCCTGTTCCTCAGAGGGCCCAAGGCACAGTGCCGCAGCAGCCACAAGCAGGGCTGAGCTGCTCCTCACCCAGCACCCTCCACCCCTGCCGCTGCTGCCCGGGGCCCGGTGAGCTGTTCCTCACCCAGCACCCTCCACCCCTACCTCTGCTGCCCGGGGCCCTCGGGAGTGGTGTGCGTGGGGAGCAGAGGCAGTGTGCAACATGCCCATCGTTGTGCTGCCCGGCACCTGCCTCCTGGCACCAGCCTCTGGCATGCTTTCAGCTGCTGCCATGAGCACAGGGCAAGAAGTGCAGCTGAGCTCCAGGGACTTGTGAAGCACATTGGTGTTTGTAAGGCCTCTAAGAAAGCAGATCCCAGCACCACAGCCTCTCTGGCCCACGCAGCACAGCAGCTATGGCTTACCTCCGTCCCCAGTCACACGGCAGTGTCTTGCTTCTGTCCCCACAGTCACACACAGCAGTGTCTTGCTTCTGTCCCCACAGTCACACACAGCAGTGTCTTGCTGCTGTCCCCACAGACACACGGCAGTGACTTGCTGCTGTCCCCACAGTCACACATAGCAGTGTCTTGCTGCTGTCCCCACAGTCACAGGACAGTGGCCTGCTGCTGTCCCCTCAGTCACACATAGCAGTGACTTGCTGCTGTCCCCTCAGTCACACACAGCAGTGACTTGCTGCTGTCCCCTCAGTCACATAAAGCAGTGTCTTGCTTCTGTCCCCACAGTCACACACAGCAGTGTCTTGCTGCTGTCCCCTCAGTCACACAGCAGTGTCTTGCTGCTGTCCCCTCAGTCACAGGGCAGTGACTTGCTGCTGTCCCCACAGTCACAGGGCAATGTCTTGCTGCTGTCCCCACAGTCACACACAGCAGTGTCTTGCTGCTGTCCCCTCAGTCACAGGGCAGTGTCTTGCTGCTGTCCCCTCAGTCACAGGGCAGTGGCCTGCTGCTGTCCCCTCAGTCGCCGAGAGATCCCCAGGCAGGGTTCGGTGGCGCAGGTCCGGCAGAGCCCAGGCGCGAGCGGTGGCGGGAAGGCGGCGCCGGCAGGGCAGGGCGGGGCAGGGCAGGGCCTGGCTCTGCCGCTCTGTCGCGGGCACTGGAGCCTGGCACAGTAAGTGGGACCGCACAAGCCTGCCTCTGATCTGGCTGGCAGGTTGCTCCCTGCGTCCCCCAGCACACACGATGCACTCCGACAAGCCCCAGCCCGGCATTTCTGCAAAGGCAATGGGCGCAAAGGTTATCAGGCGTGATCGAGCTCCTGGAGATGAAAGCACACAGCCACTCGGCAAGCGCGACGCACGTCACCATCGCAGATGACTCAACTGCACTTCAACAGCTCCAGCATTGCTCTGGGTGATAACAGCAGTTACTTCATTCCTGCTTCCCAGAACCAACTGTCTCAAAGTCACAGGGGACTTCCAGCTTTCAGCCAGCAGCAGCACCGTGCAGCGGCAACTCCTGATAATCCCCATTGGGACACAGCCACCAGGGCATGTTGGTAGGTGTCTCCATTGTCTCCTAACTGGGCAGGGATTTCTTTTTGTGCTCGTGAGATGCTCCAAGCTACAAGACACTTTCAAACGTTTGAACAAAAGCTCCATCATTACCAGGGGAGTGTTTTGAAAGCAGAAACCCTGCAGATTTTCACGTGGGTCTGGGAGTGGGTAAGCCCAAAGTCTGTACACTTGTTGAGGTGACTGAGTCAGGCTGGGGTGTGCAGGCAGCTCTGTCGGGCTGACTCATTCCTGCCATACCCCGGCGCTTAGAGGCAGACATTTCACACTCCAGTGTTTCTCAAGAACTGCAGCTACTACACACCACCACGATACGATCTGTCTGCTTCAGTCTCCTCTCCTGCAGTGAAAGGAGGACACCAGCAAGGGAGAAGCCTGATCTCCTTTGGTTCCCCTTTGATAGTAAGCCAACCTTCTGGGTCCTGCTGCCAAAATCAGACTATTGAAAACTGCCCTCCTTTCTTCTGCGTGAGTCAATACAACTAACACACACCAGAAATCACCATTCCACAAACAACTCATTCCATGTCATACCAGATAATGGCAAGACCTGTAACAGATGGGTTTGTGCAGCCCAGCACCAACAATGCAATCTGACAACTGGCGACCACCTCAGAGCACTCTCTGCCATGCAGCAAGACTTTAAGCCTTGAGTTTTGCAGTTCTCGAGCTCATCTTCCAGGTAAAGAAGTAATGTTGCCTTTCCAACCTGACTGCTCCTCCACAGACCTGTGTGTCCCAAGCTTACAGGTTTAGAAGTTCAGTGCCCACTTGTGTCAACTGTCTGCAAGGCTCCAGACTGACGACCGTGCCCCTGACCAGGGCAAGCACGCAGAGTTGGAGGCTGTCTTTCCAGAGCAGGGCTGTGTGGCATTGCCCAGATAAAAACAGAAACTATTTTTAACAAGGTTAAGTGTTAAAAATACACATTTAAATGTATTTTCAAGTCCATCACAACCTGGAGGATTTCAATCTTGATAGCACTAAAACTTTGTTACAAAATCAAAAGGCTGCACAGCTCCACTCTTTTCCCCGCCCCCTTCCTTTTTATCATTTCAAGGAATTCCTATTTATGGGTGCAGGGAAGAATGTTACCAATGCAGGCTCAAATGCAGGCCATGGAAAGGACAACTGAGCCATACATCATTCAGCAGGACCTGGCTGATAATTAAAACTTCATCTGCTGATGACAGGTATGAAGGATTCCTTTCTTCAGTGCTTCACATGCTGGGTTTTCTTACTGCTTTTGATTAGCCTCCTGGAATGGAGACTGCACAAAAATGCATCATGGCTGGTACCATGCCACATCCAAGGCTCACTAACAAATCCCTAATATGTTTGGTTCCCTATTTTAATATTTTAAAAATAATACAGATTCTATCTTACTGGTTTATTGGTAACTTTTACTGCTAGTGTGAACAAAGCAAAACTCCCAACTGTGGGCTGGGGCCAAGGTAACCTTACTGCAATGACTTTAAACACCAGTTGGACTCCTTACTGAACATTGCAGCTAAATCATAGAATGGCTTATGTTGGAAGGGACCTTAGGGATCATCTCCTCCAGCCTCCCTGTCCATGGGCAGGGACATAAAGGGCCCTGTTGCTGAATATTTCCTCCAGCCACGTGTTTGATGCATACATGCTCACAAGATCTCTGTCCTCTTCCAAGAGCACACACTACAAACTAGCCTCTGAAATGGCTTGGTGCAGCCCATACAATTGACCAGGATACAAAGCTGAAAAAAAAAAAAAACAAAACAAA
This sequence comes from Psilopogon haemacephalus, assembly GCA_013396835.1. NCBI lineage: Eukaryota > Metazoa > Chordata > Aves > Piciformes > Megalaimidae > Psilopogon > Psilopogon haemacephalus. Next base: position 1,013,105 of record VWZI01017528.1, on the reverse strand, counting down.
ACAACATCAGATTCTGCAGCAGTATTCCAAGGCACAAACATTGTATAGAAAATTATTAGGTAAGTTGGCATTACTTTCAGACTTCAAATAATAATAATCATCATTAAGTTTTTTTGCAACACCTACTCTGAATTATCTTGGAGATCTGTTCCATAACGACTGTGGTACTCCCACAGCAATAATTCCAGCAGCTCAGCTCTTGACTGCACACACACATCTTTCACAACCTCGTTGGTGGCTTTAATCTACCTCCAACGATTACTGTTCTAATAAACACTTCTTGCAAATTAAAAAAAAAAAAGCTGCAATAATCATACAATAATATTTTTCTAAATTACTATGAAACTACCAAAACCCCCCAGAGATTCTGGTTTTGTTTTTTTTTACTTTGGTCTTAAATGAAGGCCTGAAGTTCTCTGGAAATTAAGAAAGTAGCAGCAGCAGCAGATAAAACTGCTAAGGAAGTATTACAGGTAAAACACTATTAACCTTTGCTGGGCACTGGGAGCCAGGGCCATGTTTACTGACCATGCTCAAGTTCCATGTTTAGCCAGACCAAACAGATACTTGGCACCATTATGATACAATGGCTTAGGGTGGGAGACCTCAGAGATCACCTACTCCAACCTCCCTGTCATGGGCAGGGAACATCTCAACTAGATTTAATTGCCCAAGGCTTCATCCAACTTGGCCTTAAACACCCCAAGGAACAGACATCCACAAAGTCTCCTGGCAGCCTATTCCAGAGTCTCACCACCCTCATACTGAAGAACCTCTTCCTAAGCTCCAGTCTAACCCTGCTCTCCCTCATTTTATAACCATTCCCCATGTCCTGTCTCTAGACACACTCACGAAAAGTCCCTCTGCAGCCTTCCTTAAGATCCCTTCAGCTATTGGAAGGCAGCTCTAAGGTCCCCCCAGAGTCTTTAGAAGGCAGTAGCCCAGCTTTGTTTTCAGAAGACTCATCTGTAGGACTGTCACACAAGTAATGATGAAGCTCCAGCATGGCAAGCCTGGTGAGCAGAGAGCAAAACCTAAAGAGAACCACTGCATCCATTCTGTTTTCCAAAAGTCTTCGTGCTATTTTGATAGCCACATACCCCTGAAGATCCTCCTGGGCATTTAAAAAGCTGTAATTCCAACTCTTGAGGTTTTGCAAGCTTTGTTTTGTGTGGTATATGATATCATAAACATCCTGAGCGTAATTACAACAATTGTGAGCCTAATTACAACTGCAATTTTGTGGGCTCTGCTTTCCCTCTTGCTAGCCCAAAGCCAGCATTTACAAGAACTTTTCAGCACTCTCTGATTGGATTTGAACTTTTTATTCTTCTTCTTATTATTCTTATTATTACAAATGTATATTATTTCATTAAAAAAATCCACACTGAAGCAAAGTCAATTCCATTTCATTACAACCAAGAATATAAAATAAATGCAACAAACTCAAGAGTTTCGTTTTAACAGTCATTTCAAGAGTGACACCAAGACAACTTAAAAGCAGTAAACTCCCAACTCTAGAATGAGGAACAAGTAGTTTGCTTTGCACAGGCGCTGCCAAGTGTGGCC